>JAPMUY010009877.1:685000-687500 GCA_026901105.3 Galaxias olidus
AAGGAGCCGGACGCTCGCGCACACACACACACACACACACACACACACACACACACGCACACAGAGAAACCGACGCACTGAACCTCCTCTGCAGCAAGGTTCACACGGTGGCGCTGGGGGCCGGTGTGTCGTCCATCAGCGTGCGGCCTCCCCATGAAACCCTTCAGGTTCCCCCAGAGCAGCTGACTCACTGCAGCACATAAATCTGTCCGCCTCACAGCCACACCGCAGCGCCCCCCCTCACATGTCCAGCTCCTGTCGGCTCTCCCGTGCGTTCGCTCAGAGAAACACGGGCTCCGGGGGGGGGGGGGGGGGGGTTTACCGTAAGCACACATGGAGAGAATCCCAGTTAGCTAGGAGAACCCTTTGAGAAGCGCCGGGCAGGAGGACGCCCAGGCGGACCCGTCGGGGCTACAAACAAAAAATGGAGAGCGTTCTGAAACGTTGCGACTTTGTTTGATGTTTTGACGACCACAGCGTGTGGGGTTGTCACGGCGACGCGTTCTGAAAGGCAGTCGACAGCTACGACGACAGCCAGGGGGACAACAGCGGCGGGGAAGCAAAAGACGGCAGAGTGTTTGAGGCAGAAAGCCGTTCCCATCCCGTTCACCTCCCCCCCTCCCTCCCTCCCTCCCTCCGTCCCCATCCCCCTTTTCATTTCCCTTCTCTCCCTCTATCGTGTCCTCCCCTCATCTCTCTTTCCCTCTATCTCTTTTCGGTTGCCAGATAAAAAGCCTGGGAGTGTTTTCATGGCAAGGTTGAAGATAGCTGCTGGGTTTTGTTGCTAAGGTGATAAGAGGGGAGCTGCTATTTGACAGACATACGCGCGCGCACACGCGCACACACACACACACACACACACACACACACACACACACACACACACACACTGCATGGTAACAAACACTCGCCCTATAGTGTGAGTGACAGCGGTTTGAAGGAGATGTAAATGAAGACAATGAAGAAAGGAGGCTCTAGAGAGCACTCTGAGAGCGCGCGGCGAGGAGAACGAGGTTGCCGGTTCTGCGGCCCTGACCCCCCCCCCCCCCCCCTCACACACACACACACACACACACATACCCCCCCCCCCCCTGCTTCTCTTCAGACCTCCAGTTAAGGACTCCAGAGGAGGGGGGCTGAAAGCTCCCCCCCCCCCCCCCTCCACCCTCCTCTCAACCCATAACAGCTCAGAGACGGCCATGGTGGCACTGTGTGTGTGTGTGGGGGTCTAACACACCTCGGCTCCTCCCCGCACTGGAGACAGAGCCGAATTAGACCGGCCCCTGCACGCTGACTCCACTCTGTCCCTGGAGCAGGGAGGGCTCTGCGAGCTCGTCCTCTGTGTGGACAGACTGTGTGTGTGTGGACAGAAGCGGCTCTGTCTTTATTTATGTCCACAGCAGCACCATCTCCACCCCTCTCCAGGGCGGGCACGCACACACACACACACACACACACACACACACACACACACACACACACACACACACCACACACACACACCGGACACAGACACACACACACACACACACACACACACACACACCCCGCAACCACACACATCATACACGCAGCCTGAGGCGTATCATTGATAAAGCTCCTCATTAGGGCATGTATCGATCGGGGTCATTGATCCGGGAGATCAAACAGCAGATCTGGGCCCAGGCCACTATATCGTAAAAATACCACAGGTTAGAGTCGAGACCAGGCTAGCATTTTGTTTCACAGAACACCATTAGCTATTGAAGCCGTGTTTGAGGGCAGTGTTGGTTATCCATTCCTTATGGGTTGTGATCAAAAACGGTAACGATAAGGAACAATGGAGTGTAACAAGCAAAGCAACTATGGGGCCCGAGGGAGTGCCTCTGAATGGATAAAGCCCCTGTCTGATAGACACTGACAGGAAGAGAAAGGGAGTGTGTGTGTGTGTGTGTGCGCGTGTGTGTGTGTGAGGTGTGTGTGTGTGTGTGCATTTGAGGTGTGTGTGTGTGTGTGTGTGTGTGCATTTGAGGTGTGTGTGTGTGTGTGTGAGGTGTAAAGGTATTTGTTCCACTCAGTCAAGTCATGTTTATCTGATGAGACTAAATGGCGTGACACTGGCACGGTTGTCATGGTGGCCAGCTGTGGCGTTCGCCCGGGCGGTACACACGTCGACGGAACCCCCACAATGCAACTCGGCCTCATCACTCCCGCCATGAACCAATCAGCCGCTAATACCCACATCATTACCCAATGAGCAGGTTCGGATGAGGGGAAACGATGATCAGAGTTCAGCCGGTAACAGCTTTCAGTTGGCATCCAGCGATTCATTTAGACTCATCAACTAAGGCCCTTCCTCTCCTTCCAGGTTTGTTCTTCCTTTCCCCCCGTACGTCGACGTTAAACGACTGGCTTTTTCCTGGGCGTAAACAACCAACCTTCCCCCTGACCCTCCATTCTAGGCGATCGATAGGCAACGGACCAGCCTGATCTATACGAGACCTCCGTACCGTCCACTGAA
>JAPMUY010009877.1:692500-720000 GCA_026901105.3 Galaxias olidus
CAGGTCCGAATCGAGAGAAGTCATGTTGACAGACTTGTTTTCCACAGCAGGGAGCCGGTCCCACGTCGTCCCGCTGAGCCTGTCACGGTCTCAGTGACGGTGACTAATTCATGGCCCTGGCGCATGAAACGTGAAGGCAGCGTTCTCCTCCCGTGACGGGCCCCGGAGAGATCCACGGCCGACCGTCGGAGCTCCGCGCGGCCGCGGTGGACGCCGGCGGTGTTCCAGCCTGGTTAGCAAAGCCTTAAGTCTACGGGGGAGAAACGTCGAGGTTTTACGGGACTCGTTTCGCCCGAGGCTCTGCTCAGAAACATTAAACAGACCCGCCACCGAGCTCCGTGCCAAAGCACCTACACAGCACCTACATGTTAAACATCACACGTATCACACAGTTTCTGCACCTCTCTCTCTCTCTCTCTCTCTCTCTCTCTCTCTCTCTCTCTCTCTCTCTCTCTCTCTCTCTCTCTCTCTCTCTCTCTCTCTCTCTCTCTCTCTCTCTCTCTCTCTCTCTCTCTCTCTCTCTCTCAACACAACACACTAACAAACAACCTAGCACACCTGCGTTAGACCTGAACGCGTCAGGTCTCCATGGCTCTGCTTAAGAGGCGTTGAGCTACACTGGAGAGGCTGGCCGAAGCAGCTGTGTGGCTGCCTGAAAACGCTCGTGAAACTGTAGCGGATCCCTGCCTTGTATGGAGATCCTCCTGATGATGGTCTGGAAGTTAGGTGAGAAGTCCGACGTGAAACGAGAAGATACGAGAACGCATCAGTATCCACACAGGCCTACACACTACAGTGGTGTGATTAGTGCCAAGCCTTTCATCTGAAGCGTTGGCCGGTGATTCTAACACTTTTTTAACAGGTGTGACCAACACATTAACCACATCCATGTGGTCAGTCACAGCCCCTGATTCACCTTACCCCAGCACATAACCTACTGTGCGATGTTAGGGAACGTAACCTCTTGCCTTGGGTTCACCACATGGTCTTGCTGGCCAGATTCTTGGCCCAGTTCGATTCCGATTTTCACACGGCTAATATCCTTTACGTGCACACTCCTTTGGCTCAAATGGATCACTTCATCATCCAGGTGACACACTGTTAGTTCTTATACATTGCACTCACTCTAATTGGCAAAGTAAGCTATTTTCTCAACACTTTTCTAAAAACACTGAATAAGGCGAATGGCGTCGACGGCTCATGGCTCGGGTAATTAACGAGCTGACACATTTGAGACTAAGGGAAGCATATCTTTTCTGTTTCCTCTCCAAGCGAGACTCTGACAGGCAATAGAACGGCTTCCTAAAAAATGTCTCCCAGAGTTCCTCATTCCCAGGACCCTGCCGGTGGGATGTCACCCAGCAGATGCCTGTCCAGTCTGGGCCCTCGGATCATTAGCCCTGAGCTACACAGTCTTTACTGAACACTCCAAGTGTTGATTTTGAGCTCAGAGCTCTTGGCTCTCCAACTCCCAAACAACAGACTCTGTGTTAAGTTGGGGCCACAAAAATAAATTCAGTTACGCTCTGAGGAAAATAAAATGTCTTTCTTGTGTCTTGACATCAGAGATGTCTTTACTCCTCTGCGTCAAAGTTAGTCTAAGATAACACTGGAGGTCTTACTTTCAGCAAAACTGTGAATGTTTTAAACACTGAGCCACTGTGAGCCAATCCAGGAATAGTCAATGTAATAAACTCCATTTATTTATTCGTGTATAATATTATGCATGAAAAGGTTTTAAAGAGGAAGAAAAGAGGTTTAAATGTGTTTCCACTGAATAGTTTAATTCAATCCCACTCAGTCAAAATTGTAAACATACATTTAGACTCTCTAATAACTTTCAATAATAAGCTGTCATTAGATCAACAGTAAACCATTATCTTATCATTAGTAAATGTGTGATAATAATTTTTGTATCTTTTCTCAAAGATGTGTAACTGTGTAATTTATAATTTATCTAGGCATTAGTAAATTATGAATGAATTGTTACCAGATGATCTACATTCACATATTGTCAGTTTTGAGGGATCACTAATTATTTTATGCACCGTTTATCTAGGTCTGGGTAAATTATTAGTAAATTAGCCACAAACTAATACAAAATGATCTATAAATATTTATTTCAGTCATTCAGTTGGTATACATTGTATTAACCAAGAGGGTCGATTAGTAAGGGGAAGCAAACAAAATGATGTGTTTACAAGTTCTGCACTGCTGTTGCCTGGATGGTATTTACGACCTGGAGTCCATTAGATTCAGCCAGTTTGTGCAGCAGAGGTAAAGAAAAGCAATTTGTCGCCAATTGCCTTATTCTCTTGGTGATAAGAGCAACCAACGGAGCTGTATATCTGGTTGAAGGCATATCTCTCCATCCCCAAACACCCGTTGTGTAGACAAATATAAAACAACAACCCTGAGTGTCTCCCTCTCCACAGCTGAACAGTGAGACACCCACAATGGTGCAGTGAAAGCTCCACAGATTCCCCGTCAACACGCAGTCAGCCTGGTTCCCTTCATCGTTGCCACCGAACATTAGGCAAACCCTGACCCACAATCCAATCTATTTTTTGCTTTGCCTCAGAGCCCCTGCTTAGGGGCTCAGCATGTTTGATTGAATAAAGTGGGACCCTATGTGATCAATACATCTCATTACAGCTCCCTATGGGGAGAGCTCCACCCTCAGGCCCTCTCAGATTGCTTTTACCTGGAACCTGAACTATAACTGATTTATCAGTTTAATTGTTTTAAACCACGTTTCTGGTTTAATTAACTTCAAAACAGAATTACACATCATTTGAAAATAACGCAATCTTCACAAACAGCGCGATTTTAATACGGAGTGCAACATGTTAGTGTAGTCTCTCATTTTCTCCGTCACATTGCATCCATATGGCCACATAGCCTGCAACTATATGTGATAAGCATGACAAGCCATGTGCTTTGGTGTGTGCCTGCTGTGTTTTGGACATGCTGGTGGAAGTGGTGGGCCTTCTAAGGGACACGTCTGGGGGGGACGGAGAACGGGGGCGGGGGGGGGGGCTGCACCTGTTGTTCCCTGTGGTGGAGTTAGCACCTGCTCACAGGGCTGCTGTGTGGCTGTTTGTCTGGCCTGGGGGGGAAAACAGGGAGACTATTCAGCCCCGCTCAGTCTGTCCGCAGTCCTCCTCTCTCTCTCTCTCTCTCTCTCTCTCTCTCTCTCTCTCTCTCTCTCTCTCTCTCTCTCTCTCTCTCTCTCTCTCTCTCTCTCTCTCTCTCTCTCTCTCTCTCTCTCTCTCTCTCTCTCTCTCTCTCTCTCTCTCTCTCTCTCTCTCTCTCTTCACTGTGCTTCAGGGAATTTCCTTCTCTCTGTCACAAAAATCCCCGTTCCCCCCCTCTCTATCTCTCTCGTTTGCCTTCTCAACCTAACTGTTCCATTCCTGTGATCCCTATATATGCTCTGTCTCTGTCTTTCCTCTTCATACCCCCCCCCCCCTCTCTTTCTTCTCTTTACTTCTTAACCAGGACAATTGTTGAGACCTCTGCTGGACCTTGGTATAGCGGGAGAGCAAAAGGGAGGTTGTAAATAATATATATTACCAGTAATTCACTCTGGCGAAAGCAGGGCCTGCAGTAAGTGAGCAGTTTTACAGGGGGCCACTGAGGATTATTGCTTGAGAAGCGTTTGAAAAGCGGGGCTTGAGAGATGCTTTTAGTGTCCCTGTATAGCTGTAGAGCAAAAACATTTCTATTGCAACATCAAGCTGTCCTAATATTAATTGTTTATGTTATTACTATGATTAGCACAATATTGGCAAAATGAATATGACCTGAACCTAATAATATGATTGGACCCACTTTCCAGCTATCCTAAGAATAATATTTCATTATATATCTCATGAGTATAGCCTACACAATGAGTTTATCAATAGAATTTAATTAACCAGTCTGATCCCAAGTCTGGCTAACTGAAAACCTTATTCAATCCCCCAAAATTGTAAAGGGTGACAACCAAAGTGACACACACTCAGAAGTCAATTGATTAAAATTGCTGTGTGATATCACCCACCTGGTTCAAATATGCCGTTTTATGAAAGCGTCCTTGCAGATAGGCTATCATTTGAATAGAGTTAGGATTTAAACATTCTACAATAACCCAGTTTGGAAAAGAACAATAGGCATTCTCTAATTTAAAATTAATCTACAAAACATATTGCCCCCCCTCCCCATACTGCCCCCCCCCCCCAACCCCCCAAACACACACACACACACACAAAAAACCAAACATTTATTGCCCCTCAAAAGGGGCCAAGATCGAGCACATTACAGCGGTCGCATCACTTGTCAACATAGTAATAAACAGCCTTATGCGATCAAAAACACACATTTCGGTGACGCACATAATATGCATGTTATGTAGGAAAGCCTAAAAACAGTATACCTGTTCTTCCCACTACCGTTATCAATCTCTCTATCTCGACGGACTCAAAAAATTTGCACTTACCGTGCCAGATGGACAGGTAGAAGGCTTTATTGGGTGCCAATTCGATCGCTAGTCTCGTTCCACTGAATCAAGCAAATTCGGTGCTCCTTTCTTCGGTCTCGGTTATCACAGCGCCTTAAGCCTAGTCCGCCCGCTTCTTACGGCCGCACCTCACCTGTCTTTTCCCTGTGCGGCTTTTGCGCGTGGCCGTAGCATCACCGTTTTTCGATGCGTTCAAAACACCCAATCAGCCTCACAAGTGTGTAAAAGGCGTAAACTATAGCGAAATATTCCAGTGCTGTTCAATGATCGGGATATTTTGTCAGGTGATCGTTAAGGCTATAGTTATTCAATGCTAGTCAGCCCAAATTCAATTTCAGGCTGTAAAATGTTTTTCCTTTGAGACCTCTCTCTGAGCATGACAGGTTGGTCGCTATAGTGAGCTGTGCACACTCCAGATCTGCATTAGGCTGATTGCAACTGGTCCAACGCAAGGAACAGCATGGCTTTTTCTGCAGGGCCCATAATTCGCAGCTAAGGTCCCGCAGTGAATGAATTGGGACGTCCACCCCACCCCTTCTGTCTACCCATAAGCATAAAACACACAAGCAGGCTCATGCACATAAGTATGCCTTCAGAATTACACATGCACACGAACACATAATCGCTCAATGACGAATACATGCACGCACGTACACAACAAACATTTGCTTGATTTATTCGTTTTTTTAAAGTCGTTTTTATGTACTGAAGGCTGTCTGAAGTTCATCACTCAATTATTCTAAAAATAAATGTTTTAAAAAGTGTCAGACTATAATTTTTTTAAAATAGTGGTATATTGCGGCCACCGAGTTTAATGTTGTGAGAGTAAGCAAACTATTTTTATTTTCAATAGGCCTATCAACTCAAATTTGGCCTAGCCTATCACAAGAAGAAAATAACATCACATTTTCACACACAAGCACAAGCATACACACGCACGATCCACCAAGCACACACAACACAAGACACATACAAGACACACACACACACACACACACACACACACACACCCTGCACGCACACGCACGCACACCACTCCTGCACGCACACACACACGCACACGCACACACGCACACACACACACACACACACACACGGTATCCTGACTTGCATGCATTGTACCCTGCAATCAATGGAACATGGCATAGAAACAATGTATTACATTATTAGTTAATTCATATATTAATGTAAATTTCGCGGCGAAAAGCTTAAATGTATTTGATTTATCATTTGGTACGTCAACCCAACGTCACTTCCGGATCTAATCGGATAGGGTTGGAGAGTAAAAAAATATTGGTTGTCATTTTAGCTGGCTAGCGAGTCAGCTGCTAGCTAACCACCAATGACCGACAATTTGCTTTCAAATTTTGATCATATCCATGTCAACTAAAAGCAAATATTTCCTAGCTGTGTTTTGCTTGTTTTGTACACACACTCTTGTAGTCTGCAAATCCATTGAAAATCGGTAAGTAACAATAGCTTCCAACCGTTAGCTAGCTTTTAGCTGCAGCGCTCGTTATGTTTGCTAGCTAAGCGGACAGATTGATGTTTTGACACTTAGCTTAGCCACAAAGCCAGCTAAATAGACAGGCAGCTAGCTATAATAGCTTTCCAGGTACTCTTCTCTGTATTATTTTTAAAAACTAAAACTACAATCCATATATTGTTATTGTCTAGCTATAAATCACACATTTACTAAGTCTTTACGGCTTGTGTTGGCGAGCATGACATTCATTATTAGCTTGGTCAACTAACGTTAGCGTAATTTTCTTATTCGAATGTGTACGGTTTATGAAAATGACGGTGAAGGTGTTTTGGTGTTCGCTAGTCACTCGTGCATCCCATCATTGAATCTGACCTCACTTGTTAAGTGCGCTGTTTAGCTGGTTGTGTTTGATGAGTTGTTCCTGTTGTACAGACTAGAGCTAGCTGCTACGGCTTAGTTAATGTGTACTGTACGTTTACCAAATAAATCCATTTTGCATGTTATTTTGTTCTGCAGACTAACTATTTACTTATTAACGATGTCACTTATTGTATTTAGCTCATTTCGAATTTTAAGGACAATGCTGTAGCCTCTTGTCATTGGTGGTGTCGTAATACATTCGTTAATGAAACATAAATGCTGCAGAAACTTCGTAGTTGATTGATTGAACTGACTTTAAGTTATGCGGAATGTATCTTGTAACTCTTGGGATTCAGAGAACTGAGTGACCATAGCAGGAGGCGTTGGCTCCACAGACTTTGTGCCATCCTTCTCAGAGACCCAGAGCAACCATAATTCAGGTACTAAGATCATTTATAATTCATGGTTTGGGAAAATTAGTTATGGCTGCAATTCCATTACGTTGCATTACCATCATTAGCAGACCCTTTTATATTCATAAATCGTCTTAAACTTTGAGTACAATACACTATAGAATGCCAAGAAAACTAGCATTATAACAACTGAATGGGAGCAATACTTGTGCTTAATGCTCTTTAACCAACCTTCAGTCTCCCTCCCTTTCTTCTGTTTGTAGAAGATGAATGGTCTTTCCATCCGAGAGTTATGCGGCCTGTTCTGCTGCCCTCCTTGCCCCAGCCGCATCGCAGCCAAGCTGGCCTTCCTCCCCCCAGAGCCCACCTATGCTCTGCTCCCTGACCCAGATGCAACTGCTGCTGCTGGGGCCGCCACTGCGACCGGGACCGGATCTGTGGCCGCTCCCGCCCCACCGTCCTTGGGAGCCCCGGGGCTACGCTCCCGGCTAGCTGGGGCTGGAGCAGCAGCAGACAGAGGAGGAGGAGGGGGCGGTGGAGGAGGAGGAGGAGGAGGAGGTGTTGCGGCGGGGCCAGGTGCAGCCGAGGGAAGGTGGAAGCTGCACCTGACGGAGCGGGCGGAGTTCCAGTACTCCCAGAGAGAGCTGGACGTGACGGACGTGTTCCTCACCAGGTCCAGTCGAGGCAACCGGGTGGGCTGCATGTACATCCGCTGTGCCCCCAACGCCAGGTGAGGCCCACGGGGAACGCCTTACCGCGACCACCCTCAGTCAATGCTTAGGAACAAAAATACCTCCGTGGCAAATTGAGGACACCTCATGAGGAGGTTACGGAGCCAAACCAGTCGTCGTGTTCAATTCCTATTCCTTTGTGCCTTCTTGTCTGCTTTTGACGTTCATGTTTGTGATTGTAAAATGTTTATTTGTTTCCATCATTTTCTTGTACACTGGCGTAATTATTGACAATGTGTACAAGAAAAAGAATTCTCGTTGACCTTGTGTTGTCCCCTGAATGTCTCCCAGGTTCACAGTGTTATTCTCGCACGGCAACGCGGTGGACCTGGGCCAGATGAGCAGCTTCTACATCGGCCTGGGCACGCGCATCAACTGCAACATCTTCTCCTACGACTACTCCGGCTACGGCGTCAGCACCGGCAAGCCCTCGGAGAAGAACCTGTACGCCGACATCGACGCCGCCTGGCACGCCCTGCGCTCGCGGTACGCCCCGCCTCGCCCACGGATGTCCTCACCTCCCTGTTCTGTTTGGCGCACGTCTTTTGTTCTTATCGCCGTTTATTTCACACCCACGCTGGTTCCTGTGGAATGTGTCTGGGTGGGGGGGGGGGGTAAAACATGAAGCTACAAAGTGTCTTCCACTGTTAGGGAAAAGAAGCATAGCGCGGGTGCCGCTTTGACATTGCAAACTGGTGCCACAACAAAACGTTACCAGCGGTACCCCTGCGCTGTCTTGAGAATGTCTTTCCTTGTGTTGATCTCTTGAAGACGTGCGCGTGCGCGTACTGAGGTGTGTGTGTGTGTGTGTGCGTGCGTGCGTGCGTGCGTGCGCGTGCATGTACTGATGTGTGTGTGTGTGTGTGTGCGTTCCAGATACGGCATCAGCCCAGAGAACATCATCCTGTACGGCCAGAGCATCGGCACGGTGCCCACGGTGGACCTGGCCTCCCGCTTTGAGTGTGCCGCCGTGGTGCTCCACTCCCCCCTCACCTCGGGCATGAGGGTGGCCTTCCCCGACACCAAGAAGACCTACTGCTTCGACGCCTTCCCCAAGTGAGCCCCAAGCAAAGCAGGCCCACATATTTACATCGATACGTTTTCACCTGAACTCCGTTGATCAGTAACTAGTATTTGCTCCGAGCGCCGTCTTTTCCCGCTAACCTCTTGTTGTCGTACCCCCCTCCTCCTCTTCCTCAGCATCGAGAAGGTGTCCAAGATCCCGTCGCCGGTGCTGATCATCCACGGGACGGAGGACGAGGTGATCGACTTCTCCCACGGCCTGGCGCTGTTCGAGCGCTGCCCCAAGGCCGTGGAGCCGCTGTGGGTGGAGGGGGCAGGCCACAACGACATCGAGCTCTACAGCCAGTACCTGGAGAGGCTACGGCGCTTCATCAACCAGGACCTGGCCGCGCCGCACGCCTGAGACCGCCCCGCCCGGGGGGGGGGGGGAGGAGAGAGAGGAAGAAAGACTGAGTGCTTGTGACCGTGTGTTTGTGACTGTGTGTGTGTGTGTGTTTGTGTCCGCAGACCTTTTGAAACCTGAAAAAAGGGGTGTGTGTGTTTGCGTGCGTGGCTGTGTGTGTCTGTCGAATATGGACAATTAAGGACCTCCTTGTATACGATGTTTGTCAGACTTTCGGCAACCGCACGAGGAGGAGTTAAGGAGGAGGAGGAGGAGGAGGAGGAGGAGTTCAGGAAAAGGAGGAGAAGAGGGAGAAATCGTGGAGACGCACGACCAGAAGAGGAAAGGACAGCTGTGTGGCCGAGCGTGAAGAACACCTCTGCCAGCCGCCCCGGAGGCCTCCTCCTGTGTGGAGACGTGAGCCCGGCGTCATCTCACTGCCAGGGCCTTTCACACGGGGCTGTCCACCCCGACACTAACACATCCTGCTCCCTGTGGGCGGGCGGTGGGAGACCCGCTCCTTCCCAAAGGGCTGGAACGCTGTCGACGGCATGTTGCTGGGACAGCCGTCGGTCCCCTCGGTACTCCTGCATTTTTTGTCTCCGCTCTCCGCTCCTGTAAAGATCACGGAGTGGCCGGTTCCATTTTGGACATATGGTTCCAACGTTCCAAGGACTAGGCCAGCTTTTGATTCGTGCTGTGTCCGGAAATCTAAGGGACGAGGCCGATGTTGTTCATGGCTTTTGATCTCAACTCTAGGTTCAATTGTTACGGCTTCCCCTTTTCAGTCTATAGGTCAGTCCTGACAGAGCAAAGGACTTGCCGAAGGGTTGGTGGTTTAAAATTGGAACTGGGCCTTTTTGAAAGCCACACTCCGGGAGTTTCCATTCTGGCGTAGCTGTGATGTCCTTTAGTTGTTCAATGGTTTAATTATGTCTTTAGCAGAATTTACCTGGATATGGAAAGTGGAATAATGTTCACATGGGACGCAAGTCCCTCCTACTGGTCATGCTCGTTGCCAAGAGCGACAGCCTGTCAATGTTTACTTATTATGAGGTGAAAGGGTTGTACACGCCCCTTTTGCAATGACAGACAGGAGGAAATATGTTCATCCGATTTCAAATGTGAATCAAGTTCTGCGGTGGACTAGGTCTTAATGTAAAGCGTCGTTTCTTTTTTCAGATGGTGAACAGGCTGCCCGGTAGCTAGATAATGTTTCGGCGGGGGGTCTGAGGACCCACAAAGCCTGATTGACATGTCGCCATGGACTGGGAGGCCAGTTTAGAAAGCCCACATTAAATAACATTCAGCTCAGTGTTCACTTGGAGGATGTCCTGTTACAAACCAATGGTTAGGAGTCCCTACACTGCATACGTCTTACAGCAGGAAAGTATTTCATTCAAGCACGTCTTACTGAAATAATCTTCCCGGCGAGGAGTTAAGAGAGTCGTACCTTCTCACACGCTCCTCTTCCACACGTTTGCTAAAGGGGCGTACCGTTCCAGAACCTTCCCGTGTTCCGCCGTGCTGTCAAAACGCTCCGTGCCGTTCCGTTACATCAGGGGGTTGCCCCCTGTGTGGGAGCCACAAGTGGACCCAGGACCCTCCTCCGTGCGTGGCCCAGCACCACATGTTTGGTGCCTAGCCATAATCCAACCTCTTAACTGTTTGTGTGGGGCAGGTTCCACCACACCCCTTACACACACACACACACATAGCCCATGCATTACACATGTACGCGTACTGTAAGCTGGCACATTTTATTCACGCGACCATATATTCAGAACAAGCATGATAAGCAGGTCTTAAGTTCAGCACTATTGTACAAAGCATCCAAAGTGTAGTTAGAGTGTATAGTATGTACGTTTGTGCGCCAGGTTTAGAGTTGTCGGTCATGAGGTGACCACCTGCTACGACCCCCCCCCCCCCTACTCCAGTGCAGGCCGTTCCAGATCAACGCCACCTAGGCCGGGGGCGACGTTCAGGGGGGCGTGCTGCACTCCGGGGCTGACGTGGCCCGTACGGTGGCCGTCCTCCCAGAGCTACAGTGGGGGTCCACGCAGGTGATGGAAAGACTGCCCCCCCCCCCGAAACCAGCTGCTTTCCACGCTCATTTCAAACGGGGTCCATCCATTCTCATTGTCCGCTTATGTCCCATAGATAATTGCTTCTCCCTTACCTAATTGTGCAGGGTCCTAAGCTCTCATAGCTGGAGAGAGAGAGGAGGACCCTCTTCTCTTTTCTCACCCCCGCCCCCCCCCTTGACGTTTCCCTGCTTAGTTTGCATTATCAGGAAAACCTTTGGATTCGTCTGATGGGGTGAGCTGGAGAAAGAGGAAGTGCTAGGGGGTGTTATAATAACTTTATGAATAGACAAAGACGAAGGGGCAGGGACGCAGAACTGTATGCATGTCCATTGTTTGTGTTGCTAAGCAAGAGATGGGGTAGAAAAACAAGTATAGTTAGTGTGTATAATGTCGAGACAAAGCTGAACTCCTGGCATTGAAACAGTTCAGCGCTTTTAAAAGATGGGACGTATTCAGAATTGTTTTTTTTTTATTATTATTATTAATGAAACTTACTAATGTATTGTCATGATGAGTTTTGTGCTAGAGTTTGGGGTTTTGCTGGGTGGGACTTGTATGAGTGGGTGGTTTCTATGGTTACTGTATTTACCTATTCTATGGTTTGTTTAATATAATTTGTAATTTCATGTTTCCTTTTTTTGAACTGAAAATACGATGTAATGAAATCTATTCAGAATCTCATCCTTTTTATTGACCATGGAAAATAATAAAAAGAACAATTATGTAAAAAAAAAAACTAAAATCACTCTGACCTTATAAAACATTTTTATAGTACTATTACAGCAGCTACTATTATCAAAATAATTGTATTACAACTCTTGCTGATAGGAAATATTGTGCAATGATTTTATTGATTTGTCAAAGGCCTTTGATCCAGTGATCACAGATTACTTATGAATCGATAAATAATATGATTTATAATACAAATATTTTACAAATGTACACATACTTAATACATATATTAGTGTCGTTTCACAGAAGAAATACGTCAAAGTTGAACAATTACAGAGATTTAACTCCATTTTCCTTCTGCAGACAGTCCTGATAAGCTTGCTAGAACATGGGAAGTAACTGCAGGTCTAAATGCCAAATAAGATGGGAAACAGTGCCCCCTGCTGGCTTAATACAGCGTGATGCTCCGAGGTTGTAGAGGGAGGAAGACCTTAAATTCATCCACTTTATTCTAACGTCAATCTCTATTTTTCCCTTTACTTGCCTGAAAGTCACCTCTAAGAAGAAGTAATTCTCTCAGTTTGACAGATTTGTGATTCTGCATCATTGCCCTGCGTCAGACCAGAATCTAGGAGAACTGATAGCCAATATACGTCACACTGCATATAACTGCTCAGACTTTTTTTTCTGTCAGCAGGCCACCAGGGACTTTTGTCCTGTCCAAATACAGTGTACTCACAGGTGCAGTGTAGTAACGGTGACTAGGCCCCTAGGTGGTGCTGTTGTTTCAGGACGCAATCGTAAAGATTGTTACAGGCTACGATTTCTTTACCCTGCAAATGACAAAGTGATAGTTAGTCTGGAGTTTTTCCTCATGAAAGTGAAGGCAAGGCACCTAGTATGGTGGCATCAGGCTAACTTGTGGCCTAGAAAGAAAAACTTGACAGAACTTATATCAGATAACAGATCAACATTCTCACATGCCCGGCCGCACATCAAAACGTGTACAGTGTGAAAACACGGTAATATCATAAACACGACATTTCGGGTAAATCATGTGACATTCACACACGTATCTCCAGGTCACTCCCTGTAACTTAAAGGTGCGTCTCTGGTCTGATTCTAACCGATAGACAGCATCTAAAGTGGCAGGCAGGTATCCCACACGTCAACTCAGAAGGACACAACAAAGCCTACACAACCAGTTTGACCCGCCTCGGCCGGCCATGCTTCAGTGGTGCTCCCTTGTACTTCCTCCTATGGGGACGTCGCACGCTTTTTTGACAATCTTTTCTTTCTCATCGACAAAGATAAGCTGCAAGGAGACACTGTGGAAACGCCTGATGTTTTCAGTGGCGTTCGTGTGTGTGGGTGCTTTTTGTTTGTGCTGACTCACTCTGTGTGGTGAAGGGAGAAGTCTGTCGGAGCACCCAGAGAATTCAGCTGCTTCTCCAGTGCCACTATCCTCAGCCCAATGTACCCTGTGGATAGTAACAGCAGCACCACACTACACACACACACACACCCACACATCACATCGGTTAAAGCAAGGAACGTCTGATTTGACATGCCAATCACTTCCTGAAGTTCCTAAACCTTCACTTGCTACATTGCTTGAATGCACAGTCTGTATGTGTGTGTGTGTGTGTGTGTGTGTGTGTGTGTGTGTGTGTGTGTGTGTGTGTGCGTGTGTGTGTGTGTGTGTGTGTGTGTATGTGTTTGTTAGATGAATTTAAAGACTGTCGAGACTTCAGTTACATTGAGAGAACAGAAGTCTGACTCCAGCATAATTTGACTGTTTTTTTAACTGCACAATTTCTTTGGCGATGTATTAATGTGGATTCAAGCACAGAGCACACCGTATGTAAGTCCATCTACAGAAGGAATGGACTTACACATAAATAAATGAACCATGTAATCTAATGGATCAAATATACAGTATTTCGTATATTGTAAGAGGAAATAGCTATCTGTAATATCAAGCAAAATGGCAGACTGGCCAATTTGTGATACGGATTTAAGAGGAGAGCATTGGGCAAAGGGTGGAGAAGAGGCATGACTACTCACAGCAACAGAAAAAGGTAGATTACAGGGTTATAGCTGCTGATTTCCCTGAAGAGAAGACGGGATTTCACCCGCTCAGCAATGCTCCAAGTCATTGATTCTGCTAATTCAAGAAATAACAGGGATGGTTTTAACATCTGACAACGGTGAATTCTTTCTTTGCGTGCGTGTGTGTGTGTGTGGACACATATTTGTTTTGCGTGTGTCACCTCTAACTTCGTTGTCTGTACCGTGATCATCCTTATCTCTGCTGTGGCTCCTTCTAGGGCCGGACCTGTCCTTTTGTCCTGAGGAAGACAACACACATTCTATGAATACTTTTTATCCGTTCATAATACTAATCCTATCATTCTTCCCCTATTTTGTAAACCTTAGTCCCCATCAATCGGTCAGATTTGGTCATCGCGGTGAAAGAATGCTGAACTCCAGAACAAAGAAATGGACCCTGGTCATTGGTCTAACCTCCCTCAGACGGTCCAGTAGACTCATTCCCCAGGAGGTTGCTGACTCTTACCAGCCGGCGTTTCAAACTCCCGTCCGGACTGGAGGTGCCGGAGATCTGGGAGCAGAACATGGGGTTAGAGGAGACACCGTGCGCTGGATCCGTGATTCTCTCAGATCAATGTCTCTATGTTCTCAGAGCCAAAGAAGAGGTGCGCAGCAGTCTCACCGTGTCAGCGGTCTCTGCAGAGGACACGTGGGGACTGCTGTGTGGACTCTGGCCCTGAGCAGAGAGAACACAGTCACATCCCCAGACAGACAGACAGACACACACACACACACACACAGGCAGACACAGCACACACAAACAAACATACAGGCAGGCAGGCAGGAAGATGGCTGGACAGGCAGACAGACAGCACACACGCATGCACGCACGCAGGCAGGCAGGCAGGCAGCACACATACACAAACAGGCAGGCAGGAAGATGGCCAGACAGGCAGACAGACAGATAGCACATTACACTCACACAAACAGGCAAACAGACAGCACACACACAAACAGGCAGGCAGGCAGGCAGACAAATGTGGAGGCAGCCAACAGTAAAACAGTACAGTAACCTACATATATATACATATGTATATATACTGTATATACACAGTATACATGCATTGATGCAGGGGGACCTACACAGGCCTGCACAGACAGGCAAACAGGCACGCAGAGTGCCCCATGCACAACACTGTACGGACAGACAAACAGGCAGACAGAGTGCCCCATGCACAACACTGTACGGACAGACAAACAGGCGGACAGAGTGCCCCATGCACAACACTGCACGGACAGACAAACAGGCGGACAGAGTGACCCATGCACAACACTGTACGGACAGACAAACAGGCGGACAGAGTGACCCATGCACAACACTGTACGGACAGACAAACAGGCGGACAGAGTGCCCCATGCACAACACTGTACGGACAGACAAACAGGCAGACAGAGTGCCCCATGCACAACACTGTACGGACAGACAAACAGGCAGACAGAGTGCCCCATGCACAACACTGTACGGACAGACAAACAGGCAGACAGAGTGACCCATGCACAACACTGTACGGACAGACAAACAGGCAGACAGAGTGACCCATGCACAACACTGTACGGACAGACAAACAGGCAGACAGAGTGCCCCATGCACAACACTGTACGGACAGACAAACAGGCGGACAGAGTGCCCCATGCACAACACTGTACGGACAGACAAACAGGCGGACAGAGTGACCCATGCACAACACTGTACGGACAGACAAACAGGCGGACAGAGTGACCCATGCACAACACTGTACGGACAGACAAGCAGGCAGACAGAGTGACCCATGCACAACACTGTACGGACAGACAAACAGGCAGACAGAGTGACCCATGCACAACACTGTACGGACAGACAAACAGGCAGACAGAGTCCCCCATGCACAACACTGTACGGACAGACAAACAGGCAGACAGAGTGACCCATGCACAACACTGTACGGACAGACAGGAGGACATGGACAGGTGCCGCAGCCCACCTGGGTGTGAGGGCAGAGGGACTGCAGGAGCTTGTAACACCCTTCCCGCTTCCTCAGCAACACAAAGGAGTACTGAAACAGAGGAGCAGGGGGGTGGGGGCGGGGGGGGGGGGGTTAGGAGGATACACCAAGCCCACCCGACGTGGACGGGCAGCAGGGGGACGGTGCAGGTTCTGACCTTTTCGCCGGCCAGCGTGCGGAGGGACAGCATGAACAAGGCCGAGCTCTGCTTCTTCACCTCCGTCACCTCCCTCACGTTAATCACCACCTGCCATTCACGTGAACATCAAAGAGGTTCAAAAAGGACAGGGACCCTTTGTCAAAAAGGACAGTGGCATTTATTTTTGGTTGGGCATCTACGCTCGTGAAATGGCCTGTGAATGTGAGGTTTGCGCGCGTCAGTTGTCTGTGTGTGTCTTACACTGGTGTCTTTGAGAAGCACAGAGGAGTGGAAACACACAAAGTTCTTCGACACGTAGAGTTTCCCCTGGTACAGAACTTCCTTCTGCAGGGCGCAGTTGAAAGCTGGAGGATAAAGAGAACGGCACGCACGCGCGCGCGCACGCACACACGCGCACGCACACACACACACACACACACAAATAGAAGGACACAGGACAAAATGTATCGAAATGAGCATTCATTTTGATGTCAGCATGCACAAACACAGATGCACAGAAAAACCTAGAGAACGACACAAGAAATCTTGAACAGAAACACGCTCCAAGGAATGACTAAGTCACTGCAGATCCTCGTTGTACAAGCAAACAGAACCAACGCTATCTTCCCCTCGGTCCAGAGCAGACAGGAACAAGAACCACATGGAGGAAGCACGGAGATGAGCTTACAACATGGAGACACAGAGTAACGGACGAGGCCACTCACTGTGTGTCAACGTCTCTCCCGAAGGGATGCCCGGGAACAGCTTGTGGAACGTTCGGTTACCTTTCTCGAAGCTCTGTGGAAACACACAGCGGATCGTGTTTTACACTTAGATGACAGTATCGGCGTAGTCAAGTGACCCTATCCCTCCAGCCCATTGCTAGGTCCACCGCCAGGTGATTTCATGTCTGATCCCGGACAACGGCAAGGTCGGAGGAGCTGTTGCAGTTGCATGTTCTTTGACGACGGCCAACTCACATGTTTAGAGTCACGCCTGTCTAGTTGTTCTGTGGCCTCCTCCTCTATTTTCTGGGGGCTGTAGAGAGAGAAAGATACAGATGGTGAGAACAACAGACAGGCCCCTCGGAACGTTCACCAGAAACATAGGTCTGCGTCCCAATACCCATACTACCAAACTATATACAGTAGCAGTGGTTCCCAATCCAGTCCCCAAGTACCCCCAGCAATACCAGGAATCTTTGATCTTCCCCAGTGCCAGCACACCTGGCGCAATTAGTCAAGGCCTTGCTGTAGGTGACTAATTAGACCAGGTGTGCTGGCACCTTTGAAGATGAAATACGTGGAATGGCTTGGGGGTACTTGAGGACTGAATTGGGAACCACTGCTATGTAGTAAGCCAGATAGAAATATTAAGTATGTCCCAATGCTTAGTATGTCATATGCAGTATGCCAAAAATACCAGGACGTCCTGCTGCATCTGGTCACATTTTGTAGCAAACAAGCCAGAATGCTTTTCTGGCTGTTCTGACTCACACCAGGTGTACTACATGGTCCCTGCGTTTTGGTTCCCCCAACTTATTTTAAACCCTGGTTCCTGTGGGTGAAAGTTCCTGGGAATGTTCCTAGTGCCAGGGTAAAGTTCCTAGTGCCTTTGTAAAGTTCCTAGTGCCTGGCTTAAAGTTCCTGGGAAAGTTCCTAGTGCCAGGGTAAAGTTCCTAGTGCCTGGGTAAAGTTCCTGGGAAGGTTCCTAGTGCCTGGCTTAAAGTTCCTGGGAAAGTTCCTAGTGCCTGGGTAAAGTTCCTAGTACCTGGGTAAAGTTCCTGGGAAAGTTCCTAGTGCCTGGGAAAAGTTCCTGGGAAAGTTCCTAGTGCCTGGGTAAAGTTCCTAGTGCCTGGGGTAAAGTTCCTGGGATGGGATAGGCCATTAAGACACAAGGAAGAAAGAGGGAAAATGATATAAAGATACCGGTTTGATTTCCCTCTTGTCAAAGAACCATAGCTGCTGCAATTACCGATGCTATCTCAGAGCTTTCGTTCCGTATGTTAGCAATGGCAAGAGTCACTTTCAGAGCAAAATATGTAGCAATGCATGGGAGGCTAACCCACCTTAAGACCTATCTTTTCACCCTAGCATACCCTAGTTAACTGTTTCGAATCTGGTCTGGTTTTTGCTTACTTATAGTTAGAACTGTTGTTTCTATCTGTCTGTTATTCTATTTCTGTCTAATTGTTTATTGTCATGTTATCTATGTTGATGCTGTGAAGCGACTTTGGGTGTTAGAAAAGCGCTACATAAATAAAATGAATAATTATTATTATAATTATTTTTATTATTATTATTATTATTATTATTATTATAATAATAATAATAATAATAATAATAATAATAATAATAATAATAATAATAATAATATTATTATTATTATTATTATTATTATTATTATTATTAACAATACCGAACAAACCTGCTTCTTTCGAGGACATGTCCCAGCTCATGGATGTCCAGCTGAGACACTTGCATACTCCTGTTGCCATAGGTTTTTCTGTTGACCTTGGGCCCGTGTCGGCCCTCTCCCTCGTTATTCTGGGAACTGAGAACAGGCACACAGACACAGTGTTTGTCACGAACATGCTTTCAGCATGTCTCTATTCATCTATGTACTTCTAAAAGAAAACGTGTATAAACGCAAAAACCTAAATTCCACTTCCTTGAGACTGCCACGATTATGAAAATATGAAGTGACTTTGTGAACAGATATTCAACATGAAATTTAAAAAAAGTGGTGTGACTTTTTGCTTGTGTTCCTGGAGTATGCTTTGAGCAAGTGAGACAAGTGAAATCCCAGAGCCTTCTTCTCCCCTCCAAAAATGAACGCAGTACCCAAAGCTTATGGTCCCTTCATCAACGTCTATGAGCCAGAAGGCCCTTTTAAACTGGGAGTGAGATGACCAGCTCCCGTTACTGTAGGCTACAAGCTTATTAGGCTGTAGCTTTCCCTGGCTTGGGGTGAGCTGAGGCTGTGCTCCCTGGAGAGGGATAACAGACACGTTTCCGTCTATCTAACCTTTGATGAACCCGACTGAGCAGACCATTAGTGACACACACTGTAATAAAGGGATATGAAACGCCTCTTTCCAACAGGACACGGAATGCGGAGCAGAGAATGGAAAGATCAAACTGCGTTCTATACATTATCACAACAAAACGTCATGCAGATGTTATAAATGTTATAAACCACTCAGCTTAGCTAAGTGCAATTTAACTTAAATAGTGAAACATAGTTCCAAAATGTTGATGACCCTATGTGGTTTAGTTCACCCCTAAATTAAATCAAAAATCAAAAATCTGTACAGTGAAGTAGACTTTTAGCACCTTAATCCATTCACAGCCAGAACAATTGCAATTCCCGTAGCTGAGAGAAAAGTTTATATAGGAAAGCTACTTACACGGAGCTGTCCAGGGAAAACTTTCTATCTTTAAAGCTCATGTTGAGAAATATACACTTTTAATTACACGCAAATGCACACTCCTACTTGCACACCACACAGGGTACTGTGACTTGGATTCTTTAGACAGCTCTTCTTTGATTCTCCTTCAATGTTCTCCTCTGAACCTGAAACTAACTCTACAGGGGGGAACAGCTGAGAGGCCTGGGGGAGGTCATGCATCATCCTATTCCCAGCCAATTGACTCTTTTCTTTTGGTTAGTCGAGCTTTCAAAAAGCAGGACATCTTACGCAATCTCAGCCAATCCACTTTGAGGGGGTGTGTCTCAGTAAAGGTGTCACCGGCACCTGAACACACCTTTAGTTTCAACAGGGTATGTTTTTCTATTAGTGTTGTACGCAACCAACTCATCAAAACACACACACACACACACACACACACACACACACACTTGACAAAGAAGAAAAGCAGCATGCTTCATTGTTGCTCAGTTTACGGTAACAAGCAAGCCTCTTCTCATTAGACCTGAGT
Source organism: Galaxias olidus (assembly GCA_026901105.3). NCBI lineage: Eukaryota > Metazoa > Chordata > Actinopteri > Galaxiiformes > Galaxiidae > Galaxias > Galaxias olidus. Next base: position 712,330 of record JAPMUY010009877.1, read on the forward strand.
CAGATAAGTGTAGCCGGCAGGTCTTTCATGTAGCTTAGGACAAAAGGGCCATGGAGAACCAGTCAGTGAAGTGACAGCGCATGTGAACCCAATGGAGAACCAGTCAGTGCAGTGACAGCCCATGTGAACCCAATGGAGAACCAGTCAGTGCAGTGACAGCCCATGTGAACCCAATGGAGAACCAGTCAGTGTAGTGGAAGCCCATGTGAACCCAATGGAGAACCAGTCAGTGCAGTGACAGCCCATGTGAACCCAATGGAGAACCAGTCAGTGTAGTGGAAGCCCATGTGAACCCAGTGGAGAACCAGTCAGTGCAGTGACAGTCGAAGTGAAACCTCCACAGCCTCCATCGCACAGCTGGGTGTTGGGCTCATGACGAAGCAGCCCTGCTTTGAAAACATCTTCCTCGTGGCATGTGTGTGTGTTGGTGTTTGTGCCAACACTCCTAGGTGTTTGTGCAGGCTGAACTTTCCCAGTTCATCTTTTTATTCACCCCATTGTTTCCATAGGGAACACTTTGAAAGGAAGCTAGTCGGTAAATAGTTTAGCTAGATTAGAATCAGCGTAGATGTAGCGCAATTCTCCCCCGGGGGTTGTTCCTGGAGAACCTGTAGTTGGCGTGAAAAAAATCAACTCATTCTTAATGCTCCACCTCATTTCGAGGACATCATGATCGCGGTTCAAGCGACAAATCGAAAAAAGTTGGTCTTGAATGTGATGGAATTGCTGAGAAGTACCCGTTGTATACTCAAACTCTGCTTGTTAGTCTGATGACTAAAGACTGGGCAAAGAAAGAGCTCCTATCAGGAGCACAACAAAACTCACACCACTGATTGACAGCCCCTCTTGTTTCCTGACGTGTGTTTAGACACCCTCCGTGTCTCCTATGTGTAATTAAACGTGGAGTTATTCAAATATTCATGTAAGAATATGAATATGAAACACAGTATGACTCTTCTGAAGACACCAGATAAGGAAAGCGAGGACGGCAATCACTGCTCATGCCTTACCGCCATAGGTATGGGATGTTAGTTTATAGGAGACCAGTTTGACAGGGGTTTAGGATGTTAGTTTAGTCCAGGAGACTAGTTTGACAGGGGTTTAGGATGTTAGTTTAGTCTAGGAGACTAGCTTGACAGGGGTTTAGGATGTTTGTTTAGTCTAGGAGACTAGTTTGACATTGTTGAGGCTTTCTATACACAGTTTAGTCTTAGGTCTGTGAGGAAATATTTTTTGTATGTTCTGAGGTAAAGGATCAGAACAAAAGATGATTTCCAGTTAAGGCCACTGAACTTGAAAACGACCTTGGCCTCAGACAGGCGTACACCCTATCCCTTATCACTATTGTTAACCAGCATTCAGGGCTCTTTAGTTAAATCTATTGCCAAAATCCATTTGATCTCTGTTTGGCATGAGGGGTGCTGTTGTTATGCAGCACGTTGTAATTTTTATTGTCATGATTAGTTTTATTATTATTATTATTATTATTATTATTATTATTATTATTATTATTATTATTATTATTATTATTGTTAGTAATAGTAGTAGGAGTAGCAATGGTAGAATTTATTAATAATTATTAATGCTATTATTATTACTATTATGCTCAAGGTACCTGCACTGGGCATTATCATGAATTCCAAACACGTGCAACATGACCCAGCCTTCATTATTGCTCAAGAAAGATGGCAGGGAATTATGCCGACTCATCATTGTGACAATAGAAAAGGTTTTCAGTTGACTGGACTTGTCCCAGCACATCTCAACCAGTAGAACGAGAGACTAGTGTTACAAAGACGGACCGTTGGCTTGTCATTAACATTCTTGTCATATAGGCATTACAGTGCCTGGAATGTTGTCAGGGCAACAGAGTTTATAAGATCCGTTGTAATTCAAGGAGACAGCCAGACGTGAGAAACACGAGAAAGAAGAAGTAGAAACGCTGCTCTATCAGCTAGATCACCCTATCAAAAGAATGAGAGATGAACTGATCTGAGCGCAGTCAGAGAGGCTGACAGAGAAGCAAAAACAATCTAGTTGTACTCGTCACATGTCAGTGAAAATATAATGGGTGTATAAACATTCAACATCCTTTAATTAGAAATTACTGACAAGGTCCATTTGGCCTATTATGGTCTGTGTCCTAGGGTTACACAATGAAGGTGTCACATTCATAACAAACGATCATTTTCGATTATGTTTTTAGAGAGGGAAAACCAGTGGTTGGGAATTGCAGTCAAGTGTCTTTTCAAGTTAAAGCTTCAGTCGAAGCTTCAGATCTACAGACAGTGGCGGGAAACATTCTTTTTAGCCGCTGGCAGTACGAGTGTCTTTTTGTGGTGAAGTCAGTGGTGTGTATGCAGTATGCAGAAAGATGAATGTCAGCTTCGGTGTCGGAACGTACATAGGCCTACAGGATTTGCAGTATGTCATTCTTTCGTGTTTAATACATATTATTTTTAAAACGGCTTTAAAACATACAGTAGCCTATGGTGCATACACACAGAAAACCAATGCATAAATGGCTTGTTCTTTGGCTAATATTTTAAATCTGTTTGGTACAATAAAACACATTCTACTGTGTACCATGAACTTCTTGAACCTCTCCGCCCACACTGGTGACACCAAATTAGCCACTCTCTTTTCTCATTTTCCACCCTCAAATATCCCATTTATTCTGTGCACGAAAAAGACAACAGAGACTCGCTCGCTCAGTTGATTTGAGTGTTGTCAATTTTTAGCCAGGCTTGTGAAATGTTGTTTATCGTTTCAGTTGAGTGACTGGACGGATGTTTTGGAGGAAAAGAACGAGGCCCAAGTTGGTTGCTGCAGCCGGAGAGTTGAGTCCAGCTTTTGGAGGTCTTCTGCAAAATGAGCACCCTGAAATCTGTGTCTGTTTACTAGATATTGTTAGTATGCCCTTTGGATTATGTATGTTCTCCAGCCATTGTTTGCACGTTCTGGGATTCAGGCACAACCCTAATGCTAGTTCATTTGGTAGGTAAACTTGGTGACATCTAGTGGATAATCTAAGTATTGGTAAAACACACTATTCCTCAGAAATACTCTAATTATAATGGCAATGACCTTTACGTTTAAGATACAGCATTCTACTAAATATTATTTAGTCATAGTCATATACATACATTAATTTCATATCCTAGTCTGTTGGACACGTTCTGTGAAAAAAGACACAAGAATCCGCAAGCTTGTTGCTGTATATTCATCATCCTGTTTTTAATACAAAGTCAACATACAGTATCTACATCCATAGGTAAAAGGAAAAAACGTTGTACTTGGTAAGAGGCTCAGGTTGTGTTAACTGGGTGGTAACTGGCCCTCTTAAATTATACTCTTTTTTTGTGCACCTTTTGCTTCTCTTGACACCATTTCTAAGAATAGTTTTAAGGAATTCACGTCATATTATATTTCATATATGTCATACGTCAGAACTTTTCGACCACAAAAGTTGTATATCAGAATCATCTTCAGATAACTGTTAAATATGTACAACAACAAGCTTTGAGGGACAATCATGTTAAAATGTGCCTTTTTAACCTTTGTCAAAAACTCCATGGTTTCTTCATCTGTCTTTTGTAACAAACTAAAAGGATACTGTGCTTTTGATACAGCCGGCCATAAACACCCACCAACTAATCTGCTCTATATTTCTCTATTCTGATACCCTAAAACACATTTTGGTGGCCTGGGTCGTACCACTGTTGCTATGAAGGGGTGATAAGAAGAAGTTAGTGTAAACTTAAACTAGATTTGGATCTAACGTGTCTAGCTAGCTATTAGGACATCGGTATCAAATAGCACTCTACAAAGAGTGCATACATTATCATACTAAAGCAAATAAAAAAAGCACCAAAACGACCATTAAAAAAAACATTGACAATATCATACAGTAACATTGGCTTGCCCAGTAAACAACATCTCATTGGTTATATTCGGTAAATATCCCAAATAAAACAATTATCAAAAACAGAAACAAAAAAAGTCGAAACAATAATACCAACAAAATAGAATGATAATAAATATCTTCTTTTAAAAAAAAAAGAAAAGAGAAATCATATCAAATAAATAGTTTGACAAACGTGAACAATGACAATAAGGCTCATTTTGATAACAAGAACAACGTCACTTCCGAACCCTATATGCTGTGCTCAGGTAACGTATAGAACTCCATTTGAGACTGTATATGTACAGAAAGCCTCTGGGGCCTCCGGGGCTCTGGCTCCATCAAACCGGCCTGCGCTCCGTCATCACCACACATCTGAGGGGCGGATTATTATCGTATACGTCTAATCAATAGAGAGACATAATAATATCGATAGAGTATTGCAGAGCAGAATGGAAAGCTCTGTTGGTTTGTGGGGAGGGTTTTCCTGTACAGTATGACTAGGGGGCTGGGAGTTCAGAGACGACAGACTGACATGAGAAGGAGCAGCTCTCTCTCGTCTCCGTGGGAACCCATTGACATGAGAAGGAGCTGCTCTCTCTCGCTCTCCGTGGGAACCCATTGACATGAGAAGGAGCTGCTCTCTCTCGCTCTCCGTGGGAACCCATTGCGCAGCCTGTAGCGGGAACTCAACTCGGCTGCAATTGCGTCGCATGGCGTTCGTATTCGAGTAGGTTGGCTTGGACGCTACGAAACGGGAAGGTTTGTCACGTCAACGGTTTGACATGTAACAAGGTGTCAGCTGCGAAGGTTAGGTCTGTGTCAAAGGGCCAACCCCCCCCCCCCCCCCCTCCACCCCCCCTGGAGCGGGAGAGCACAGAACAATAGCCCATGTGTCATGGGGACGAGAAGCGGAAAGCGTGCTGAGAAGCGTACGTGAGGACACAGGGGTGGTGGGGGGGGGGGGGGGACTGGGTGGGATGGAGCGGGGGTGGGGCGGGGGGGTTTGGGGGGGAGCGACAGAGCTGTTCAAAATAAGGCAGCGACACTGAAGCACAATAAAGCGCGCGGGACGTTCTCGGCGTGTCGACCCCAGCCGGTCAGCGAGGGGAGACGCCAGCGAGAGGAGGAACCAAAGCACAATTCCTCCATGAAGGGAGCGACGGAGCGACGGAGCGGCACGGACGAGCACACGGAGCGAGCACACGGCATCACGGGACAAAGCCAGCGAGCTCGGGTTCAAAAGACCAACCGGGTCAATACAAACCTGTGCTCAGGGTAACGTCCTGTCGGCCCCTAGTCACAGAGCTAAGAGCAGTTGAGTTGTCTCCCCCCCACCCTCCACCAATAGTGAAAGGTTACACCGGAGTGTGAGAGCTGATCTGGGACCTGTGCTTCATCAGAGCTCCTTCCTGCACTGCCCATGCACACTCAATGACACAGAGTTGAGCCTCGCCTCTGCTTTAAGGTCAAAGTTCATGTCCCATCTGCCCCATTGAACAGCGGGTTTCTCTTGGCACGGTGGGGGAATGTAGGTGGCTAGGCATTCCATCGATCTTAAAACTGCCCCCCTTTCACGGCGAATCCATCCTCCCCCCCCGTCGAAGGTCGACCTGCCTACCTGTGTGGCTGCAGCGGACACCTGTGTGCGGCACACTCAGACACATCGAGAGGATCCCCCGTGACACTCTGCAACCCCCTAGTACACCAAAGCTATAAGATACAAAGTTGAAGATTTAAAAAGCCCATGTAGGGTGCAGCAAATATCCAGGTGTCTCCTCGTGTTCCTGGTTTTCTTTATGACATACATAGCATCACCACTCCTGTTGAGAAGCGGACCGCTTTGTTTTTTTACCCCCCCCCCCCCCCCCCTCTCCCCACGGGTTGGTATTGGCGAAAGCTGACCACAACACATACAGGTATTATATGTCCTTCACGCTGGAACACTGAGGTAAGAATATGCAGGGTTACACATGGATTAGTCTCCCACTCCCTCCTCCGGCCCCGGGGGGGTGGGGGGGTGGGGGTGGGGGGCAGCCCAGAGAGGGAGGGGTGCGTTTGGACATAGTTCAGTTTGCCGTTTCAGTTGGTGCTGTCGTAGTCGGTGCGTTTTAGTCGTAGTCGGTGTTGAAAAGTCGTCCTCGTTTTGAAAAACCTCCACCCTGTAGGGTCCGTTGTTTGTGTGTTTTACTTTTTTCGTCTCTGACCTGCGTCTATCTCTCCCTCTCTCTCTCTCCATCTCCGTCGATGATTCACTCGTTTCTCTGCAGACCTCGGAGCAGAAAGACGGAGGAGGGGAGGTGGTCTCCTCCTCTATGTTGCATAGTGGTCAAAGCTTCCCAGATACTCGAGGGCCGCCTGGTAGCAGAACTGGTACTCATCCTGCACAGAGGAGCAACACGGTTGTCGTAAACACACACACACACACACACGTTTACCACAAACGTCGCTGCGAATAAAGCTAGGCTGAGTTTTGAATTGCGGTTACCTCAGTCTGGACCATGGCGGGCCGTTGTGTCCGCAGCATCTTGACCGTCTGGAAGATGTCCACGGCTCCCTCGTAGCGCATCCTCTCCAGGACAATACTCAGGGTGATGAAGACCCCAGTCCGCCCCACACCAGCACTGGAGGACAGACCCAGCCAGCGGGTTAGGCAGGAGGACAAACATGGCTGCCAGTGTTTTAGGGCAGTTGCAATGGAGGACGACGTTTATTGATTTATACATCTGCCAGTCGAAGGGCCATTGTTTAAGTCCACCCCGACGCTTACCTGCAGTGAACGGTGATTGGCCCGTCTTGGCCAAACTGCTCCTTGGTTTTATGCACCTGGCCAATGAAATCGATGAAGCCCTCCCCAGTCTTGGGCACTCCCTGCTCCGGCCAATCGGTGAACTGGAACTGACGGACTGTACGCGATTGGCCATCCTGAAGCGGAAGGGGAAGAAAGACCGTTTTTTTCTTCTTCGTCAACCATTAGCTAACTTATTCATGAATATATTCCATTCCAAAACTTGGAAACTTCGAAAGAAAGAACAAAGTCATAACACAAGGATTCGTTGCATAACTCTCCTTGCATTAAAAGTACGCCTTTCCTCGTCTTGCTCTTAATGAATGGGCTGTGGTGATTTGATTCTGGTTCAGCAGTCTGGCCGCTGCTGGCTGTCAGCTTGTCAGCCTGTCATTGTCAGCCTCTCTGTGTAGCCAATTACATCTTTTCTGTACCTAGCCCGGTCCACTCCAGTCCATTGGAGATCAATAGAGCACCTGTCAATGGGGCCGTGTCAGGGTGGAGCAGGCTTAACGGGGCTAATCTACGGCCCAAAGACAGCCCCACACGCACACGCACACACACACGCACGCACACACACACACACTCACACACACACGCACACACACACCAAGATACTGCGGTGGCAGGAGAGAAGAGGGTTGACTGAAGTCATTTATGACTCGTTGGTCGATGAGGCTAACTCGCTGTTGTACACGCTTACACCTCAGTGCACACACACACACACACACACACACACACACACACACACACACACACACACACACACACCAAGGGCTGGTCGATAGAACATGTTCCGTGCCACTGCCCCCTAACAGCTCCGATGTCCAGGGAGACGGAGGGGAAATGTCAAGGAGTCGGACAGCGCGGTGGCATCTGAATGAACCGTCCCCTCCGTGGGCTCCTCGCGCACGCCTTCACACTCACCCTGGCGTCGGTGACCTTGAACTCGCGGAGGATGTACTGGGGCATGTTGTAC
>JAPMUY010009877.1:725000-727500 GCA_026901105.3 Galaxias olidus
TCATCATCATCATCATCATCATATCATCATCATCATCACCACCACCAGCCTCCTCGTCTTCCTCCTTATTGTCATAATAATCCTAAATATCATGGTCCTTGTCATAACAGCCACCCACCTACCGACTGAGGCTTACTATAGCCGTTCCCATTCTGTCTGTTACAGAGCGGGTGTCGCTGTAAGGCAGGGCGTTTGGATGGGCCGTGAGGCCGCCGTATAAATAGCTCCCGTCCTGACCTTCAGCGGCTGTCATTGCTTTGACTTACTGCTGACGGTGGTCGCAATGGCCACGGGCGAGGCATGACTGGGCAATTACTATTACTATCCCCGCCGGGGGGGGGGGGGGGGGATTTCAGTGTGAAACATTACCCCCATGAAGAGCAACAGGCCCCTCCACCCCATGAAGGACAACAGGCCCCTCCACCCCATGAAGGGCAACAGGGCCGCCCACCCCATGAAGAGCAACAGGCCCCTCCACCCCATGAAGGGCAACAGGGCCGCCCAACCCATGAAGAGCAACAGGGCCCCCCACCCCTATAAAGGGCAACAGGCCCCCCCCACCCCTATAAAGGGCAACAACCCCCCCCCCCCCCCCAGGCACAGGGGTGAAACAGACGGAGGGGGAGTGTCCCCCGCCTCACCCTGGACTTCTCCTCCAGCCGGGTCATCATGACCACGGAGGCCGTCCTCTGCTCCCACACCATCCTCCAGAAGTCCCCGAAGCTCTCCGCCAGCGGGCCCTGCGTGGCGATGTACGCGTTCTGCTTCCGGTAGCCGTCGATGTAGTTGGCGTTGATGTAGTCGCTCCCCAGGACACCTGGGCCGACGCGGGGGGTGAGGGGGGGGGGGGGGGAGACAGAGAGAGAGAGAGAGAGAGAACAAACACCAAACTTAAAGAATAATAGAAAAAGAAAATAATCCATCTGTCTTATCTTCTACTCGCGCGTTATCTCCCCGCTCTTTGTGAGCTAGTGTGGTTTGAGATAAGAGACAGAGAGAGAGAGACAAAGAGAGAGAGAGACACAGAGAGAGAGACATAGAGAGAGAGAGACACAGAGAGAGAGAGAGAGACAGAGAGAGACGTCTCTGTGCCAGTCAATCCCCCCGCTCTGGATCTAATCGTCTGTGCTTGCTGTGGGAGAAGGCTGCCGGGCCACACTCCACTGAGCCCACCTCTGCTTGTCTCCTGCCAGGGCACACAGCAGGGAGCCACTGGGGTGTTATTTCCAATTCCATCCCGCTCCCTGCCACGCGCTCCGCAATCTCCCAATCGCTCCGTCCCCCGGTTCCCAAAGCCCCTTCCCCATCTCCAGCAACCCCCCCCCACCCACCCACCAGCCCTCTCTCCGTACCTTCGATGGGGGCCAGGATGACTCGGGTGTGGTCGTAGGCGATGACGTTGGCGTATCGGTTCTTGGGCTTGTTGACCTCCAGGTTGGAGTGCTCCCAGGTGAACTGCTGGCCCGGGTCGATGGACTGCAGTGGGGGGGGGGGGGGGGGACGACAACCACGACACACACACAGGCTCAGGGGTTGGAAGAGCCACGCTGCCGTGGGGCCTCAATGGATCTATGGTCCGCTCAGTATTTCAATAATGAATAGTTCAGTGTTCATTGTTTTCAGTATCACTGTAGGGTATTAGCCCAGAGGAACACATCAATGTCTCACTGTTGTCTACGAGTAAAACATGAGTTCTTCATTTTGTCTCATTGGTGCTCGTTTGTTTCTGACTTCCTGCTCCTAAAGGACTCTTAGGAGCAAAGGAAGGGAAGTAAGGAGAACTTGATTCTGAGACTTGGATGAGCTTTGATTGAGATAAAAATACTTGTCATAAATACTTGGAGATACAAATGAGACTCATTAGAAACAATTCTGAGATCTCCTCTACGGCTCAGTTTAAACGTGAGACTGTATGTCACTATTTCTCCTGAGGAGAGTTTGAGAGGTAAGAAACAAAGCTCAAAGTCTCATTTAAGCATCACAAATGTCTCATTTCTGTCTATCTGTCCGCCCGCCTGTCCGCCCGTCCGCCCGTCCGTCCGTCCGTCCGTCCGTCCGTCCGTCCGTCTCTGCCTGCCTGTCTGCCTGCCTGCCAGCCTGTCCGTCTGTCCGTTTGTCCATCCGTCCGTCAGTCTGCCTTCCTGCCAACCTGCCTGTCTGTCTGTCTGTCTGTCTGTCTGTCTGTCTGTCTGTCTGTCTGTCTGTCTGTCTGTCTGTCTGTCTCACCTCGTACTCCTGAGAGAGTCTCAGGTTGTCGTTGGCCTTCAGCAGCTCCGTGTGTTCTGCCAGCTCATTGGTGGGGATGGGAGGGTGACTCATCATCCCTGCAGCAGAGAACAGGCAAAAGGCCAAGGGTCAGAGGTTGAACGTGACCAAACTTCACCGGCCAATCACTCACATTGGGAAAAAACGATTCAAAGTTATCTTCAAAGAACGCAGCCGTTGTAAAATAATATATGAGTTCTGCGAGGGGGTGTGCATTTTGAACTGTGTAGACAGG
>JAPMUY010009877.1:737500-740000 GCA_026901105.3 Galaxias olidus
CGTGGGCGTTTAAAGACCTCCTCCACAATGAGCCGGGCCGGGCAGAGGAAAACCGGGAGCGCGTCCGCAGACGCGCTGCTCAATTGACGGGGCGGCTGCTCGCTGGCATGGAGCTCCGGTCAACGGAAGTGTCGGAACAGCTCCGTGCCAAAGTGGACCATCGCTCGCGGAATCGATAGACAACACACAGAGGCACACACACACACACACACACACACACACACACACACACATTAACAAGTTGTTTGGCAAAACAAAAGACATGCCCCTGAGAAACAGAACGAGGTAGACTGAAACAGAGAGAGGAGAGAGAGGAAACAAAATGTGTGTGTGTGTGTGTGTGTGAGGTGTGTGTGAGGTGTGTGTGTGAGGAATGGTCACGCTGAGGGGTTGGAGTGTGTGCCCACTCAGCCGTGGTGCCGGTGTGCTGCCCTCTGGGGACAATGGAGATGTGCACCAAAGCCGGGCGATAACGCGCCACTCAGAGGCCCGGTGTGAAATGAATTCTCCTGCATGAAATAGGCTGCTTATCGGCCGCTCGCGCTGCCTGCCTCCGAGCGCCGTTCAGCCTCCGCCAGGGACCCCCCCCCCCCACCCCCCCCGCCACCCCCCCCCCCCCTCCCGTGTGTCTACTCTCTCCACGGCGACGCAGAACAGCAACACCGACAAAGGAGCCGAACCAAACCAGCGGCGCACCGAGGACTGCGCTGTGTGAGGCTCGTCGCCAGAGTGACGCCCAAGGGTGTTTACCTGCGGGTGCGTCGTGAAAGAAAGGAGGCTTACCTGTTGTTTGCCGGACACCACAAGACTTCCAGGCTCCCCGCCAGACTGAAATGAGTCCCATTCGTCGCCGTTGATATAGAAAAGGGATGGGCAGAGGCAGCAGGAGAACGGCTGCCACAGGCCTATCCAAACCTTTAGAGGATCTACGGCAACGAATGGAACATGGAAGAGGAGGACGGAACACAGCCCACACTCACCTGTCAGCTGGCCAATCACACGACGGCTTACATCCACCTGACCGGGAACTAAGATCTGATTGGTGGAATGGCAAGTTTAGAAGCCTTTTAAAAGGACAGGACACATGGAGAGAAACTAGTGTGAGACAGGCGGGGTAGAAAGAAAGAAAGAAAGAAAGAAAGAAAGATAGAGAGAAAGAGAGAAAGAAAGAAAGAAAGAAAGAAAGATAGAGAGAAAGAAAGAAAGAAAGAAACAACGAACAAAAGAAAGAAAGAAAGAAAGAAAAGAACGAAAAAACGGAAAGAAAGAAAGAAAGAAAGAAAGATAGAGAGAAAGATAGAGAGAAAGAAAGAAAGAAAGAAAGAAAGAACGAAAGAAAGAAAGATAGAGAGAAAGATAGAGAGAAAGAAAGAAAGAAAGAAAGAAAGAAAGAAAGAAAGAACGAACAAAAGAAAGAAAGAAAGAAAGAAAAGAAAGAAAAAACGGAAAGAGAGAAAGAGAGAAAGAGAGAAAGAGAGAAAGAAAGAATGAAAGAAAGAGAGAAAGAGAGAAAGGCCGAGGGGGATGGATATAAGAGTGGTCTTTGGGGTGCTCCCTTGGCGTGGGTCTCTGAGCGTCTCCCTGTGTGAAAGGGGAGCCGGCTGGAACGCAGGAAGAGAAGGCACACTCCAAACACAGAGAGACGGAGATAGGGGCGGGTGGATACACACACACACAGAGGATGAATGGGACCAGTGTCAACGCTTTGCCCGGGTCCAGCGGCTCGGGAGCTGAGGGAGAACAGCGTTACGTGTGTGTGTGTGTGTGTGTGTGTGTGTGTGTGTGTGTGTGTGTGTGTGACAGAGACAGATACCGTAAGCGAGAGAGAGAGAGAGAGACAGACATACTGGCTTGGGAGGTCCTCTGCACCAGCTCGTTGGTGAAGGCTCCAATGCCTTTGTTCGAGATGGCCGCCAGGGAGAAGGAGTACTCAGTGTTGGCCTTTAGCCCTTCCACCGTGTACGACGACCTGGGCCCGAAGGTCAGCTTCTCCTGTGACACACACGCACACGCGCACACGCACACGCACACGCACACACACACGCACACGCACACACACACACACACACACACACACACACGGGAGGAGAGCAGAGCGGAGAGAGAGAAAACACTCAGCCAGTTCAAGCATAAAGTGGCCATGGTGAATTCTCTGTAAGCCTCTGTTTCCTCTACCTTCAATACACCGTACGCACGTCGCCGCGCTGCCTGAAGGACACCAACACACACAACGTGACGGGAGGGGACGGGAGGGGGCGGGGGGGGGGGGGGGGGGGGGGTCTTACCAGACTGCCGAACTTGGCCGGCTTGTAGAGCAGCTCGTAGTTGACGATGCCCTCCTTGGTGTACGCCGGCTCCCAGGTCAGCTCGATGCTGGTGTCGCTCACCTTGCCCACCTTGAACTTCCCCGGCTGCCCAGGCACTGCGGGAGGCGGTGCGGAGGAGAGAGAGTGAGCGGGGGGCCAACGCGGAGCTCCACGCACACACACACACACACACA
>JAPMUY010009877.1:745000-755000 GCA_026901105.3 Galaxias olidus
GTGGCATACAGGGCTAGCTAGCGCTGAGCATAGCGGCAGTCACAGATCCAGACGTCGACAAGACGCAGGGCTACGGTTAAGGATCTCAAACCAGAAGGAAGCTGATTAATGGTGCGTTTCTAAGTGAGTACAGATGAATTGTTTCGCCAGCACGGACACATTTATCTCCCTAAAACAAGCTCCACTCGCTGTCGAATAATTAACATGTATTTTGGATCTTCAAAGGCCAAATTCCCGAACCCACGCACACACACACACACACACACACACACAGCGAACAATTGAATAAACACGTAAACATGTGGTGAGACACAGCGAACGTAATTCTGTCCATGTCATCAAACGAGACAGAGAGAGGGGAGCGCCGCCGCCAGAGGCCCAGAGCCACGGCAGTGAGAGGACAAGAAGGAGACAGTGTTAATCAGAAACCAAAAGGAAGCTGTTAGAACAACGGAACGTGATTAGGCAAGGCATTCCGGTCTCAGTCCACATGCAGGGGGACGGGGGATGGGGGGGGACGGGCATCCATGGTGAGACCACACGGGACACAAACACAACGTGCAACCCCCCCCCCCCCCCCCCCCAATCCCGGCCAACCTCACGTTTACACACCCGCATGGAGAAGCCCATTCATTTGCTGGCGTGACGTTCGCCGTAGGTATGAACCTCTCTATGTAATAACACAGTACTACTGTAATCTATGTCAAGAGATACCCGATCCCGTCTAAGGAAGCTCCCCGCGCGTGCGCGCGTGTGTGTGTGTGTGTGTGTGTGTGTGTGTGTGTGTGTGTGTGTGTGTGTGTGTGTGTGTGTGTGTGTGTGTGTGTGTGTGGTCAGCTCGGGTAACCCGGTCTCTGGCTGCTCAACAGACCTCCACGTCTGACAAAAAAGGCTTCGTCGACTCCGAACGCGTCGGCCTCGCCTGCGCGCTAGCTCCGCGGCAGGAAATTGACAGGGCGGCTAGCTGCCACCGAGAGAGAGAGGAAGGAGCTAAGGAGCGCCCCGTGAGCCTCATCACTGTGAGCTGCTACTGGCCGTCTCCTCTTCCCTCTCCTTTCTCTTATTGATGCAGCGTCTGAAGGGCAGGGCGCTAACACCGCTAGCAGGCCTTTATTAGGAGCCCTACTGCTAATCCAGGGAGAGAGAGAGACAGAGAGAGAGAGAGAGAGAGAGAGAGAGAGAGAGAGAGAGAGAGAGAGAGAGAGAGAGAGAGAAAGTCTGCGGTGAGCCCAGCTCCTCACAGCTTTAGCCCCTCAAAGCCCGGCCCGTCTGACATTTACACAAGACACCTCTGCTCGCTCGCTCACACACACACACACACACACACACACACACACACACACACACACACACACACACACACACACACAGAGACAGACAGACAGACGCAGACAGACACACACACACACACACACACACACACACACACACACACAAAGGACATCTTTTATTAAGGTATAAGTAGCCCGAGCATGTGACTACAGACCTAATATCCCTCGGTGTTTTTGTGTGTGCTTAGAGGAGATCTTTCATTATGAATGCCAATCAATGGAGATCAATGTCAGTGTTTCATACCTGGGAGCGACCACGTGCCCTATGACATATGCTCAGTAAATAATTGATACGGCGCTCATAGATTTAAGCGTGTGGTCTTCCTTCCTTCACATACCCACCTCAAAGACCCCCCCCCCCCCCCCAGCGTCGCCCCCAACGTCCCCCCCCCCCCCCCCCCCCTAAACGTCCAGCAAATGAATGTTCTTTTTCAACCAGGCGGGGTTTCTCCGCTGGCCGGGCGGGCGGTTGACGAGTCACTTCAGCTCAGTCACCGCGTGGCAACACAGATAGGAGGAGACCATGGCAACGAGGGAGAGCACACAGCGGCATGATGCAATAGGTGCAATGGCAGGGCACCGTCACAGGCGTGGGAGGTGCCGTGGGCGTCGGGAGCCGAGCCCCTGAACGCCAGGAGAGGACTGAACGCGTCCTTACTGAACACGCCCCCGCTTGCGTTTGGCTTTACGGGGCCACCTGACCATCTTTTGGATGAGGTTATATTTTACTACCTACTGAGAATTTACTGATACTAGTTGGCCTACGGAGTCTAACAAGAGTGTGTACTCTACTTGTCTACTGGCAACTGTGTTTAGCACGTTGTACGTTTCCTAGAACGTTATTTGCCGTGTCAAGGACAGTGGATAGCTAGGCAGACTGTGCGTGACCCGGCTGTGGGTGAAAGCTGACGTAGCGCTCACAGCTGTTTGGACCGCTGGGATCACAGAAGAAGCTGACAAAACAGAGTGAAAGGAAGCTTGGCCAGGACTTCTCGTTTCAAGGTTCCGTTGGCTGGCTCATCTACCCGCCATTGTGGATTCAGAAGGCACTAAAATAGACGGTTTAACAGCAGTTAGTATTTTTTTCATTCTTTTTGTCTTTTTTTCTTTCTGGCGTTTTCTGCCCACGTGCCTTCCTGACATGCACGTCCTACGCCTGTGGGAGCAGCTGAGACAAACCGGCACAGACACACAGAGAGAGGGGAGGGGAGGGGAGGGAGAGGGGAGGGGAGGGGGGTGCAGGACATCTCACGAGCACAGGGGCACAGCAGCATCCAGCAGAGGCAGAGGCAGAGGCAGAGCCGGGACGAGCTGAGGCATCCAACAGAACCACACGGAGCACAGGGACAGTCCAGTCAGCAGTATGCCCCGCTCGCCTCCCTCTCTCTCTCTCTCTCTCTCTCTCTCTCTCTCTCTCTCTCTCTCTCTCTCTCTCTCTCTCTCTCTCTCGCTCTCCTTCTCGCTCTCCCTCCCTCCCTAACCCTCTCTCCCGCTCTCCTTTCATGCAAACATTGCCTCCTCTTTTTTTATTTTTTAATCTTCCAATTCCCGGGGTCTCCATGACAACCAGATCGTTCGCTCCGTGCAGGGAGCGATGATCTGGGTGTTGTGGAAGCGGTACCGGGGAGGGGGGGGGGCTCCAAAGACAAGGCCTCACAGTGCAGTCGGCGCACGCCCCTGCGTGGGCAGCCCCGCAGGCTGTTGCACGGGCGCCCGGTACGCCACCCCACTCGGTCGGGGAAACAAACCAAACGCCGTTTGACACACCGACAGGAGGTTCTGCCTCCGAGCGGCTTGCCGGGGTTTTACGCGTTTCTCTCGTCTCCGTCTCGACGGAACGAGGGGCCGCTCAAACAAAAAGGAGTTGGCAACAGAGAAGAGATAAAGAGAGAGAGAGAGAGAGAGAGAGAGAGAGAGGGAGAGAGAGAGAGAGAGAGAGATACAGAGAGCGCACCAACCTTCTCGTAGCTCTGAGGGATGGAGGGGGGTTGATGTGGAACACAATGGGGGGGGGGGAGAGAGAAAACGGAGGGGAAACACAGAGAGAATAAAAACGGCCAGCGAATAGCCACACACACACACACACACACACACACACACACACACACACACACACACACACACACACGTATTCATTTTCCCTCACACAAACACACCCAGACGTCAGAATATAAATCCTGGAACTTGGCACTTAACACACGGGGGGCAAGCCCAGGAACCACCCCGACTTGAAAACCCAGAGGCTGGAATCAGATAAAGAGCGACACCACAACCATGCCCTCCTTCCCCTCGGAGCCAAAATGGCTGCCAGCTGGGTGGCATGCTGTAACTAGCGGTTCAAAGAGAGTCCCTGGTCTATCCCTCTTGATCTGATTCGGGTTCAAAATGAACCCCGCCGTCTCAGTAGACCAATGTCGACTGGGACGATCCAACTACTGTCCAAAGGGTCCCTCCCCAACATAAAAGCTTCTTACGTTCGGCTTTCAAAATGCAAATGGAAGAGAAGAGAAACACGTACTGCAGACAGTGGATGGGTTAGTATTTACTGGCTTCAGAACAACACTACGGAGCAATGATACCGGATTTCCCCATAGAGTGTGAAGGTATACGTACGTGTGTGTGTGTGTGTGTGTTTGTGTGTGTGTGTGTGTGTGTGTGTGTGTGTGGCCAGTTCCTACCTCGCACATACAGGTTGGCCGGGGAGGAGTAGCGCACGCCCTGAGAGTTGGTGGCCACACACTCATACTTCCCTTGGTCGGTCTCCTCGCTCTCCTCGATCTGCAAAGCTCCTGAAACAGAGGAGAGACGGGGAGTGAGGGATAGAGACAGAGAGAGAGACAGGGAGTGAGGGATAGTGAGAGTGAGTGAAAGAGACAGTGAGAGAGAGAGGGGGTAGGGGAGAGACAGAGAGAGAGAGAGGCGGGGAGGGAGGGAGATAGAGAGAAAATGGGAGCAAAAGACAGAGGTACGTTTAAAAACAAGGCGTCAGGTCAACAACAGCACGGCACAACATCATTTAAGACAGCGTTCAAAATTCATGGGAGCAGCAGCACTCATTAAAGACTCTGGGTTTAAACTCAGCACAGGAAAGACTTTTTAATGGCCTTCTGGGGAGGGGTTCGGGGGGGGGGGGGGGGGGGCACTCTTTGGGAACCTGACATTTTGCCTCGGAGAACCGGTTTATTCCTGCCTGGAGGAGTCGCGCTCCGTGGCAGGCAGCTAAATGACAGCCTCTCTGCCAGTCTTCCCCTAGGACACACCTCAACGCAGAGCGCCCCCAAAACAGACAGACAGGCAGACAGACAGACAGGCAGGCAGACAGACAGACAGACAGACAGGCAGACAGACAGGCAGCTCTTTAGCTCCTCCACCTCGACGTCGTCAACACGCTCCCTTCGTCTGTCGTCTTCCTCTTCGCTCCTGAAGCGTAATCACGGCAGCTTCCCAAAAGCCTTTTAGTTCTCCCTATGTGTGTGTGTGTGTGTGTGTGTGTGTGTGTGTGTGTGTGTGTGTGTGTGTGTGTGTGTGTGCGTGCGTGTGTGTGTGTGTGTGTTTATGTATTCATATAGTGAGGTTGTTGTTGTCTTTCTACCTGTCTTCTTAATACGTTTTCCCAGCAGCGTGCTCAGTGAGACTTGACTCGTTTGAAACGGGGGACATGGAGTGGGAGGACTGGGGATCACACGGAGCCACATCACCCATCAAGAGAGCCACATCACCCAACGAGGGAGCCACACAGCAGAGCACAAGACAACACAGCACAACACAGCACAGCACAACACAACACAAAACATACAAGAGAAGCCCAAAAACAATCACAAACACTTACTTTCTCTTCAGAAAGAAGCAGGGTGCTCTCTCTCTCTCTCTCTCTCTCTCTCTCTCTCTCTCTCTCTCTCTTTCTCTCTCTCTCACACACACACACACACACACACATACACACACACACACACACACACACACACACACACACACACACACACAGCGCGAGAAGGTAGCTTTAAGACTTGAGCAGGGGGCTTACTGCGACTGACACAAGCCCAGCGTGTGTTTGAGGGGCTGGGGATCTCCAAGACCGCGTGACCGGGTACAAACACAACGATGACGCGGACGTGATCCGGCGAGACCCTACACACGCGTGTGCCCTCCTGCCAATGCCATGTATAAGACAACCCCAGATGTTCCGCCGGCGCGTTCAAAAGGAGTTACCGACGGACAGCCCCTGAGATACCCCTGCTGTCGGCAAAGACGGCCGCAGACGTCCTCTAACAATAACATCGATAGTTCTGTTTGTGTCGCATCTTTCTCAGCGTTGTTACCGAGAGTGTTTCTGGTGAGTTGACGGGGCACAACACGACACGCGCTCCCACACACGTCCGTCCCCCGGGTTACATCGGGCCCCTGCACCAGGTGTGTGTGTGTGTGTCGGCTAGGAAACGACGCTGGAGAGGTGTGCTGTCGGCGTGCGCTTTTGAGACGGAGCCTCAGACTTCAGAGACGCAGCGGAGCGGAGAGGACAACGCGTCCCCGTGGCGACTCAGCTTCCAGTGCCTCCTCCTGATCCTCCGACGAGGCCACAGACAGGACTCCACACACCTCCGCCGCCCGGATTCATCTGTGCGCGTGTGTGTGTGTGTGTGTGTGTGTGCGTGTGTGAGTGCGTGTGTGAGTGTGTGTGTGTGTGTGTGAGTAAGAGAGAGAGAGAGATAGCTACAACAACAACCGACGTAGCCTGACGTCGGAGCGACCACCCGGGAGTCTGCAGCGAGCAAAGTCTGTCTCGCTCGACCGACGCGGGGAGGCGAGCTTGAAACACTTGTCGGTGTATTGAACCTGTGTAGGGCGGGGGGGGGGGGGGGTGTCCTCTCTGCTTGGCCCCGTCACGTGGCCGTCGCCGGTGGAAACCAGACACCTCCATGGGAACGTCTAGGTCAAACGGATCACCCTGGGCCCCCCCGGGGTCCGCTCTGCAGTCTGCCCTGGGCTCCTCCTCTCCAGGTATTAAAGGCCCGCGGCCCCCTGCAGCCACCACGGCCTGGAGAGCTCAGGGTCGGGGGGGGGAGGGGGGCTGAACACGCACTACCTGGGAAGGGTTTACAGTGACAGGAGGGGGGGGGGGGGGGGGGGGGGGGGGGGGGGGAACGCACCCTACCTAGGAAGGCTTTGCAGTGACAGGAGGGGGGGGGGGCTGAACGCACACTACCTGGGAAGGCTTTGCAGTGACAGGAGGGGGGGGGGGGGGTGGCTGAACGCGCACTACCTGGGAAGGGTTTACAGTGACAGGAGGGGGGGGGTGGCTGAACACGCTCTACCTGGGAAGTGTTTACAGTGACGGGGGGGGGGGGGGGGGGCTGATGCACTCTACCCGGGAAGGCTTTGCAGTGACAGGAGGTGGGGGGGGGGGGGGGCTGAACGCGCACTACCTGGGAAGGGTTTACAGTGACGGGAGGGGGGTTGGGGGTGGGCTGATTTCACCCTACCTGGGAAGGGTTTACAGTGACCGGAGGGGGGGTTGGTGGGGGGGCTGAATGCACCCTACCTGGGAAGGGTTTACAGTGACGGGAGGGGGGGGTTTGTGAGGTGGGGGGTGGGGTGGGGGTGGGGTTTAGGACGTGGACAAAGGAGAGCAACACGAATGTCAGGAAGCAGGAAGGAGGGAGGGAGGAGGGGAGCAGAGCCCTGTTTGCCCCCCCCCCCCCCCCCCGTGATCACATTGGAAGAGGGCCCCGGCAACGCACCGCCAACCCTGGACGGCCCGGAGCACAAAACTAACGTTTGTCAGACGCCTTCATCGCTCGCGCGGCGGTCAGACCGGGGTCCGTGGAGCGGCCCATCTGCCGGTGCCCAGGTACAGGCCTGAGGTGCAGAGGGCTCCTCCCTCCTGGATGACAGAGACGAACGGAACGAACGGCCCCCGTCGGCCATCTCAGGCGGCTCCTGCTCCACGCAGCAGATGGCTCGGACAACGGACGGCCATTTTGAGGTATGAAGACGTCTGGCGAAGTTCTGAACGGCGCCGGACCATATGCTTCCGAGCTGCAGGGAGCCGTGTGTGACGTGTGTGTGTGTGTGTGTGTGTGACGTGTGTGTGTGTGTGTGACGTGTGTGTGTGTGTGTGTGTGTGTGTGTGTGTGTGTGAGACGTGTGTGTGTGTGTGTGCGTGTGTGAATTTTTCCGTATGTGTATTGATTGTAAATGTGAGTGTGCGTTTGCCCGTGTGAGCGCGCAGGATGGCCACCATGCACACAATGTTATTCGTTTCTTTGTGAAATGAAATCTGTCTACTAGCGAACGGCTTCAGGCTCCTCTGTAGGGAATCTTAAGGGCCGTCAGTCGGATGGAGGGATTCTCAACAACATTTCTCACTGTGGTCTCCGTCACCAACCACTCGCTAGACCCACCACTCAGAGGAGGAGGGGGAAAAAAACAACACAACGTTTCTGGCTCGATAGCGAGCCGCTGGCAGCCGGCCAGCCAGAGTTGGCTGCCACCCACCGTTTTGGGGAGGAATGGTCTGATGGAGTTGTCACGGGGACTACAAGGACCGCTTTGAGGCCGGGGCCGGCCAGAGATATACTTACCGAAAGCTGCTGAGCAGAGGGGAGGAGGAGAAACAACAAGAGAAGACAAAACAGACACCTGTGTTACGAGAGACGGAATCCCAACAAGGCATTTCACACTGTGCTGCATCCCGCCGCGGCTATGGGGGAAGGATAGGTGGGCGACGAGAGGCTCTCTAGAGGCGGGGTATTACTGTACATGGATTTGTATCTCGCTGCTCTGTATCCTGGCAGCTTCCTGACAATCTGTGTGGCGAGAGCGTTTATTGAAGAGTAAATATGGACTTATGCCACATTGTCATAACGGCAAATCAATGCAGTTCTATCTCCGCCTAACACCCAGCCTGATTTCAGCCACTTCAGCTCAGTTCTAAAATCAGGATTAATTCTTTTTTCAATCTCTGGACAGTTAGTTTGTTGTTCACACCAGATTTTCATTTCTTATTAATTGAAGCACATTGCAAGTGTTTTTGACAAATGTGTGCTAAAAGAGTAAGTACAGCTGGCTACAGTTTATAAAGAGTAAGTACAGCTGGCTACAGTTTATAAAGAGTAAGTACAGCTGGCTACAGTTTATAAAGAGTAAGTACAGCTGGCTACAGTTTATAAAGAGTAAGTACAGCTGGCTACAGTTTATAAAGAGTAAGTACAGCTGGCTACAGTTTATAAAGAGTAAGTACAGCTGGCTACAGTTTATAAAGAGTAAGTACAGCTGGCTACAGTTTATAAAGAGTAAGTACAGCTGGCTCCAGTTTATACAATAAGCACATGAACATGGCTTGCTGATCAAAACAGATGAGTTAATTCTCAGTCTAATTGTCATACTCTTCACAACTTCTAAACCTGATTTCATCACATGCAAAATGATCCTTTCAATTATCAAAATCGGTCAGACATACATGACTATTCCATAAATATTTATTGTCACGAAATGTTTGTGATGCCTGCTAAATTGTCAACTCGTATGCAAGTCCCTCTGCCACCCTCCCACTCCACACAAATGTTCATGCAAATGTGAAGTCACACATCGCTACGAAAATAATTTACAGTAGCTGTATACATACAAATATGCATATCCTTTCTCTGTGTGCTACAGTATTGAAAAGTATGGACTTTCCAGTGTCAACTTTTAGCCTACTGTTGAAATCGGTTATCTAAAAAGCTCAGCGTGATGAACAGTAGCATTCAGCTAGACAAAACAGACATTCCTGTATAGTGCACTGAGCAGTCAGTATTAAAAAATTGGATGAAAGATAAATGTCCTGATCTGACCGCAAAACATTCTGATCAGTGCGGCTAACACAATGACAAAACACTTTCACTCTGGTGGCATTGGGCCGACTTACTAAATAACTATATATATATATATATATATATATATATATATATATATATATATATATATATATATATACGTATACGTACAATATATATAATGGTACGTATATATATATATATATATATATATATACATACGTACCATAACTACACAATAACTAGGTTTAGAAGTATGAATGTTTCGGGGAGTTACTACCTTTTAATGTTCCTTGAAACAGTTGCGACAATCGCGCTTACAGTTTATAGAATGTGGAGACTGTCAAGAAATGGACCAAATCAACTGGGAAGAACTGCAACCGAACACGATCTGAGACAACTGAGTGGAGAGTCAAAGAACCACAACGGAGCGCTCTGCTAGGCGCAGGGTGGAGGAGCAGCCAGCCCAGCGTGGCTGAGGCCCCATCAGCTTATTCCCCCCCCCCTCGCAGAGAGCTGCTGAGTCAAACTAGCGTGCAGCGGCCCAGCCCACACATCGCTCCCTCCGTCTACTTTCAAAGAAACCCGAGCTAATGGCGCTCGGAACGCCCGCCACCACACCCCCCCGTGGTGCTTAAATCACCTTCAAGAGCTTTCACGCTCTCTCCCTACACTCTCTCCCTCCAGAGTTCTCCTCTTCTCCTCCTCCCACCCTGTCTCCTTCCTTCCCCCCTTCCTCACCTGAGCGGAGCTGCTTGATGCGTCCTTGGCTGCTGCCCGGCTCCACAGGCAGGAAGTCTTTGAACCAGGAGATCTCGGGGTCGGGGATGCCGCTGGCCGCACACAGCATGGTGG
>JAPMUY010009877.1:760000-802500 GCA_026901105.3 Galaxias olidus
TGGTAATACACTGGCTCTGCTATTGACTGGGAGTGCTGCGGGGAAACACTTTAAATGGTAATGGGATCTTTATGACGGCCCATCACGGAATGAGGCCTGGCTGCCCCCCACCTCTCCCCTCCCACCTCTCCCCTCTCCCCTCCCACCTCCCACCTCTCCCCTCCCACCTCTCCCCTCTCCACCTCTCCCCTCACCCCTCCCACCTCTCCCCTCCCACCTCTCCCCTCTCCCCTCTCCCCTCCACCTCTCCCCTCTCCCCTCTCTCCCTCTCCCCTCCCACCTCTCCCCTCTCCCCTCTCCCCTCTCCCTTCCCACCTCTCCCCTCTCCCCTCCCCCCTCTCCATTCCGCCCTCTCCCCTCTCCCCTCCCCCCCCCTCTCCCCTCCCCTCTCCCCTCTCCCCTCCGCCCTCTCCCCCTCTCCCCTCACCCCTCTCCCCTCTCCCCTCTCCCCTCCGCCCTCCGCCCTCTCCCCTCTCCCCTCTCCCCTCCGCCCTCCGCCCTCTCCCCTCTCCCCTCTCCCCTCTCCCCTCCGCCACTAGATCAGCCCTCCAGAGGCCCGCGCTCTCTGCTTCTCTGCTCCTCCCTGGTCCCTGGTGTGAGCACGAGGCCCCCTCAGCCATCATCTGCAGTCAACCCCCCCCACCCCCACCCCCCCATGACATGCCTATTATAGCCAAATCCAAGGGATGAACAAAACACCCCCCACACACACGCGCACACACACAAACACATTAGCACACACACACTCCCCCTCCCCCTCCCCCTCCCCATGAACGAATCCCCGCATGGCACCGACACGAAGCACGCTCTGTGCCACCCCCCCCTTGTGCAGCCCCCCCCCCCCCCCCCCCCCCCCCCTACTCACCCGTCACTCTCTGCATCACCAGTCTACGGGTTTGCATGGCGTGTCACACACCCCCCTCCTCCCCCCTCACCCCAGCCCCATTTCAGAGCAGAGAGTGTCAGGTAGCTGCCAAAAAGCGACGAGCAGGGCCCCATAGGGGGTCACATGTGTGACTGATGCTTCAAATGGAGCAGATTTACCGTGCTGCCAGAGTCCCCCCCCCCGCCCCCCCAGACTCAACCACACTCCACTCCCTCCCCTCGCCTCGTTATTCCTAAAATGGGGCAAGGGGAGGGGTCAGGACGATTATGATGACTCTGCCCAACCCAGAGGCACGCCGACGGGTTTTCCTGCGACACGTGTGTCAGGTTACCCGTGTACATGCACGCTTACAACTGTTGGGCCATGAACAGCCAGAGGTTTTGAAAACATGCTAAATGGCAGACATTAGCATCTCCTGGAGGCAGAGCACAACAGCACGCAAGTGCAGCTCTGTCCAGATGGGGAGAGGAAGAGAGGTAAACAGACAGTCGCAGCGAGACAAGAGAGAGAGGGAGAGAGAGAGAGAGAGAGGAGAGAGAGAGAGAAAAAGAGAGAGAGATAGAGAGAGAGAGAGAGAGAGAGAGAGAGAGAGAGAGAAAGAGAGAGAGAGAGAGAGAGAGAGAGAGAGAGAGAGAGAGAGAGATAGAGAGAGAGAGAGAGAGAAGGGGATGTATGCATACATATATATCTATAGCGTATAAGCGTATCATAATAAAAACAGCTGCCCAGATCGTCTGTATCCGTCATCTTGGTATTTACTACTGAGATAGAAATATGAATAAATGATTGAATTACATTTGGAGAGAAATATGATATAAATGATTGAAGTGACACAATTGACATGCCACCACATTGGGAAACAACTACAACGGAATTGAAGTGGACTTTAAGGAGAGAGAGAGAGAGAGAGAGAGAGAGAGAGAGAGAGAGAGAGAGAGAGCAGCGGTCTTCAGTTGTTGCTTGTTTGTGGGTCTTTCTGCCTTAAGTTTTGTCTTGAGCAAGGATGTATGAGATCTGGTGATTGACTCGGCCATTGCAGAATATATCTTTACTCCTGGGTTGCTTTTGCAGTATGTTTTGGGTCATTGTCCATCTGTAAGCCGTCCAATCAACTTTGCTGCATTTGGCTGAATGGAGCAGAAAGAATACAGCTGCCCGCTGATCTGTCTTTTGTATCCAGTCATTGGAAGCGATGCATGCCCATGCCATATTTACCATGTTTTACAGAGATAGAAATATGTTCCAATTTCTCCTAATTTTTTCTTCCCATCATTCTGGTACAGGTTGACATCATCTGTCCAAAGAATGCTGTTCCAGAAGAGAGAGAGAGAGAGAGAGAGAGAGAGAGAGAGAGAGAGAAGGCCTTTTGAGTTCCCAAGCTCACCAATGCAGTCTTTTTTTCTCAGAATGTACCAAACTGTTGATTTGGCCACTCCTAACATTTCTGCTATCTCTCTGATATATCAGGATGGTCTATAGCATGTTGTGTGTTCACAGCAACAGCTTCCAAATGCAAACGTCAACTCCAGACCTTTTAACTGCTTAATTGATGACAGGTTAATGAGGGAAGAGCCCATGCAGCGTTGTTATTTTTTTTTGCGCCTTCTGAGTCAATTGTCCAATTACTTTTGGTCTTGAAAAAGCATTAAAGAGCTGTAATTCCTAAACCCTTGCTCCAATTTGGATGTGAATACTCCTCAAATTACAGCTGAGAGTCTGTAAGCCCATATTGATTATATAATTGTATCCTGAATATGTTTTCGTAAACAGCTAAAATAACAAAACTTGTGTCAGTGTCCAAATATTTTTGGCCCTAACTGTATCTATAGCGTAAAAGCGTATCATAATAAAAACAGCTGCCCAGAGAGAGAGAGAGAGAGAGAGAGAGAGAGAGAGAGAGAGAGAGAGAGAGAGAGAGAGAGAGAGAGAGAGAGAGAGAGAGAGAGAGAGAGAGAGAGAGAGAGAGAGGGAGAGAGAGATGTAGAGAGACGTTGAGGAATGAAGGAGGATTTAGAGAGACAAAGAGGCGGACATTTGAAGTGGATAAAGCGAGGAGATGTGGGAGCCGGGCAGAATCCTAAGGAGGGTGGAGGGAGGCGAGGGAGAGACGCGCGGGGAGGGAACGCACTGAAGGCTGCGGAAAAACTAGAACTCCTCAAATATACAGGTGCATTTGGAGGCGAAGTGCAGGGATACAGGAAGACATGGAGAAAGAGAGAGCGAGAGAGAGAGAGAGAGAGAGAGAGAGAGAGAGAGAGAGAGAGAGATGGAGAGAGAGAGAGAGAGAGAGAGAGAGGAGAGAGAGAGAGAGAAAGAGAGAGAGAGAGAGAGAGAGAGAGAGAGAGAGAGAGAGAGAGAGAGAGAGAGAGAGAGAGAGAGAGAGAGAGAGAGAGAGAGAGAGAGAGAGAGAGAGAGAGAGAGAGAGATAGAAGAGAGAGAGAGAGAGAGAGAGAGAGAGCAAAAGAGAGAGAGAGAAATAGAGAGAGAGAGAGAGAGAGAGAGAGAGAGAGAGAGAGAGAGAGAGAAAGAGAGACAGAGAAGGAACGAGAGCGAAAGAAAGAGAGAGAAAGAGAGAGAGAGCGTAGTTACAAAAGTCCCAAATGTAAGAGAGATGCTCCAGACCGCCGTGGAAAGTGCCCCTCTAAACGTATTCATCTTCCCCGCTGTCGGGAACCACAATCCTGGGTAGCAGCCTGAGAAGGCTTCCATTAGGCAGAGTGTGGGGCTGCTGAGCACATATCCTGTGGGCAACCACAATGCCC
Source organism: Galaxias olidus (assembly GCA_026901105.3). Classification (NCBI taxonomy): domain Eukaryota; kingdom Metazoa; phylum Chordata; class Actinopteri; order Galaxiiformes; family Galaxiidae; genus Galaxias; species Galaxias olidus. Next base: position 763,649 of record JAPMUY010009877.1, read on the forward strand.
AGGGCCCCTATGTATCAGGGCCATGTCTCCAGCCTTACAGGAGAGGCTGGCCGGCCATGGGTAAGTGCTGGGAGCTGTTGGACACGCGGGTGAATGAATAGGATCTTCTCCGGCGAAGAAGGCTACTGGGAGTCCTTCCCAACGTGTGGTCGCTGGGAGGGAGAGTGCTAGGAAGCCTGAGTGGGACAGATTGCCGAGCAGGGAAGCGGGTCGATCAGAAAATGCCGAGGGAGAGAGAGAGAGTGAGAGAGAGAGAGAGAGAGAGAGAGAGAGAGAGAGAGAGAGAGAGAGAGAGAGAGAGAGAGAGAGAGAGAGAGAGAGAGAGAGTTGGGAAGGGAGAGAACGGGCCAGGGTGGGCTCCGGGACAGCAAACATTTTACGGGCACAACACACACACACACAACACACACACACTCACACACACACACATACACGCCCTTGGAGGCAACATTTATACATCCACTCATGCATAGCAGACACAGACAGACACACGGACAACACACAAAACACACACACACACACACACACACGCACACACACACACACACACACGCCCACACCCTGAGGGGCAGGAGTTTATGTGGTAATGCGCTGTGGACTGAGGAACAGATGGACAGGAGGCTATTCCCCGGGCTAACAGCCTGCTGTCGCGTGGCAATGCCAAGCCTCCTTCTTCCCTTTCATCCTCCTCTTTCGGGAGCGCTTTTCCTTTCTTCCCTCAACCCCCCCCCCCCTGTTTCTCTGGTCTCTCTCTATGCACACTCTCTCTAACCTTTTGTAATGCTATGCCTCTTCTTTCTGGTCTCTCTCTATGCACACTCTCTGTAACTCTTTATAACTCTATGCCTTTTCTTTATGTACTGTATGTCATTCTGGTCTCTCTCTAGATTCACACTCTCTCGAACTCTTTATAACTCTATGTCTCTTCTGTATTTATGTCATTCTGGTCTCTCTCTATGCAAACTCCCTCTAATTATTTATAACTCTATGCATGTTCTGTATCTATGTCTTTCTGGTCTCTCTCTACTCACTCACTCTAATTATTTATACTTCTATGTCTCTTCTGTATTTATGTCTTTCTGGTCTCTCTAGATTCACTCACTCTAATTCTTTATAATTCTATGCCTCTTCTGTATTTATGTATTCATGGTCTCTCTATATTCACACTCTCTAATTCTTTATAACTCTATGTCTCTTCTGTGTGTATCCTTCCTGCACCCTCCTCCATTGTTTAACTCAGTTCGCCTCTTTCTTCCTCCATCCATCCTTTCCTTTCCTTATCCACTGCCCCTAGCGGGAGTGGGTCTGCCGCCAAATTCAGGCTTAGCTCTCAACTTCCCCATGGAGAGAGGAGCCCTGCTGTCCACCCTCCGTCCCTCCCTCCTCCTCCTCCTCCTCCTCCCATCCCTCCATCCTTCCCTCCTGTTGCCGCACGTTGCTTCGCTAGCGCTTGGCATTAGGTTAGCTTAGCCACTGAGGACGTGGCCCACAATGGCGGGGTCCGGCCAGCCAGCCACACGGACTCTGAGAGGGAGGAGCCAGGACGCTAGGTGGCTGCTAGCGAGCGCGCTACCGGGCCCTCAGCAGAGCCGCCTGGCTCCACCTCAAAGAGGGCTGGGAAAAGGACAGCCGCGCTGCCTCCCTCCGTGGAGGAAGGAAGGGCGCGGTGCGACTGTCACGTCCACAGCCGACAGCCCGGGAAACAAGGGCCGACAGCTGCCAGGGCAGGTGGGTCCACGTGCACGCGTGCAGGTTTTGAATTTGCATGAGTGTGTGTGTGGTGTGTGTGATGTGTGTGTGTGTGTGTGTGTGTGACCTTACAGTACGTGTGTGTCAGGCCCAGATGTGAGTGGAACGCCCCACTGCAGCTGAGCAGGTCCCAAAATGGAGGGAGATGGAAAAACACACACACACACACACACACACACACACACACACACACACACACACACACACACACACACACACACACACACACACACGCGCACACGCACACACTTACCCCTGATGATGGCCAGCTTAGCGGTGACAGCGATCTCTCCCTCGCTGTTTTTGGCCACACACTCGTAGAGGTTCTCGTCACGGGGGGCCCTCAGGGGCTGGATCCTCAGCACGGCCCCGGCCCCCTCATCAAACTCGATGGTCTGGGGGAGCAACGGGCCCCGTCGGGCAATTTCAGAACAGACCAACAGTGCATCTATCATTCTACCATCTGCCAACTACGTTGCTCGCCTATGTGTTTGGTCTGTTATTCAAAGCTGTGTCACCTCGATGCGCTGGGAGTTGACCTTCTTGCCCTTCTTGTTCCAGTTGACCATGGGTTTGGGGTCGCCAGAGGCCTGGCACACGAAGGACGCCACGCCGCCGGAAACCCCGATCTGGTCCCCGGGAATCTTGGTGAACTTGGGGGCCGCTGTGGCAGAAGAGATTGACAAAGGACAAAAGTTAGACCGGGAGAGAAAGTGAGAGTGGTGAGAGTGAGAGAAATAAAGAAAGGAAGAGAGTGAAAGAGAGAGAGAGAGGAAGAAAGACCGAGAGAGAGAGAGAAAGAGACCGAGAGAGAGAGGAAGAAAAACCGAGAGAGAGAGAGAAAGAGACCGAGAGAGAGAGAGAGAAAGAGAGAGAGAGAGAGAGAGACAGAGAGAGAGAGAGAGAGAGAGAGAGAGAGAGAGAGAGAGAGAGAGAGAGAGAGAGAGAGAGAGAGAGAGAGAGAGAGAGAGAGAGAGAGAGAGAGAGAGAGAGAGAGAGAGAGAGAGAGAGAGAGAGAGAGAGAGAGAGAGAGAGAGAGAGAGAGAAAAAGAAAAAGGAGTACAGAAGAGGAGCCAGGACAAGAGGGGGGAAGCAGACAGAGAGCGAGTCCAGTGAATGAACAACAGCACTGTAACCTTAAACCCAGAGGAAACCCGAGCCCATCCTCCACAGCCCCACCACAGGCCAGCCACCCTGCCCATGCAAGCTAAAGGCCTCTCCGCTGAGGCTGGCTGGCAGGCCTCCCTCTCCCTGCCTCCTCGAGATCATCCGGAGGACGTGGTGAAGGACATCCTGTGGGCCGTAAATAAAAGATGGAGCTGCATGGGCTTCAAAGGCGATGTGAAGGCAGGGTCTCACTGCTAGCCCGGAGAGGAGCTGCGGCAGTGCGGAGGCAGCGAAGGGGTTGGTCGTGACACGGGCGGCGTGCGTGAGTGGGAGAGGTGTCGTCCGCTAATTCACAGGAGATAATTGGTCGCCGTGTATTAATATCACAAGTGACATTTTTCTGCCTTCGTGCTAACGCGAGGAGACACCGAGATCAATTCGCGTCGAACGCATTTGAACGCGTGAGGGCATGGTACCCTCACTTATTTGAAAACAAATAAAATATGTAAGTTGAAGCGTAATTGCCGGTGTTTCATAATCACCCTGTAGCTGCTTTGCAACTTTCTCTAACGAAGGAAGCGGGGAAACTATCTGTCAATCATTTCCCCAAATGGCACATGAATTCCGGACCAGGAATATATTGCGGCAACAAATTTCCGTTGTGACGGAATCAAATCAATCAAGCGACATCATGTCTCGCCCCCTCCTCCTCCTCCTTCTCCTCCTCCTCCTCTTCACTAGACTCTTCCTCTCGGTGGCCAGAGCTCTATCCCTCCGAGTCTGTGGCCTGTTGCCATGGCAGCCGGCTTAACTCCTCCTGTGCTGCGGCATCGCTTCTATCCATCAGGGCAAAGTCGGCCTGACCCTCACCATAGCAACCTCCCTCCCACCTCCCCCCTCCCTCCCCCTCCCTCCCTCCCTCCCCCTCCCTCCCTCCCTCCCTCCCTCCCTCCCTCCACCCACCCCCCTCGCTGGGCGAGGTCCTGCTGAGTAGATTCCCTTCTTCCCCAGTGAGACAGAGATGGAAAAGGGGAGAGAGAGAGAGAGAAAAAAAAAATCAACTCCCATCAGCCCTCCCGAAGCAAAAAAAAAAAAAACCCCAGACAGCCACTAGAGCCTGTTTGCTTTTCTTTCTCGCCTGCCAACTTCACCCTCCACTGGCTCCCAGACCCACAGACCACCTTCCCGCCTCGGCAAAGTGCTCCGGTGGCAACTTAAGTAACCCCACGCGCAAAGCCGCAGCCCTTGGTGGAGCCTCCTGTGTTGCATTGTGCTGCGCGTCTGAGCTCAGCTCCAAAGTGGTTTACCTTCATCCTTTTTAAGGACGCCTTTAATCCCCGCCATAAAAGAAGCCCTCAACTTTAGTTTAGAAATGAACTAACAACAACCAGCTCTGATTAGAAGTCGGTGTTCCGGCCCTGTGGATTTGCAGCTGAACCACCACAGACGTCTGCTTTAGTGGAGTCCGTTTTATTCCCAGCCCAGGGCCAAGGGCCCGGCGCTCTAAGCCAGCCACGGTCGGCAGGTTGGGGCCAGGTACTGTGAGATCTATAGCTGGCCCCACGCTAATGAAACACCAGCAGGGGAGGGCCGTTTCATGACGGTGGAGCGCAGCGGCGCGGACTGGCTGGCTGGTCTGGCTGGCTGGTCTGGCTGATTGGTCTGGCTGGCTGGTCTGGCTGGCTAGTCTGGCTGGCTAGTCTGGCTGGCTGGCTGGTCTGGCTGGCTAGACTGGCTGTCTGGTGTGGCAGGCTGGTCTGGCTGGCTGGTCTGGCTGGCTGGTCTGGCTGATTGGTCTGGCTGGCTGGTCTGGCTGGCTGGTCTGGCTGGCTGGTCTGGCTGATTGGTCTGGCTGGCTAGACTGGCTGGCTGGTCTGGCTGGCTGGTCTGGCTGGTCTGGCTGGCTGGCTGGTCTGGCTGGCTAGACTGGCTGTCTGGTGTGGCTGGCTGGTCTGGCTGGCTGGTCTGGCTGGCTAGACTGGCTGTCTGGTCTGGCTGTCTGGTGTGGCTGGCTAGACTGGGCTGGTGTGGCTGGCTGGTCTGGCTGGCTGGTCTGGCTGGCTGGTCTGGCTGGCTAGACTGGCTGTCTGGTGTGGCTGTCTGGTGTGGCTGGCTGGTGTGGCTGTCTGGTGTGGCTGGCTGGTCTGGCTGGCTGGTCTGGCTGGCTGGTGTGGCTGGCTGGTCTGGCTGTCTGGTGTGGCTGTCTGGTGTGGCTGGCTAGACTGGCTGGCTGGTGTGGCTGGCTAGACTGGCTGTCTGGTGTGGCTGGCTGGTCTGGCTGGCTGGTCTGGCTGTCTGGTCTGGCTGGCTGGTCTGGCTGTCTGGTCTGGCTGTCTGGTCTGGCTGGCTAGACTGGCTGGCTGGTCTGGCTGGCTGGTGTGGCTGGCTGGTGTGGCTGGCTGGTCTGGTTGTCTGGTGTGGCTGGCTGGTCTGGTTGTCTGGTGTGGCTGGCTGGTCTGGCTGGCTGGTCTGGCTGTCTGGTCTGGCTGTCTGGTCTGGCTGGCTGGCTGTCTGGTCTGGCTGGCTGGTCTGGCTGTCTGGTCTGGCTGGCTAGACTGGCTGGCTGGTCTGGCTGGCTGGTCTGGCTGGCTGGTGTGGCTGGCTGGTGTGGCTGGCTGGTCTGGCTGGCTGGTGTGGCTGGCTGGTCTGGTCTGGTCTGGCACACACTGGCACACTGGCTGGCTGGTGTGGCTGGCTGGTCTGGTTGTCTGGTGTGGCTGGCTGGTCTGGCTGGCTGGTCTGGCTGTCTGGTGTGGCTGGCTGGTCTGGTTGTCTGGTGTGGCTGGCTGGTCTGGCTGGCTGGTCTGACTGTCTGGACACACACTGGTCTGGCTGGCACACACACACTGTCTGGTCTGGCTGGCTGGTCTGGCACCACACACTGGCTGGCTGAAACACACACACTGGTCTGGCTGGCTGGTGTGGCTGGCTGGTGTGGCTGGCTGGTCTGGTTGTCTGGTGTGGCTGGCTGGTCTGGTTGTCTGGTCTGGCTGGCTGGTCTGGCTGGCTGTCACACACTGGCTGTCTGGTCTGGCCACACACTGGCTGTCTGGTCACACACACACTGTCTGGTCTGGCTGGCTACACACACACACACACACACACTGGCTGGTGTGGCACACTGGTTGTCTGGTGTGGCTGGCACACACACTGGTCTGGCACACACACACACTAGACTGGCTGGCTGGTCACACACACTGGTAAACACACACACACACTGGCTGGTGTAAACACACACACACACTGGTCTGGCTGGCTGGTGTGGCCACACACTGGTTGTCTGGTGTGGCTGGCACACACACACTGGCTGTCTGGTGTGGCACACACACACACATGCCGGATTGGCAGCAAAACAAACCACACACACTAAATAAAACACACACACACCCGCCGACACACACACACACACACACACACACACACACACACACACACACACACACACACACTGGACACACACACACACACACACACACACACACACACACACACACACACACACACACACACAACTACCACACAGATGGGAAAGAAGTGCCAGTAAGTAATTACTCCTGCCATCTTATCTTTTCTAGATCCATTAGAGAGGATAAAGGACACACAAAATATATGAGGAAACGCAGCGTGGGTAACACCACGCCACTGAAGCGGTCGCGTATGAACGTCAGCCCAACAGGTGCACCCGCCGTCCGTGAGGTCTCCGCGCGTAACCGCAGACCTCGACGAACGGTTCAGCAGCCGCTAAATCTACGACGACTGTTTCCAAAACATAAACACACACACATCAAACACATAGCGGATGATGAACAGTTCCATGGAGCACATCAGCTCTGAATTGGCCCGGCTTTTTATATTCCTCCGGCGTTAACAATCCCATATCCCAGCTGCATTTCCAGGGCCGCAGCGGGCAGTAATTGGGCTTGAGTCTGCGGCTCCCTGACAGTAGGACATGACATCTCCAGACGTGTTGTCATCAACAAGATGATTGAGAACGTGCTGAAGGTGCTCTACACATCAGTCACACACACACAGGGACACACTGACACACACACACACACACACACACACACACACACACACACACACACACACACACACACACACACACACACACACACACATACACACACACACACATACACTAACAAAACAAACCACACACACTAAATAAAACACACACACACAAACTAAATAAACACACACACACACACACACACACACACACACACACCATAGTGCCTAAACAATAAGAATGCAACACCTATCACAGCCGCATCAGCTGACTAGCATAGCTGTCAATCATGAACCGGTCAAAAAAAATATATACCAAGTTGGCTCCAGACAGAGACAGATAGACATCCAGTCAGTCAGACACACAGACAGAGACAGATAGACATCCAGTCAGTCAGACACACAGACAGAGACAGATAGACATCCAGTCAGTCAGACACACAGACAGAGACAGATAGACATCCAGTCAGTCAGACACACAGACAGAGACAGATAGACATCCAGTCAGTCAGACACACAGACAGAGACAGATAGACATCCAGTCAGTCAGACACACAGACAGAGACAGATAGACATCCAGTCAGTCAGACACACAGACAGAGACAGATAGACATCCAGTCAGTCAGACACACAGACAGAGACAGATAGACATCCAGTCAGTCAGACACACAGACAGAGACAGATAGACATCCAGTCAGTCAGACACACAGACAGTCGTTATCCGGTAACGGATCAGCTCATCTCCATACCTAAGGCATTGCAGACGTTGCTAAGGAAAGTGGCGACGAGCAGAATCAGCAGGACACAGGGCCAGAGGCTGCGGCTGTGCCCAGGAACGAGTGCCCCGGACTGGGCCCGGACTCCCCGGGGGCTGGGTAGAGGCATGGTGTGAGTGCGGCTGGGCTGGAGGCGATGGAGGTCAGGGTAGGGCTTCGCTCAACAGGGCGTGGCACTCTGTTTGGACCAAAACACACACAAACACTGTTAAGCAGGAATCCACACTTCCTCCTCATCCTTCCCAACCCTGACATATGTCTTAGAGGGCACGCTAAGTGAAAAATAAAGAGAGTTGAGTAGTGCCGTAGTATTACTGTAATCCCCCCCCCCCCCCCCCCCAATAAACAGAGAAAATGTATTTGCAAAGAACCCTTATGTGGGAATTCATGCTAATACAGGATTAGGCCTTTTGATTTAGCCAACATACTTTTGACTTTGGATTACCAGCTCAAGTAAGATAGCTCTGACTGGGTTAGCCTCGGCACAATGAGACGAGGGCCCGGGCGACAAAGACAAAAACATCCCCAAAGTACGTTTTGGCAGCCTTCGGTGCCCGTATTAAGAACCGCTCTTCCTGTGCACCGTGAAACGAGTCGATACTCCCGGTCGCCAGCAATTCCGCATACATTCAACCGGGGCCCGTGATGGCCACGAATTATTTTTCCCACGGTGCTGGAGGTGAAAGGTCTCCATGCCGTAGCCATAACAACGCAACTGAAAGTGTGCTCCCTGGGTAATAGGACACACCAGGCAGAACGGGTGGAGAGGTCAGTGAGAAGACAGAGCCCTACAGATACTTGTCTATGGAAGCCAGTGTGCCACAGTCCCCCCCTGTTAGAAAATAAATCTGAACAATGATAACTATAATGTGTAATAAATACATTCTACGGGCACAGGCATACAGGCGGCTGTGTCGAGCAGGGTTTAGCTGGGCCGGTAGAGCGACAGAGAGGCGGACCAGCCCGGCAGAAGAGCCCTGTCTGGGAGTCAATAACTCACTGGCTCCATCGATCCCTCCCTGCACGGGCCCTGCCTCTCCCATCCTCCCCCTCTCCCCCCCCCTCTCTCTCTCTCTCTCTCTCTCGCTGTCTCTCTCTCTCTCACTCTCCACTCTCTCTCCCTCTCTCTCTCTCTCTACTCTCTCCCTCCCTCTCTCTCTCTCTCTCCCTTTTTCTCTCTCTCCCTCTCTCTCTCCCTCTCTCTCTCTCTCTCTCTCCTCACCGTGTGAGGGCCAAATGAGACCGGCCCCTCTTCATTGGTCAGCCCTACATCATATATTTCTCATCCGTTCAAATACCACCACGGACGGACGGACGGACGCATGTGACGGATTCCAATAAAACGTCCCGGCACAACAGGGCTTGGCACGCCGTCCGACGAAGGACCCAGGTCGCCACGTTAGAACCGTGAAAAAAAAACCCACCCGGGCAAGTTCCATTTCCATGTAATTATCATCTCTCTTATCATACTAACGACCACATTAGGGGCTGTCTCCTCCGCCACTCCCTGCTCTAAATATAGCCGGGCCTGAACAACCTATCTGTCTGGCTGATCTGGGCTCAGTTTCGCCGGGAGCGGCGCTCTGCCCTGTCTGCCACGGAGCCAGGGTCGCTGTAATGCAGGGGCCGACAGGAAAGCTTTCAGCGCTGCTGCCTCCTCCGTTGAACCGTCTGATAGGAGACAATCAGATCAGGGCTCGTTCGGAGGCCCCGTCGCCGGACGCTAAGTAAATTCACCACTCAGGCTCAACTCAATTTGCCGTCCCGACGCTAATCCGAGCGCGGCACACACCAAGCGCGGCCCCCCGACAGACATTAAGACAAACGCTGCCCCCCCCCCTCCTCACCACCCACCCCCGCTGCCCCCTCGTCGCCGTTGGACATAATACAACCCCCCCCCCCCACCCCCATCATCCTGGATCTTCTTTCCGGTTGCTAACCTGATGACTAAGCCTTGTACCCTCTGTCCTACCTCCGCGCTGCACCCTCTCTCTCTCTCTCTCTCTCTCTCTCTCTCTCTCTCGCCCTCCTCCTAATCCTTAATCTCTCTCTCTCTCTCTCTCTCTCTCTCTCTCTCTCTCTCTCTCTCTCTCTCTCTCTCTCTCTCTCTCTCTCTCTCTCTCTCTCTCTCTCTCTCTCTCTCTCTCTCTCTCTCTCTCTCTCTCTCTCTCTCTCTCTCTCTCTCTCTCTCTCTCTCTCTCTCTCTCTCTCTCTCTCTCTCTCTCTCTCTCTCTCTCTCTCTCTCTCTCTCTCTCTCTCTCTCTCTCTCTCTCTCTCTCTCTCTCTCTCTCTCTCGTTCTGAATTTCCCTCTTTTCCTCTCCGGTTCCTCAGCGCCCATCGCCGACCTAACGTTGTCGTGCAAGCGAACATGTGCCTCAATCAATCCTCTTCCTCTCGCCCTTTTATATCTACCCCCCCCTCCTCTCCCTCTCTCCTTCCCTCTGTATCGGCCCCTGTGTCCCTCCCTGCCCCTGGCCCCAGCTGTCAATGCTCCACTGACACAGTTAAGACAAAGGGGCTTACAGTAGTCTGCATCTGGGGCCAACGAGCCAGGGGGCCTGTACACACACACACACACACACACACACACACACACACACACACACACACACACACACACACACACACGCGGTTGTCTCTACTTGTCCTGACAGTTGTTTAAGCTTGTAAACCCTCTCTCTCTCTCTCCCTCTATCTAATATCTCTACCCCCTGACCCTAGCGCTGGTGGCTCACAGCCAGCACATCCACTTTGCATCTCTCTCTCTCTCTCTCTCTCTCTCTCTCTCTCTCTCTCTCTCTCTCTCTCTCTCTCTCTCTCTCTCTCTCTCTCTCTCTCTTTCTCTCTATCTATCTCTTGGCAGCCATCTCTCCTACCTGCTCAACCCAGCTGCTGTCCACGGCAAGCCATCCTTCATTAATTTTCAATCGGCCCCCTTTTCATGGCCAGACGGGGCACTCGTTCGCTGCGACTCATAAACCCCCAGGAAGTAACGGAGTGCGCTCGACAGCTCTGCGGCCGAGACAAGGCCGACCTGGGGGGGGGGGGGGGGGGGGGGCACACACCGGAGAGGCACGGCCGCGGAGAGCCCAGGGGCCGCCGGGCGGAGTGCCTGGAAGCGGCCCTCACACTCTGGGTGTGGCTTTGGGAGGATTATTCGCCTCTGTGGTCTCTACAGCCCTGTGGCTGGCATCATGTAGCCTGCTCTCACTGATCCTGTGGCTGTGAACATAGCAGACACACACGCACGCACGCACGCACGCACGCACGCACGCACGCACGCACGCACGCACACGCACACGCACACACGGTCGGACAGACGAAACAAGAGACAGTCTGCGTTATTGCGTTCAGAGCGGGCACTTTAGTTGAAGAGAAGGATTAGATGCAGAGGCAGATTGATGAGAGAGATGTCACTGGGAGGAAACACCCCCTGGCTGTCTGGCCGGTAAACCATGCCTATTGTGCTGTCGTCAAACTCACCCTCCCCTCCGTGGCCTAGATGATGACATGTTTTGTTTTTCTCACCTCACCCTCAATCTCACTTCCTCCTCCTCCTCCTCCTCCCTTTACCCAGCATGCCTTTCACCACAACCAGGGCTCGGAGGGTCTCACAAGGCCCGTCTCCATGACAACAAGCCAGCCGGTATGCGCAGACAGACAGGATCTGTTTCCTACAGCGTCCCCCCCCCCCCCAGAAATAGCTGGGAGACGGAGCGCTCACTGGATTGGTTCCTGGGGCCGCTCTGTACGCCGGTGGCCCAGATAAACACTGCACGGAGTATGGCCCGGGTAGGAGGGAGAGGGGGGACGGTCAGAGGGAGGGGGACGCTCACTAGAGAGGGAGGGGCGCGTCGCCGACTGTCGAAGCGGGCCAGTCGTTCTCTCCAGCCAGGGTACTAGCACGTCACGGCCCTGTAAGGGCTACAGTAAGGTAGCGTTTCTGCCATGTGGCTTTTGTCGCCATCCCTCTTTGGAAGAGGTTGAGGTTGAGGGGCGTGGTGACTGGAGCGTGGTGAGGGGAGGTACAGCAGGGAGGGGAGGGGACGGTTAACGCCTCACACTCACTGGAGCGTGGTGAGGGGAGGTAAAGCAGGGAGGGGAGGGGACGGTTAACGCCACACACTCACTGTGACCCTGCACCCTGTTGGCATAGAGACACTCTGTCCAGCTTGCATGCAGCGCCATAGGTGTGTTAGTGCCCGCGTGTGTCTGTGTGTGTCTGTGTGTGTGTGTGTGTGTGTGTGTTACGTGCAGGGACACACATCGAGCAGATGGCAAAGCATTATGGTGCCGGATCGACGCTCCTTCTCTCACACTTCCCTCTCACAAAAAAAGAGAAAAAAACATCCTTGCACATACGTAAGCAGAGACAGACACACACCCACACACCCACACACCCACACACACACACACACACACACACACACACACACACACACACACACACGCACAGGAGTGAGGATCAGAGGAGCGGGATGAGGCACAGCTTAATGCAGGCATGAGCTGCTCCGCCCCTCTTTCATCTTTAGCAAGGGAAGTGTAGTCTTAGTGCCCCTGTGATCTGTACTTCACTAAACGTCTGCACACGCACACACACACACCCCCACACACACACGCACAAGCCTAAAACAGTTCCCTCTCCGACAAGACATTATAGCTGTCACTCAGGTAGAGTGACTCGTTGCTCTGAATATAAATGAAGGAGCAGACCCAGAATGTTGGGATCAATGTTTCCAAGTGTGCAGCGTGTCCAAATTAGAACTACACTGCCTCCAGCACCCAAGTGTTGTTCCTTTAAATAGAAGAGATTAAATGGAACTAAATATCAGCTAATGCGCTGATTAAAGAGGAACTATAATCATGTGGAACACCAAGATGGAAAACGGCGCTTTTACTGAGTAAATAGAAAGACAGAAAGAACAAAAAAAAGCAGAGTTTCTGGTAAGGCCACGGGGAGCTTAGGCATGGCCAGCGGCTGATGTCCCATTTAGTGATCACTATCCCTGGGGTCTGGGGAAGCAGGAACGGGCACTGAACGACTTACAGGGACTCACGGAATATGGAGCTTCTTCGACATACGCGTGTGTGCGCTGAGTGCTCGTCTGTGTGTGTGTGTGTGTGTGTGTGTGTGTGTGTGTGTGTGTGTGTGTGTGTGTGTGTGTGTGTGTGTGTGTGTGTGTGTGTGTGTGTGTGTGTGTGTGTGTGTGTGTGTGTGTGTGTGTGTGTGTGTCTTGGCTGGGTTCTGGTGTGTGTGTGTGTGTGTGTGTGTGTGTGTGCAGGCACGACGTCGAAACGGAAAAGCTCACCTGGGTGTGTGTGTGTGTGTGTGTGTGTGTGCTGTCCGACACACACACACACACTCGCTCTTGTCCAACCACACCGGCAGCTAAAAAGAAACGGGGTCGTCTTTTCAATGTGTAGCCATGACGACCAGAGAAAGCCTCGATTAAGGGCTGGTGACCTCCAACCCATGGATTGAGGTGCTGCTGTTTGGGGGACGGGGGGGGGGTTGGGGGGAGAGTAAGTGGGTCGCGAGGCTGACCGACTGGGTCCTCGTCCTCCAGCTCCAGCTCGCCAGTGTGTCTGAGTGTCTCGCTCTGACCTCAATCTGAAGCAGACAGGAAGTGAGCGGAGCAGCACGGAGGGGAGTGATAGAAACGGAAACACACACACACACACACACACACACACACACACACACACACACACACACACACACACACACACACACACACACACACACACACACACAGATGAATCATTTGGGCATTGGGAATGGCAGGCTTTAGATCGGGCCTACAAACGGAGGCGCTGCGTTCACCAAGCATAACATAACATGATGTTTCACAGAATGGCATTAGAAGTCACAACGGACGGATTACTACAGGGGACAAGAGACGGCGAACGCTGTAAATGTGCTTAAGGGCAAGCTAGAGGTGGCGAGGCTAAGGCTACAGGATGTGGAGTCAGGGATCGTATGCCCGCGTGCAAATGTGATTGGATGGGGGGGGGGGGGGGGGGTAAATTCCCATGAGTTTAAATGGCCGGCGACGGTTTTCTTTCATCTTTGACCTTCGTTGCTCGGCCGTGCCCCGGCTCATCCCCTCTAAGCCGTGGGCGTTAAACGGATGGACATGCCGGGGTGGTGTCCTTTCAGGGGCTTCAACGCTGAACTTCACACCACTCCGCGAGCGTGACACCAACACCAACTCCCAGCCACACCCGCTCGTTCCCGTGCCACGGGGCGGGCGAGGAGCGTGGACGTGTAATGACACTTGCCGCTCCTCTTCAACGCCCTCCTTCGAAACGCAGCGCACGGAGAAGGGAATGGCGCTCTGGCATGGGAGATTGAGCTGGAAGCCGATCCTCTCCGTCCTTTTGTCCCGGTCCCTGCCGCCGTCGCCATGGCGGCCACTGTGGTATCAGTCTTTAGACCTACTCCTTCTTCTTGGCCCGGGCTCATTAGCTAGGCTGATGGCTCGCTCCCTGTCAGCTCACACACCAATTAGCATATAAGAACTGGATCAAGACCTTTATTTGAGCTGGACAGCGTGCGTGTGTGTGCGTGTGTGTGCGTGTGTGTGCGTGTGTTGTCTTGGGGATTTGCACTTAACTACCTCGAAGGGGAAAGACTCCATTGTAAGGTGTTGTGTTACAATACGCCCGTTTGACACCACATGTTCTTGGCACCATACTGTACGTTGTTGTCGGCCTGCAAACGTTCCACGTGAATACCGCGTCTGGATCGACACCGCTATCGTACAAAACACCCAACGCTCTCCGCACCGATCTATCTGACTACCAACTGCTACCTGTACACCATCTGCATTCCGGTGTTTTAACGAGACATCCAGGAGACGTGGAAGTCGTTCCGGAACGGGGTAAAAAGAAAGAAAAAAGAAAAAAAAAAAAGAAAGAAAAGAGAGGGGAACATTAAAGGCTCATCAAGCCGATCCCGCGTGCGAAACCCGAGGAGCTGGCAGCCGGGAGACGCCACCGCAGCCAATTAGCCGGCTCTCCCACGGCTGTGCGGCGCGGCGCGCCCCGACAACGGCGCCCGCCGTCTCCAAAAATCATCGCCTCCCATCACCGCGCGGTTCCACTTCATTACGGGGACCTATCGGCGTCTCGTCGTCGCCTAAGCACTCCGCTGGAAGATGCGTATCGCCCCCCCCCCCCCCCGAGCACAGAGGCAGCCGCCGTCGTCCTCTACCCACAGAGAGGGGGCCAAGTCGGGGGGGGCAAACACGCCGGAGCGCGCGGCGCTGCGTCGCCCTGCCAGTCAGCGGGTTGCGGCCGTGATGAAACGCTCGTCCTGTACAATTATGCTGGGCGGGTGAGTCGGCGCTAAGTAGTGCCGGGGCTGTAATCGAGATCCTTCCTCGTCTTCGTTGAGCCATGCCGTCGCTGTCAGAAACACTCCATTAGAAGATGAGGGGCCTCCGTCGCATCACGCGGGGTTGTGTACAGCACCTAATGGGACTGTGAGTAAAGCCTTGATTTATTCAACTAATGAAGACTTACACCAATCATTCACGGTTTTCATCTATAGTGTTTGAACTTGATTTATTCACACAGCTCCGAGGGCCTCTGGAAGACTTTCCAGGGTAAAGGTTGTGGTGGGGTGTTTACTCTGAAGGCTTCCCGCTGGGTATTCCTACTGCCATGGTGTCACCTGGCCAACTCGGTCACCTGATCCACCAGGTCCTTCTAGACCTCATTAATGCTTTAAGACCTTTCGGAGCAACACTGAGATCATCACAGGCGCTGCGTTTGAATGCGTCTTCAACCGCCAGTCTTCGTGCAACGTTGTCAACAGCTCAACCGATTTCCACAGCACAGCGACGGCAGCCAGAGGCACCAAATTGGAAGGGACAGCTTACAGTACAGTGGCTCTGTTTAAGTCTGGGGTCCTTTACGTTAGAGAACAGATTGCGTTTAGCTCGCCACCCATAGCAATCGGCTCGTTAACCAGCCGTAGCGCGGTTTCCTGATGAAGATGAGATTTGTTATGCCAAATGAAGTTCTCCTGGCGGGGCAATAAAGTCACGAATGGAAGCGACCGCTGGGGCAATGGAGTAGAAACACGGTGATTGTCTTCCGTAGCACTTTCCATCTGTCACTGCGTAGAGAAAGAGAGACTGAAACACTTGTCTTTTTAACAGCTTAAACACTGCGTGCGCGCACACGCACGCACGCACGCACGCACGCACGCACACACACACACACAACCCTGTTCCCTTCCCTCTCCTCTGCGTGGACTCCGTCCCTCTGACCTTCGGCAGGCGCGAGAGGTGACGATATGCAAATGACCGCCAACCTCCAGAGCCGCCCTGGATCTGGCGAGCGGCCAGCACAGACAGAGCTAGTAAATGCAGGCGGTATTAATAGAGAGTCGATACCAGGGGGTTACACCAGCCAGGCCTGCGCAGGGAGCAGGAGTGGTCAGTACCTAACCAGCACATCACTGTCCTTTGGGAATCCTGCTGGAATCATTCGACTGATAAAGATTGACTGCAGTAGGTTTCGTGAGAGTGGTAAAGAGACCGATATTTCTTCACTCCCCCCCCCCCCCCCCCCGTCTTATCTAATAGATCCGGGCACCCATCCAGGTGAGCCTCGCAGCCTTTCGAACACAAAAGCCAAAGCCAGAAACCAAGCCAGGATTTTCCACCCCGGGTGGAGACAAAACTAGTCTTGAGAATGGTGTTAACCCGCTACTGTAAAACGGGGGGCATGGAAGACGGTCCAGAACTCCACGTTCAAAGTGCCAACTCTCGTCTTCCCCGGCCGTGTCCGCTTCAGTTTCCTCACCATGTCAGCCATCTTGCCACTCAGCCTCGGCCTTCGGTAATGGCTTCTGTCAGTCAAGGATGTAACTGTCAGACTCTGTCGACCACTGCCCTTCCTCGCCGCGCGATTGGGTAATGAACAGTTCATCAACATCGACGTTAGCTATTCAGAGTCGCGGCACAAAAGTGACGGCAGGATACAGCCACTTGGGAATGAGGAATTACCAGAGAGAGGCGTCGCTCTGTTTTTCCTTCTTACTCACATTCTTTGAAATAGCCTGCCATTCCACTCAACTCTCACTCCCGAGGGGTGCTCCGGTGGAGCACGGAAAAGATGAGAGAGGCGGAGGGAAAAAAGAACCCCGGAGGGGGGAAAGGAAAATGAGAGACAGGTACAGTAAGGGAGGAAAACGTATCTCCCGGAGGCAAGTTCAGGTTCAGGAAGTAGGAAGGATGGAGGAGGGAAAGGAGGGGGGTGGGGGTAGTGAAGCTGTCTTCAGAAGTGGCCGTTCTGTCTTCCTGAGAAGGAGTCAGAGTGACGGGGAGAGGGGGTGGTGGTGAGGGAGGGAGGGAGGGAGGGAGGGATGAGAGGAAGCAAAGAAAGGTAGTAAGGCCGTGTGCATTATTCATCCCTGCTGACACGCCACAATCTCTGATTCATCTGGAGAAGGGCATCAGTCAAGTCAAAGCCTATCTCTCAGCTTTCACTCACACTCACACACACACACACACGCACGCACGCACACACACACACAAACAGAGTTATATTAGATAGTAGAAGATTGCATGCAAAACCAAGATCAGGCTTGATCACTACAACACCACATGCAACGCTGGGGCGTATTTATTCATGTGCTGCTTTGGATAAACATCCAATGTTCCATTTCCCCTCCAGCCCCCGGCAGAGGCTTGGATGTAGGCCTACTAGTGGCCCTCCTGTCATAACAGCAGGCCCAAGGCTCCACATAACCAGGCCACAGGCCTCTGACTCACTGCAATGGGGGAGGGGGGATACCCAAACGCACTCTTTGGACTACACTTCTATGGTGAGCTATGGTTCAAAACATCTCTCTTCTCCTAAAAAAAGTGTCAAACCAAAAAAAAAAGAATGAAGCACCAAAACACTGGTCGGAGGGGCACTAGCTGGTGGGGTGTTTGATTCGATGCTCTAGAGCACATCAGTGGGAGGGGTCACTCTGTGTGGAACCATGTGAAGTGACACTAAAGCCTCCCCACTGGGCCAGGATGTGACTTTTAACAGGCTTAAAGTGACCGTCATTCACTGTATGTGTCATGAGGTAATAGGGCTGTAACTTCCTGATCGCCATGCCCATGAGATTGACTTCTGCCGTTCAACTTCAACAATTATATGGACATGAGTGTTCAATGTATGCATTTTGTATGATTACAGAGATGACAGAGATCACATGTGATTGGTGTCGTGCGATCCAAATTCCTAGACTACGTTGTCATCAGCCCTTCCACTACAGTTAGTTACATCTTAAGATATTGCATATGCACATTTTAAATCACTTTATTGATGGAAAGGAATGACACAATTTTGGCAAATTTAAAAATCTGCCAAAAAAAACACTTACCACACGTTGTGAGGATGTTACTTAATATCAATGATGCACCCAATTGCTTCACATTGACCAACATGTTATACTGCCATAATGGCCAAACCTACGAATAATACTGGCCGCCAGCATTCCCTTTGAAAGTTGGAGAGAGAGGAGCATGTGCAATGGGCCAAAAATAATTAGATTATATTGCACATTAAGCAATCCTAACAGATTAAATTAATAATTAGACTAAAGTTTTAGTGATGCCATTTGTACATAGCACCTTAACTTAAATTTTATTTATAATTGACTTATTTTAGATGATGGTCAGAAGGATGCGGAAATCCTACAGGAAACAAAACCTGTCATTCAATAGTTTATCATTGAATATTCATTCAATGTTTCAATGTTTCAGGACCTGGAATGTTGGTGAGTTCAGGTGCAAAAACAAAACAAAAAACGATTAAAACAATTAGGGATTTGGAAATGATGTAGAATAAAAACCAACAAACACAAAATGCCCCAGGGGATAGAATCTCCATCTGGATGTGGAGTGAAAAACAGCTTCCAACAATTGGCTATCTGCTTCTCTTGCAGGCAACATTCCCATTCTACACCATTAAAAGGCAGTTGAATTACTAAAATGTGTGTTTGATTAATCCCTATAGTTTTGCCAGGGTAAATCATTCAGCCCAATAAATTATAACGTCCGCTCTGGCCTAAAGCAAGTGCATATCCTTCTTTGCATTAGGCAGATTGCTTAAATTGTCAATGGCAACATATGGCAATGCATTGCCCAGCGCTGGAAAAGCCACCAATGCAATTTAAACAGTTCTAGGGGGAAGAGCAGGTGCCTATTTGCGCAGGGACCGAGGAACATAATTGCGTGAGGAGTCAAAATAGCTTGTCTGCCTCAACACCTGGTGCCAAGAATTACTCTATGTCCAGACTTACAAAAGCTTGGGGAAATTCAATATAATTAGCACAAACATCCACATAACGGTATAGCCAGGCCGAATCCAACTACCGAACTAGCCTAATACTAATTTTAAAATAGCCATTAACGGACCCATAAACAAAGAGGATGCATTGCCAGTCGTGCTGCAAACAATGAAGCGCGAGAGGAGCGCGTTCATTAAGGCCTGGCTGCACTTCTGTTGCAAACCTGCCTGCATCTGCTACCACCAGCACCCACCCCCGTGGACTGTAGATAACTCCTATATACTCTTGTATAAAAAGCAGGCCTTAAAAAAGTCACAGGTAGCGTGTACCATAGCGAATAACAATACAAATATCAATATGCAAGCAACAATGCAGAAGGTTGACTGAATTTGACAACAAACCCTGCAAAACCTTTATTTGCTTATCAAGTCTGAACTACCTTTAAGGTGAGTGGTCCATCCTCTTCACTGTTAAGATTCATGTGGATGGACTTGCAGCTGGAAGCTTCCTTGGGAACACCGACACCGGAAGGCTTATCCCGTGACAGCAGCTCTAGTCAAAGGTATCTCTTTGTGGAGAATTTTGCACGCATCGCCGGCGTCTCTGACTTTCCCCTAAGCGCTTTCAAAAACACTGTGCGGATACTCGGCCTTTTTGTCGGCAGACCATTTCTGGTCGCTCGGCATTAGATAGTTCTAGTTGATGTCATTGATACTCCCCGTCTTCCTTTTCAGTGCCTCTTCCCTACCTCGCTGTATCTCCGCTTCCCTTCTCGCTCAATCCTTTCTCTCTCACTCACCGGAGCGCTCCCCTCCTCTCTTTCATGACGTGATGCATTTAAGATCTCCAATAGCAACCGTCTCCCCATCAACCCCCATCTTTCTTCCCTGGACCCATTCTCCCTGGACCGCTGACTGGTGATAAGGGCTGTTAATAGCATACAGCAAGCCAGAAAATGAACCGTGAACCGTCAACATAATATGCAAATGCATTAATCCATTCGTATGATTTACACGTGGCTAGGTAACCTATTTGTTGATTGTTTACAATTAATAAAACAACATATATTATGTAGGCCCACGGCTTGTTTAAAGGCAATAGACGAAAATTATCTAAATAAAGAGTTTTAAAAAAATACTAAAACATTGGCATGCGCCTTGAGACTGCAAAAATATTCAAATAATTATTGAATTGACCAATAGAAGTTGTTACATAAAGCAGAATGATACAGGTTTATAGTTAAGAGACTGGCGTTTCAAGGTTCTACTGCAAGCAGCAAAACTGCCCTTATTCCAATTTGCTATATGACAGATATGCTGTCACATGCACACCAAAACTGACTGAAGCATGAATTTGTGAAACACACATTTTTCTTAAGCAAATGTGTATCCTATTTGTGGAATAAACAGTTTATATTCAGTCATTGTTAGTAATTTATGGAAATCGTAATGTGTTTGTTCAAGAGAATCCCTATTAAAACGATTCATAATGCCCACATTTTTACTAATTACGCATTGGAAAAACTCACACTAGTAGGACTCGATAATTTTGTGAAGACAGCATGATGAAAATAATAATTTGCTCTTAGAACTATTTTAAAAATAATATATATTTTTTTTTTTTACAATTACATAATCCTGGGAATATTTAAGCCAAGTCATATATTTTGTTAATACTAGTATTAGCTGTTTTATATCTGTATAACAAAACCTTGCCAGTAGTCCTACTAGAACAAAGGATCGCAATCTAGTGTTTTTTGTTTTGTTTTGTTACTACTGCCACCTAGTGTCTGATTTAAGAAATACAATACCATTGAGAACCGAGTACAGCTTCCTGATTAATGAAAAAACCGTTCAATTCGTAAATACATAAGAAAGTTCATACCATTTCAGTGCATTTACTCTTTTTACCCCTTTAAATGTTGTCATGTCGTTGACACACCATGACCATGTTCCAGCTCCTGGAGGCAGTCTTCTGATATATCTGGAAGAATTTAAAAGTATGCAAAGGATGATGTAAAATGATTACACAATCCTACATGGATGACCTAAAAGGCCAATAACCCCATCTCCAGGCTCTGTCCTTTAAGAGCTTTTCAAAGTATTATCGGTATTGTTAGTGACACAGCAGGAGAGGGCAGATTCTCCGTCACAGACATGAAGACTCGAAGCCGGCCTCCCAGTGACCTAGCTACCTTACAGCAGCCTTGCAGTACTGCTGTATGGCTGAGAGTGGTTGAGGCCAAAGACCCCTAAAATAGCAGGGAAATGGCCCTGTATCTACCACTGACCCTCGCAGACCTTAATCACATACTATTTATACTTGGGAGGGTGTTGGATTAGGTTTCCGTCATGCAGTTTTATTCCCCCATCACATGCATGTGTGAGCCAAGATTTTGTCATGCAACGATGGAGCAGTTGCAGCTCAGCAGTCAGGCTACACAATATTCGTTTCTTTATTTGAGATTTCTTCTTTTTTGTTGTTACATTTCTCAGACTGAGCTAATAGTGAATATACTTCCTCGGAATATTTTCATCATGTGACATTTGATCTAAGAGGAAGGGATGGCCACGCCGTGGAAGGCGGTGGACCTCGTCCGTTAAATCCGGGCACCTGAATGTAACGGGCAGCTGTGCCAGTGCCAGTGTCACCGGCATCGTATGTTCCGCCACCACGCCTATTTCAATCCGTCTAAATATAAGGGCGTCTGTAATACGAGCGTGACGGGAATGAGTCAGCCCAGCTTTCCAGTAGCCCGGCATATACACTTATAGACACTCACCAGACTACAAGGCCAACGAGGTCAGATTGGCCAACATCCGAACGGAGTTGCTGGCCCTTTTTCAGAGGGTTGACGTAGCGTTGGCCTTCACACAACGGCGAAGGGTCTGTCCGCGTTGGATCCAGACCCGGCGGAGAGGGAAGTTGACACTCCCACTCAAATCTTTAGGGAAATCCGAGCTACGCCTCAACAGCCTTAGGAAGAAGGATCACGAAACAAATGACGAAATGCAGACACACTTTTTTTGTTGTTGTTGTTGTAATGATACTGAACTTTATTCAAGTATCTTCGACACAGTTTTTTTGTTCTGAAGTTATCATCAGTTATGTAAATCAATCAGTTGACAATAGACTAGTGTACAACCCGGATGTCAAGGCGTTCTTTTCCCGTTCAGAGCTTTTTCAAAGTGCATTTCAGTCTGGTGGCGTTTACCAAAGACCAGAAAAATAAAATATTACTAACAGAACGAGATAAAAATGGAAGATTTATAACCCCCGCCCCCTAAAGCAATAAGACTAAAATGCAGGTGTGGTTGGAGAGCTGTTAGATACGGGGCATTTTCTTTCACGCCATTCCAGTCTAAGGGTGGCATCAACTCTGCTTGGGTCTCCTAAGCTGTATCACACAGTGCATCATTTCAATGTTTCTGCATTAACAAAGCAGTGAGCTGAACCTAGCCGTCGTAGCCCTCTACTTCTTGTACCCCTTTCCATCTCCTGAGACCTGATCAAATTGGCTGGGTGCGGGAAGGAGGTGGGTGGAGCTCCGTGGAGGTGTGGTTTTTAGCTGGTCTTAGACCGTTGCCTGCTCAAGCGTCCGTCCGCTCGGGAGAGAAGGGGAACTCCCTCGATGCCTACCTTGTCATAGGTTTTCCCAGTGGTAAAGACCACAAAGACCCAACTGATGGAGATGCACACTTTAGAACAAACACCTAAACAAGCGCACAAATGCTTTTTCTTTAGGAACATTCAGCCCTGCCACAAGCTCACCCCCTGAAAGCGATCGCTAAAATGTGTCAAAATAGGTTACACCAATCCGTGTCGTTTTAAAATAGGTTGTGGGCCGGTTATTTCAATCATGTTAACTAGGTGAAGGACAATGAAATTATGGGCTATACACCGCTAAGCTTGCGCTAATTTTGCTTCATTTGTTAAAAATAGGCTGTGTATTTCTGACGGACTGGTCGGAGACAGATCTAACAACCAAGCTATCCTACTCCCTCTTTAGCCTCTCATGCAGTTCAACTGGCTAACTGAATGTAGTTACTATCAATATAAATAAAACCCTTTCATACAAGCCACCACCAAATGTATACAGGCATAAAAGTCCCTACTTTAATCGGGCGACGAAAACAAAAACAAAAAAGAACGAACCATACAAGCCTAAATCAAGTAAGTTTCACCCAAAATTTAAATAGCACGTATATACCAGAAACCATGCACCTGAACGTGTTCGTGGTGACTTCTACTAGACAACCTAAGAGAGAAAATGGAGCAGACACCAGCCACAGACTCGAGCCTTTTTCACCTACTGTCAGAGTGCGTGTTTTTATTTAGTGGCCAGCCAGATTATCGCTGTGGTTTGGTCAGAGACCTGCGCCACAGTTATCTGTTAGGATATCAGACGGGGGGGCCAAGGGTGGATGAGGGAGAGGGCCGTGGAGGATGGACAAAGGCGGGTTAGAACTGGGCCATTGTGCTGGTTTGGGGGGGATGGGGTGGGGGGGGGTGGGGGTCAGTGCAGCTCGATGAAGGCTTCCATCTCCTCGGAGATGAGTCCCTTGTAGGGCAGTCTGTGCCTCTCGATGGCACGCGCCGCCAGGCACTGCAGGCTGATGTAGTTGAGCGGGTAGAGCGCCGGGTGGCCGCTGCTCTGCTCGTCCAGCAGCTCGTAGGCCGTCCTCCTCGCCGCGTTGGTGGCGTCGAAGTGAGCGCCCGACTGCACCAGCAGCGCCATGATCTCCGGGCACCCGTTGCTGGCGGCGACGTGCAGCGGCGTGTTGTTGTCGCAGTCGCGCGAGTCCACGTCGGCGCCGCACTCCAGCAGCAGCGAGGCCACGGCCTGAGAGGGGAAGCGGCCCACCGGGTAGCGGCCCACCGACGTGGTGTCCTTGTCCACGGCCATGTGGAGCGGCGTGAAGCCCCCGCGGCCCCGGGCGTTCAGCTTCAGCAGGCGGTACACCGTCTGCTTCTTCTGGTGCTCCTGCTCGGGGCTGCACTCCAGCTTCTCCAGCAGGAAGACCAGGTGGAGGATGATGGAGAGGGCCTTGGTGAACTGGGGGGCTTCGGGCGGGTTGTCCCTCTGGCCCACGGCTCTCTCCACCTCCCTCACGCTCTTCCCCAGCACCCCCATCAGGTCGTGGAACGTGACCCGCATGGCCAGGGTGCCTTTGGCCCGGTCCTGGAGGACAAAGGAGAAGAGCTCGGCAAAGGAGAGGAAGCTGGAGGCCGTCATGGGGCTGAGGGGGTCCAGGTTGCTCTGCTGCATGTCTAAGGCGTACTTCCATAGGCTGATGCAGCGCTCAAAGTTGCCAGAGTCTGCGTAGACTGCCCCTCTGTAGCGTATGTAGTAGGAGGTGTCCGGGTGGGAGGGGCCCAAGATGCGCTCACGGACCAGCAGGGCCTGCATCCGCATCTCGTCCGGGTCTGTGATCAGCGCCTCCAGCTCCTCTGCCGTGGTCACCTCCTGGGCACAGTCGTAGGCAGGGACAGGGGCCCCTGCCGGGGGTTTGGCCAGCAGTCCAGCCTTATCCCCAGGTTGCCTCAGCTCCATAGCCCTCCTCCAGTATCTCATTGCCCCGAGGAGGTCACGTTTCTTATCCACAAAAGTGGCCCCTAGGAGTTCGAGTGCGTCGACGCGTTCCTCTCTGGAAGAGCGCGGCTGATGAGCAAGATACTCCACTATGTTGGTGTGGCCTGTGACACTGGCTGCCAGGAGTGGCGTCATTCCGTAGCCGTCTCTCTCCATCCGAGCATTACATTTCAGTAGCATCTTCATGATGTCCAGACTACCAGACTCGGCACAGTCATGAAGAGCGGTGTTGCCTTTGACACTCTTGCGGTTGACATCAGCACCACGCTCCAAGAGGAATTTAGCAATCTCTTTGTGGCCCTTATAGCAGGAAATCATCAGACAGGTGTGACCATGTCGGTTTGCAACCTCCATGTCAGCACTGTGCTCCACCAGGAATCGGACAATCTCCAAGTGCCCGTCAAAGCAAGCAGCTCGGAGGGGAGTTGAGTTGGTTAGCGTAGTGTTGTTCACTGAGGCACCGTGTTTGAGTAACGTCCGGACAACAGGGAGGTGACCGGCAGCTGAAGCCGCCCAGAGCGGCGGAGCTCCCTCGATCGTCTCGCCATCGAAGTTAACCGAGCCCCCAAATTCTACGTTAGCCTTACAGTATTCAAGAAGATAATCTACAACTTCTAAATGTCCGTATCGAGAAGCGATTAGTAAAGGGGTGCCTCCCTGTGTTTTCTCTTCAGCTAGAGCCTCCAACTCTTCGGGAGTTTTGTTGCTCAGCAACTTCTGGATAAGTTTCAGCTTACCATCTCTGGCCGCATTAAAAACCGCTGTCGTTATGTCCATTTTATGATCTGTCTGCACTCCTGGCCAATCTGGCCACCAAGCCCATAGTCACTACTTTAGAAATAAAAGCTGAGACTGTTTTTACATACGAAAATGTTGAAACCTTGTTCTCTCGTTTCTCCCTGGCATATTTCTGCCATTTTGAGGGCGTCTTAGTCAAGATGGCGGAAGTGTTGTTTGACAGGTCTATGTTTACAATTTTTACACAGCATGCTGGGTAATGCAGTCCTTAGAAAAAAGGATTTTTTCGTAATTACTCAAAATGTAACTACAACTCCCAAAACGCTAATGTTAAACGCTCGCTTCTTGACTCGGGAAAGCCCGGAGCTCCAATGCAATTGTATATTATGTAGATTATCCGACTATTTACGTTTAAAAACTACTTAATGGTATGGAACCGTGGGGTTAAAAGTCCAATGTGACCGTAGTTAAAAATAATAAGAGCCAGAAAAATTGCGACTATAATTTGAAATTTGATGTTTCACCTGGCCTTACCCTCCCAGAAACCCTGCCTCTTGACACCATCATCTAAATCAAACCTGCTTTATCTAATTCCACAGGGCCTTGGTGGTCACATTTTATTATTGTCGTAGGCTATAAAAAATTTAATAAAAACTTAAAAAGCTTACACAAAATGTAAGGTAAATCCATCTAAATTTTTTCTGGCAACAGGCTACTTCATTTACCATACTGAAATTTGGTTTATAGCGAGTTAAATCATTCAAGGATAGGGCTATAACCAGCCCAAATTAAGAGATTGAGTGTTCCTAAAACGTACCCTCTTTTCCAACATGTTCAGTGACACGCACAAATTTGCTCAAATTAATGACATTCTCTCAACTCACCATTGGAGGGAGACAAAACTACAGTAAAATTATTTAGTAACTTGAAAAGTGAAAAAACATACTTTCTTTCACTCTCACACGCATGCGCGCTCTCGCTCTCTCTCACTCGCAGGCACGCACACACACACACACACACACACACACACACATATATACACACACACACACCAAAAAACACATGTGACGATGTTAATCATCATGTCCTGATGGATATTTCAGTTGCCCCGCTTTATACAATCAAAAATAATTATTAATTATCTCACCACGAGAAGCGAAAGAAAAGAACTGGAGGACAGAGAGAACACTTTAAATTGCATTGGGATTGAATTAATTTCTTCTCAGAGTCTGCTTTTCAGAAGGATATAATCAGATCAGGACTGTTATGCCTGCCATTTGATTCATATAAAAATACTGCTTCAGTGGGGGTTCAAGATTGCAATGGCTGTTTGAAAGAGCTGAGACACAATACAGAGTGAATTTGAGCTCCAGGATCAAATCCAACAGTTTTGGCCACAACTGAACGCCTGGCCTAAAGCGTAGTAACATCCTTGAGTCGACAAACTGAGAGCACATTTATTTTACAGTCTTAAGTGAATGAAACTACTGAGTTATCCACTTTGGAAAGGACTGGACATCAGTTGTTCAAGGCTTTTAATGAGTAATATCAGGAAAAATACATTAACATCAATGATATCACAGATCCGGATCGTGAATTTATGTCTTAAAATAAATAGTATTTTTTTGTTTTTATCAAACAATAATATCTACAAACAAACACTGCAGGCCTTTGCAAAATGTGCACATTCTGTAAAAGTACTGCATTTTACAAAAATATACTGATAATATACTGTCAAGAATTCAAACAGCAGCATTACTGAACTGATCACCACTGGAAATGTTACTCTGCTACATCACAATAATTACTAGGAGGAGAAAGCATCTTCTGTAATGGCACTAAACTCAGGAAAAAAAAGAACAACCAAAAAAAATAAACGAGCTTTCATTAGACCTGGTTCATGCTGGGGCACAATGTAATTAAACCTGCTTTTCTAGGCTAGCCCAGAGGGCAACAAACAACAGGCAATTAAATTAGTGTGATCCGACAGAAAGTGTATGTTCGCTGGCTTCAGTGGACCGTTGGTCTAAACGCTCTGTGTGGCTTAGGTTTTCACCTATCCAGCCTCATATCGGCGAGGAGGGTGGGAGGCCTGGACGTCCTGGAGGATAGACTGGAGGAGGCCTTTAGCAGCCAGGGAGCAGCTCGCTGAGCAGGACCTCTCTCTCGCCCAGCAACACATCTCTCTTCAGGCTGGTGCCTTTGTTCACCACCTTCATCTTCAAGGCCAGGCTCTTGACCTGCGCCTGGGGCAGCGCGTCGAAAAAGAAGTCCTCGTTGAACACGGGGTTCCGGCTGTTCTTGATGATGGTGCTCCTCTGCTTCTGCTGCTTGCCCGGGTTGAGGTAGATGGAGACGCAGCAGTTGATGCTCTTCACGTCCGTCTGCCTGTCGTACAGGTCCTCGGCCGCCAGGACGCGCACCCGCAGCCGGGCGGACTCGGCGTCGTAGTGGGCACTCAGCCTCAGCGTGCCCCCCTTGTGGAGGTTGACGGTGTGCTCGCGCTGCTGCGGCTCCCCCGCAGATGAGCGGCCGCCGGCACCTTTGCTGCGGCCGCGGAAGGCGGGGGAGGGCGGGCAGCGCAGCCGGCGCCGCTGCAGGTTGGGGCTGTTGTCGGCCGAGCTGCACTCGTCCGTGGAGAGGGAGCTGTGGCGGGCCAGGGAGCGCTTGGCGCGAGACACCTGAGGACCCAGAGGAGAGGAAAGGGATGAAGGGGGAATTCGATGGATTTGATTCAATTTGAACACAGAAACCGCTTCTTATTGAAGGGCATAAACAATTGCGCACTGTGTTTAAATAAATATACAAGAAAGGCCACAGCTAACCTTAGCTTGAGTCTCCTGGGTGATGGAGCGGAGCAGCGATGCAGAGCGGGAGAGGAGAGGGGAGGTGAAGGGGGAGGACTCGGCGGAGGAGCAGGTGTCACTCTCCCCGCCGCTGAAGTAGCGGTAGGGGTTGGAGTCGGCGGGGGCCAGGTGGTTTCCCTGGGTGCGTCTCTGGGTGTTGGGCGAGGTGCTGGGGCTGGTGGGGTCGCTGTGGAAGAGGCTCTCCTTGCGGCGGGTGTGGGGGGACTCCACCAGGGTGGAGAAGCCGTAGGAGGTCTGGGCCTTGGGAACGCAGGTCAGCGACATGGCCGTCTGGGACAGGGGGTCCGCGTTGGTGTTGGGGTCCCACCCGTTCGCCAGGCTGCCTGCGGGTTCGTCGGCGCTCTCTATCTGGATGATGTGACGGTTGGCCGCCTTCATCAGGCTGCGGGTGTCCCCCGCCAGGCGGGAAAAGAGGCGCGGGCTGCGGGGGCTCTTGCAGCTGCGGGCCTTGGGGCTCTGGCTGCAGATGTCATGGTCCGATGCCGAGGGGCGCAGGCCGGAGCGCGGCAGGGGCTCCGGGGTGAGGGACTCGGCCTCTGGGGGGCAGCAGATCAGCTTGGGAGGGATGAAGAAATCGGGGATCTTGTCGGGCGTGAGGATGTTGGTGTAGACTGAGGTGGGGGTGTGGTTCTGTCGACTGTCTCCCCCTGAGGCTGCTTGGGCTTGGCTTCTGCTGTCCACCGAACCACGGAGTTTATCCAGAAGCCACATAGCTGCACAGCCACCTCAAAGGGGCTACAATAAAAAGGGGGGACAGCATAGCTGTAGTTCTTGGCTTTGATAAGTCAGGAAAATATAAATAAAGATGTTTGTGTAATTACATTTATTCCACCAAAGATGTAAAGTAAGAAGCATTTATTACAATCCAATACATTTTATTAAACAGTGTCCGAAACTAAACAGCTACCCTGGTAGTGTAATAAAACACAAAATAGGCTACAATTAAATGTCAGAAAAGCTGAGTTTCCCTTGAAACGAAAGATAGGAAAAATACTTGAAGGGCATAACTTTACTATGTGTTATGAAATGTGGTAATGCTTACCTCAAGTTACATCAGAAATTAACCATTAAGTTAAGCTTGGCACGCACAAAATAATGTTTCAAATCATCGACTCACAGTGTATGACAGAAATAGAGGCACTTGTATGGGATATTTGAAAAAAAATGAATACAAAATCGGTTGAATAATTTAAACACCCGATCAAATTCATTCATTTCCATAATCAATACGAAAAGTAAAGGCTACTTTATGAGCTTTTGTAAATTGCCGCTATGTATCTATGCATTTGACATAGCTTGCACAAGTTTTATTTCTCATGTATAAATTATGTTAAGAAAAACCGTATACTTTTTTTCCAACAAAATAACTTGCCAACTGTTTACCGCGCATTGCTCCACATCAGAGGACCTGTTGAATGGATAACATTTAGGACTCACCGCTTTCTGTTATCCGCCTTTAACTCCAAAAGGTACTTTCAAGCGCTCGTATTAGTCCTCTCTTATAGATTTCTTTGGCGTATATCACTTTATATGCTATTATATAAATAAAATAAATTTGTGGATCAACTGTTTTCACTTGAAAGAGGCGAGAAAGAGAGAGAGAGAGAGAGAGAGAGTTCTCGATCTGAGCACCGAAATGACTACAAGCTTTTTATGAGGTCCTGTTGCCTTAGGTTATAAACCAATGGGAAGGTTCAAGCTGCCAACGCGCCCTGCGTAAAACCATTAACATGGCCTGCATGCGAATAAACCCGGATAATTTTTGGAATATTAACAACTATAATGCTTATATAGCTATTAAATGTCATACTTGTATTTTTTTAATTGACTAATAAAATAAATGTAGTTGGACTGTGTTCAAATTTTATTTGTATTTTTCCGTTCAAAAACAAATCTGAAGCTCAATTTTAGTGCCTAATTTATGTGTATTTTATTAGCGACAGATTTGGTTGGGGGCCTTAACCACAAGAAGGGTCTCAAAACTATTTATAAACGGCTTGATTGAAATTTGTTTCGCCTGCTGTGGTCAAGTGGTTCTTACTTTGTTGGCCCAAATACACTCCAAAAAAAGAATAAGGTAACAACAGGTTAACCAAGCAATCATCATCATCATCATCATCATCGTCATCCGCTTTGTCCGGGGTCGGGTTGCGGAGGTAGCAGTTCAAGCAGGGCATCCCAAACTTCCCTTCCCTTCCCTTCCCCAAGCAATCAGTTGCCAACAAAAAATTATGTTTTTTTTTTTTGTAGATCTAGTTTCTAGCCATTTCAAAAGTTTTCGGTTTTAGGCTTTTATTATCTAAGTTGGAGGATATTCGGCAGAGTGAGAGCTGTCCCTTCAGCACCCTATAAGACCAGGCCTATGGACAGTTCCCCTATCTCAACAGCTCCCCATATACAGTATAGCCGATGTTATACTGGTAGTAATATTGGTTCGGCAAGGTAAATATTACAATCTTAGTTGCTAATAAAGACACCTGCTAGTTGGGTGAGAAACCACCCTGCAGTCTCCATGGTAACCGCAGCCAAACAGAGCAGTGAAGGAGGAATGGTCTGGTATTTGGAGAGAGAGAGAGAGAGAGAGAGAGAGAGAGAGAGAGAGAGAGAGAGAGAGAGAGAGAGAGAGAGAGAGAGAGAGAGAGAGAGAGAGAGAGAGAGCTGTGGGAGGGGGAATGAGAGAGCTACAGACTCAAAACTCACCTGGGCACTCATTCACTCACCTTATCACTCACTCACTCACTTCAATTACAGAAATTGTCAGACGTACTACTCGGTTTAAGTAAAGGACGGAGATTAGCAATTGTAGGCACTGTCATCAAAGAGGAAGCGGAGGTACAGGTCGGTGGTTCGGACAAGAGGAACTGACTGGACTAGTTGTAAGAGGGGAAAATGCCCTTAAAGTGGCATGGCTGTAACAAGACGAGTGACACGTCAAATGGAGGACCACTTAAAGAGATGAATTGGATTGGAGTGGATAGAAGTGAAGGTAGAAAGTTTCTCCGAACCAAAACAAACCCCGGACGGGTTCGACACGGACACGTGACAGCATCTGACTACTGTGTCCGAAAAGGGGTTAAATATTCACGACACCATAGCCACTTTATTTTAAACTCGTTCCCATGTCGCTGCCATAGCAACACTATGCACCAGTTCCGAGCCATTTCTCACAAATTGGAATGTGCTGAAAACATGAACAATTTGACATCCTTTGAATAAAGGAACCGCATCACAACAGCTTACATCTGAAAAGATTCAGAGAAAAGAGCAAAGCTTTCACATGAAAAAGGACAGTTCTATGGCCATAATACTATTGTCTGCAAAGCCCAGATTATGCTGGCTGGCTAAAGTAACTGCCATTCTAAGTGACTGCACGTGCTTCAGATTCAAACCAACACATACAAGTATTTTAGTTCTATCCTTTTACATTGAAACTTAACTTGCAAATACACCTGTTTTATTATAACAGGACAGTGTTTAAGTAGGCAAACACATTTTTTTTTTTGTCAGATGCTACATCCGCAATTGAGTTTATATGCAGGGCCATCAATGTGAGTATTTCCCTGGCTCATGCACAGTTTTCTGTGTGAACATTATCCAAGGTTTGTTTGTGTGTGCGTGTGTATGTGTGTGTGTGTGTGTGTGTGTGTGTGTTTCTATCCATCTCCGCATGTGATGTAAATACAGGGTGTGAAAGCGTGAGAGGGTTCCAACTTGTAACCATGGTGACGAGCCCAAGTGAACACCTGCAAATCAGCATTAGACTGTTTTTCGAGAAGGGTTGCTTTAATTTGGGGGGGGGGGGGGGGGGGCAGGAGAGACTGGGAGAGTGTATTACGGAGATCAAGAAGGAACGTCGTAGAGAGGGTTGGATGGCTCGAATGAATGGCGGGGTTGCTCTTGGTAGACAGACAGAAGCAGTCACCACTCCACGGAGAGGTGCACACGCACGCTGGAGGTAGTGAGCGAGTAGAGGTGCATTACTGTCAGTAAAAATATGTATATATATATATGCCTTCTGAAGAATAGCTTGGCATCCATCCGATACATGCTCGCCTTTCCACACACAGAAACACCCCTGATCAGTCATCAGACAGCCCAGGCTCTGGGTCAGTTTTAGTTGGAGCAAAGCGTAGATCACACGGGTTTCCAAGTCGGCGTGTGTTGATAATGACGTGCGTGGCCGGGACCTAGTGGGCGCCGCAGCCACAGCCTCCCTCTTCCTCTCTTTGTCCCTCCTCAATGCCGACAGCCTGCCGAAGCAAACACACAGCGCTACTCCACCATCTGCGTCTCTCTCCCAGCAGACATTCCTCTGTGTTTTCCCCTCCAGCATGGCCTCTCCTCTTTTTCTATCCAGCACTACACCCCCCACACACAACCCCACACACACCCCCACACCCCTATCTCCCCCATAAACCCACTGACTCCGCGGCACAATCAGGATGCCAAACTATTTTCCCGGCATTAGCGAGGAGAGGGACGGCCCTCGCTCCCATTGGCTCAGGGGACACAGCCAATTAGGCTCCATTTCCTGGCCGCCCGGGCTGTTGATGAGGGGGTGTAGGGGAGCAGTGGGGAGTGTGAGCGCCACCACATCAACCCCCACTGGGAACATTAGCATAGGCCCAGGGTGCTGCGCCAAACACAAACAGGGAAATGTATTCATAAAGTTAGTGGTGGCCTTGATTGGCCACATCAAAGGCCCGACATGTCTGAATGATATTACATCCAGCATTAAGGAGCCGGGGGGGGGGGGGGGGGGGGGGGGGGGGGGCTTACGTCTGGGTGCTGCCCAACTTTGTTAAATGAAGCCTCATAATCAAAAGGGACTTTGATAAATTGCCATTGTAAGGATATTCAACAAGCAAAATTAATATTTTGAGCAGCGTTCTTGTTTTGGGTCTTGTGGTGTTTTATTTCCCTCTTTTGCTGTGGAAATGGTCTGTTTGGTTCTCATAAGGTCCAAATGCTTTGCATCACACTTGCTGACCCTGATTGAATGGCGTGTCACAACAGGAGAAGGCTGCAATACCGCATGCCAAGTGCGGCTGACAACACATTTTGTCACCGATGCCCAGGGAGTTGGGTAATGGTGGTGTGTGTGTGTGTGTGTGTGTGTGTGTGTGTGTTAACCCATAACCATTAGACAGAGAGGCGTACATTAGGCAACCCACAGTCCCCCTCACTGTTGTCCCTGGCAGCTCGCGCTTCTCTCTCTCTCTCACACCCACTTTGTGTTTGTCCCCTCTGGCTTACACATGATAGGAGGCCCATCTTTCTTTCTCTCTCCTTCAGACCACCCTAATTCTCTCTCTCTCTCTCTCTCTCTCTCTCTCTCTCTCTCTCTCTCTCTCTCTCTCTCTCTCTCTCTCTCTCTCTCTCTCTCTCTCTCTCTCTCTCTGTCTCTCTCTCTCTCTCTCTCTCCCTCTCTCTCTCTCTCTCTCTCTCTCTCTCTTCATCTATCTCTGTTGATTCTCTGTATTTGCTGTGGGCTGCAGTCTGTTGGTCTGTGCATTGCTGCAGATCTCATAATCCACGGGCCCATTTATCACCATAGCTCAGCATGAGCGCCGCTAAACTGTACACGGACAAACACCGCGCGCGCGTGTGTGCGTGTGTGTGTGTGTGTGTGTGTGTGTGTGTGTGTGTGTGTGTGTGCGCGCCAGTGTTTACGTCTGTGTCACCCGGTCCCACACCAGCTGGGCGTGCTGCATGAGCCAGAAAGCGGTGACACACACACACACACACACACACACACACACACACACACACACACACACTCCAACCCACCACCTGCTCCAGGGCTCTGCTAGCGCTCGCGCTCGCCTTTTGGACCACCGTCCAACGCGACAGGGTCTGTTGAGCTGCATATGTGCAGGCCACCTGATATGTAGGGGCACGTGCGCAGCAACGTGTAACATACTGCGCCGGTGTGTTTGCCGAGGATCAGAAACGGCGGTTCTCGTGGTACTTTGGGGGCTTTCGGGCTTAGTCGTAAACAATTGACTGTGATGCCTCCGCGTAGTTTGTGTGCGCCACATGAAATGAGCGGTGAGGCAGCGAGGCTGGTTGGAAGGCCGAGTGTTGCTCCCTCTTTCCCATGCGCACGCCTTTGTTATTCCTCCCTGGGACCAGAGCCAGTTATTGGACTGGAGCGCTGAGCGATCGGCAGATCCCTTTTAAACCATCCTGATCCCTCAATATTCGCCAGCCGACTCTCCGTCCGACCGTTCCCTCCGCCGCGGGAAACGAGGGGGGACGTGGAAGACGAGCTGAAGGGAGGAAGGACAGTGACGTTTGGAGGAGAACCCACGCGAGGGAGCGCGCGACAGGCGTGCTGCGGCGGGGAACACGTTACAGGGGGGGTGGTGGTCTTTCACACCGTGTGCCGTAGCTACAGCCAGACGTAAACCCGGCTCGCCTCCTCCTCCTCCTCCTCCTCCTCCTCCTCATCCTCCTCCTCCGACGACGTCTCACAGAAATAACTAACAACGACTCCCAAGGCATGCCTCTCACAACACAACGGACCCCCGTCTCTGACGACTGGCTGATCAAGCGCTTGATTACACTTTCTTGCGCCACAGCCCCCCCCCCCCCCCCCCCCCCAGCTCCTGCTCCTGCTCTCCTCCCACTCTCCGGCTTCCTGTTAAAGTAGTTTTCTCATGCTGAGCCAGTTAGCTGTCATTGAGTGGCTCTGATTTCATTTGTCTGTCCTCATCCTCCAGGAGTTATTCTATCAATTTGACAGTCATGATGAAGTCCTCTTGTTGCATTTCATCCTCTCTGCATCTGCAGTCGTGCCTTCCCGCATATCTATTTGTGTGTGTGTGTGTGTGTGTGTGTGTGTGTGTGTTAGTGCCTGTGTGTGTGTTTATGTGTGTGTTAGTGCCTGTGTGTGTGTTTATGTGTGTGTTAGTGTGTGTGTGTGTGTGTGTGTGTGTGTGTATCTCCTCCCCTCCATCTACCTCCTTCTCCACAACGACTTTGACAAGTAAAAGCTTCACCGTGGCTCTCTGATGGACTTGTCATCCACCGAGTGAGAGGACAGTGAAATGGCTTCCCGGTCTGTGCCGCTCTCACACAATGTGTTGCCAATGAGGGGCGTCACGACAATCAGACCAGGAGACGAGAGATGACAGACGCGCACGGCCGCTTTTAGATAACTACAGTGGTGGGCTAATTTGCTGAAGTTTTATATTTTTTTGTGCGTGTGTGGAAATTAGTGGGTGAATCAGTTGGTCGCCATCTGAAGAAGCAGAGGGAGGCTCTAAGGAAAAAAAAAAAGAGCTACAGCTGCAGCCGTACGCACCTACTCGTTACCATATGTTACTTTTTTTTTTTAAAAGAACCACAGCCTAGATAATAAAACGTGATTTCACCAAAGCCTGATAGTTTCTATAGTCCAACATTGGGATGTGGTATTAAAAAAAAAAAACATAGCAAATTATTAGACTGTCAAAGTTCTACTGTTTTATTTGTCAAATGCACAGTCTAAACTCTGGACAGTGAAATTCGTAGGACAAGGCGCCAAACGACTACGTGGTAAAGTTGAATAAGGAGCCATTGTCGGTGCCATCTTTCTATGGCGCACCAATCGGATCAAAAACATGGCTGTCACATGATCGTTTCTGAAATTGCAGATAACAACATAAGTGCTGTATTTAAAAGAGGCCACATGACAATCACCCACACAAGCACACAAGACTGCACATCGTGGGACCTAAACCTGCACACAGCACCATGTTGAAACCTCCTCTTTTAAAAATAGGCAGTGAGTTGTTTTTATCGACTACTTCAGAAAGGTCAACGCACAACGTGCAACGCAAAAAAAAAACTATGTCTATGGATTTATCGCTCACTACAGTAGCTTCCGCCAGTGTTTATAGTCCATATAAACAGGCAATCTGAAGTCTGTTTTGGTATCCCCGGGCTAACCTGCTGCCTGAGCGTCGGATGCCTCACATCAACACGATGCCTGAGGGGAGGAAGGGGGAAATGGAGGAAGAGAACCGGCCCCTCTGATCAGACGCGTGCGGTCTAATGAGGGCCCTTTAGGCCCTCGTCTATTCAGTTGCTCCATTCAGTTCCTTCGGAGCGAGGCTCCAGGCAGCCGTCTATTATTAAAGCGGGGAGTGTGTGAGTCACTGGACGGCCGCAGCTCATAATTGTTTATGGATGATTGCCAGTATTTTCAGGGGGAGGGGGTGGAGGGGGTGGGGGGTTGTAGCGCATCAAAGTTGTGCAAGTCGTGAAGGTAATGGCGTTGCTCCTGTGGCGTGTGTGTGCGTGTGTGTGCGTGTGTGTGTGTGTGTGTGTGTGTGTGTGTGTGTGTGTGTGTGTGTGTGTGTGTGTGTGTGTGTGTGGGGGGATTGGACACGCAGTCCTGCTACCTTCCATCCGGAACGTTCCGACTCGGGAGTGATTACGGGAGGCAGCGGGGGGCCAATGAGACGCCGCTAATGGCTCCAGAACAGGAAGAGGGGCGGAATGGCGCGGCCGTCGACCACGTCGCTCCGTCTCATTAGGGGCCTCCTGTGACTGACACCTCCTCACAGGGCTCCTCCGTCCGCTCTCCCGCGCCTCCTGCCTTCAGCCGTATGTGACGTCTCAGCTTCTCAATTACTTTCTCTAGTACGTGTCTCTTTGTCTCCGTCGCTCTCTCTCTCTCTCTCTCTCTCTCTCTCTCTCTCTCTCTCTCTCTCTCTCTCTCTCTCTCTCTCTCTCTCTCTCTCTCTCTCTCTCTCTCTCTCTCTCTCTCTCTCTCTCTCTCTCTCGCTCTCTCTCTCTCTCTCTCTCTCTCTCTCTCTCTCTCTCTCTCGCTCTCTCTCTCTCTCTCTCTCTCTCTCTCTCTCTCTCTCTCTCTCTCTCTCTCTCTCTCTCTCTCTCTCTCTCTCTCTCTCGCCTCCCCTCACTTTTTCACGCGAGTGATGGCCTTCCTCCTCCTTCCATCATCTCAACCGGAGAAGCTGTATGAGAGCGTGAGAAAGGGAGAGAGGGAGGGGGGGGGGGGGGACGACGTGTGCAGAGATGTCACTGAGCTCCACACCGGTGCCAATGGCAACCTGCGCTTACGTCTGAACCGGATTGCCACCTTCAGACGTGCCTATCTCCTGGAACGTGCACTGACTCGGAAAACTTTGCAAAGTCCATTTTTCGGGAAGGTCTGCTGGTTACAGCACCTCCCACTTAAGTTCTCCGAAAACACGACAGCTGTCTCGTGTCGGACTGGAGAGGGAGAGGTTGGAGAAGACGGGAGACAGAGAGAGACACGCGCCGCTACCCTAAAGTGGAAGCATTATCCACGGGGCCGTGTCACTCACAACACTAGCACCTAAAGAGAGAGAGAGAGAGAGAGAGACAGAGAGAGAGAGAGAGAGAGAGAGAGAGAGAGAGAGAGATAGGGAGAGAGAGAGAGAGAGAGAGAGAGAGAGAGAGAGAGAGATAGGGAGAGAGAGAGAGAGAGAGAGAGAGAGAGAGAGAGAGAGAGAGAGAGAGAGAGAGAGAGAGAGAGAGAGAGAGAGAGAGCAACACTTTAGCAGCTTGTCTCAGGTCTGTGGTGTAGCGACCTGACGTGCCTGCTAGCTGAACAGTTTGATCTGGAGTTAACTTTGGGAAGGCGGTGTGTGCGTCGTCAGGCCGCGGAGGAGGAGGAGCGGGCCGAAGGGTGGTGTGACAACAGCAGGGCCTGCGGAGTGGGAGGGAGCGAGCGCCACGGAGAGCGCGCGTGGATTTACGTTGTTAACACTCCCACTAAGTGCAGCGAGGAAACTTAGCGCCGCCGAGCCACAATTTTGTGGTCGGGCAGCCCCTTCCAGGGACGTGAGATTTGTTCACCGATATGTTTCCCCTGTGTAAGGTATGGGGCTGTGTGGACAGTTCCTAATACATGCTTGGCGATCAAATACAGCCTATCTCACCTCCCCTATCCATTGGAATGCACTGTGTGTCCACGAGAAAGTCAACTTTACACGTATTAAAATGTAATCGTTTGAAATGGTTCGTTACAATAAAGCGTTAATGCCATTTATCCAGGTTAGGAGCAGACCATGGAGCACTGTTAATTGGTTGTACTTCCACAACCACCTGCTCACCTCTCTCCGACTGAGGCCACGTTTTAAATATCACAGAAAACGTGAACAAAATTCCAGAAAAGCATTTAAGAGAAAAAAAAGAGAGAGTGAGAGAGAAGGGAGAGAGAGAGAGAGAGAGAGAGAGAGAGAGAGAGAGAGAGAGAGAGAGAGGGAAAGAGGGAGAGAGGGATAGAGAGAGAGGGTGGGGGGCGGCGGCGGGGACTGTAGAAAGCACTGCGGTGTGTTTCCCTTCATGCTTCTATCTCCTCCAGCCAGACGGCCTCACCCTGTCAGAGGAGCTCTCCTGCTTTGACGTGGGCTTTCATGTCTGGCCGGCGACCGGCGCAAATCCAGACGGTCGGACACCGAACACACGGGAGGGAATTGCAAATGTACCTGATCCCCGTTCCTCACCAGACCTGGGTACCCGTCACTGTTCCACTATGCCAGTCCTTCGTGCCGCACGCACGCTGCAACACCTTCCCCTGTTCCTCACAGTGCCAGACCTCCACACAGTCCCAACGCGTGACGGCTTCCTCCTCTCCTCCTCCGTTCATCGTTGAGAGAGGGATTGTGTCTGCCCACCAGGTACATCCCTGCCTTACCCCCTCTCCTCCTCCGTTCATCGTTGAGAGAGG
>JAPMUY010009877.1:807500-822500 GCA_026901105.3 Galaxias olidus
GCGGGATTTAAAAATGTTGAAAAGTCCGAATCGCAGAGGGAAGGGAATTCCAGAGAATGGGAGCAGCAGCACTGAACGCTCTGTCCCCCATGGAGCTGAGTCTGGTTTTATGCCAGACCACAGCCATCTTCAGCTCTGGAGGGACAGAGCCAGTCGTGATGGAGGTGTTTACAATGTCCACAATGAGGGGGCACAGAGTGGGCAGACAGGACTTGACTAGGGAGGTGGGCATAGGGTCAAGTGTGCAGGTAGATGATTTTGATCGAGTGACCGGAGCGGAGATAAACGCAGCATCATCAGGTTTGAAAGCATTGATGTTGTATTTTACAGGCAGGGGCATTTTAGTGGCTATAGCCAGCAGCGGAGTAGCTGGCATGGTTGAAGGCTGGAGCTGGTCATGAATAGCTTCAACTTTTGAATTGAAAAAGAAAGTCCAGGAACCTGGTGCAGACGTCTGTAGACCCCAAGAGGGAGGAGTTATCCAGAGGACACATCAATTGATTGATTGTGTTGATTAGTTTTGCCCTTGTCAATGAGATCAGAGTAATATTTATTTTTGGCCTGATGGAGTGCATCCTTATATGCTTTGACATGATCTTTGTAGATTTCAACATGAACAGTGAGACACGTTTTCTTCTTTACAGTCTTTCAAGCTGACGACCTTTAGCCTCCATAGAACAAAGCTAAACATGACACCTTTCTTGACTTGAGGGAAGCAAGTGAGTCCAGGGTAGAAGAGAGCGGGGAATTTTAATGTGGTACATGGTCAACAGAGGAAAATCAGAGGCAGGGGGAGGTTTTGCATTTTGTCATTGCTAACAAGGGCAGCAGTGTTAATATTTTTTATGTTTACTAAAGTAATTTAGTAATTTAGTATTAAGTAAGACTTAAATAAATAATTTGGAAACAAATAAAAAATAAAATAGCCACATAAACATTCTTCTCATACACCTAAAGCGCAAGGCAGATCAGAACTGAGAAACAGTTAACTTGTTGCCTAGAAACAACCTTGTGTTCAAATCGGATTTAGAGTGAATCCCCTCCTCCCAGGCGTTCACACACACACACACACGCACGCACGCACGCACGCACGCACGCACGCACGCACACACACACACACAAACACACGCACGCACATACACACATCCACACTTAAACTGCCTGCAATATGGGAAACACATCAACAAAAGTTAGGGTGATTTCTCACTGTTCCTAAGCAACAAGTTTACCGTATCTTGGGCTGTATTTTATTGAGTTGAGGTTTGGGCCCTGGAGAGATCTCCACCAAATAGTTTGCAATACAACTTTTGCTTTTCTTTTGAGACAATGTACTCTCTCTGTGTGTGTTCAACACAGGAGCTGACCTTCGTATCATTCCTAGCAGTGCTCCACAGGGACATGAACCCAGAAACATCTTCAGGAAGACCTATAAGATGTGAGTCCTATCGGAGGTTAGGATCGCTCCATGTCTTGTGGCACTATGTGCTCTGCCCAAATGGTAAATAATACACCCACATCACATTCCATTATTGTTGTGTACTATAGACCTACACGTTTTGGAGTACGGAAACAGATACAACAACCTATATTCACGTTGGCAGGAAATCTTATACAGATTAACCCCTCCGTCGATGGTGGAGCGGTTGGCAAGGCAACAGCTTCTCGAGACTGCTTTGCATGGCTGCATTTCAACCATTTAGATTGGTCCCCTTCAACCCACATACACCGTGAACGGGACTGTGACCCTAATCTGATACTGATGTATTACCACGGAGCCCTGTGCACGTAGAGCACCCCCACTGTGATGGGCGACAGCAGAAGACACAAGATGAAAGTAGCTCCACGCACTGATGGGCCTCTGCTATGTGTCGAGACAACTGAGCGCTCTCCTGCTGTCAAAAAAAGCAAGCAAACAAACACTTTCACAAACACACACACACACACACACACACACAAATAGACACACACACACACACACACACACACACACACACACACACACACACACACACACACACACACACACACAGCTTGTAATTCACAGTTTGCCTTTGCAGCCTCACAGCCTGGAAACCATACTGACTGCAATTAATACAGTGGATTAGTATCTGCCCAGTTCTCTTCTTTTTCTGCTGTTTCGCTGCACATCTTAACATTGATTATTTCAGATCGTGTAACAGATACATTTAGTATGTGATAAAATAGATTCTGGGCAAATAAATAACAAAAAATCTTGTGTATATTTTAAGAGTACTGTTCAGTAAATCTCTCAGGCACAATGACAGTAGACAGCTGTAACTGGGTGAAAAAGTAATAGCCATAGAAAAACAGGATGCATCACCTAACCAAGCAATAATTGCAACCAACCACTCCCTGTAGTTACTCTTCAGTGTGGAAAAGGTTACAAAACCATTTCTAAGGTTTGCTAAGGCTAAGGTCACTGTTAACGCCCCACCATGGCAAGACAGAAGGGCAATATATTTTCATACTATTTCAAAATATACAGGATATGGCTTGATGCTATCCATTAGGCCATAATCTAAACTGAGTACTTTGAAAACCAATATTTAGAAGGCAGATGGGTAGAGAGCAGAATTGCATTGGGGTTTTCGAGTGGGCTAGAGTCAGATGGACTGGAGAAACTTCAATAAATGGGGTGATTACTTTTTCACACGGCCATTGGGTGCTGCCATTTTATTATTTTTAACAGAATGAATAAGTAACCCATTTTGGTTTTCTCTTCTGACTGTCTATTTGATTTATTATTTTACTGAAGATCTCATCCAATCAATATGAAATGTTAAAAGATAAAGGCATACATATGTTTTTTAAAGCAGTCTACATATACATATGTGATAGGGCTTGTTGGTGTTAGTCCCCATAGGACTAAAATATATATTTCGGCTTACATTCCACAACAATGTCAGTTTCCATTCACCTAAGTAATCATGTAAATATAAACCAACCATACAGTGCTCTCTATTGGAGGTTTGGTGACATTACACCTTAAAGAATGAATGACTAATAATGATCTAAAATGACCATAAACGAAAATATTTTTTTACAATAAATCTTATTTTGTGTTCTATTGCCAGGAATTTGCCTATATGGGTAATTCTACAGAAATGGTTCAAATTGCAGTTCCCACCTACAATAACTATTTTTAACTTTTATGTCTTATCTTTATAACGATATGATCTTTTTAGGAACAATACTTTCATTGAGATACTATGCAATTAGAAATTTACAAAATCAGGGTTTATATGCTACTTTCTGTTGGCAGTTGGCTGTCCCCAACTAAATTCCTAAACAACTGAACTCCTAAACTTTTTTTTCAATTTAATTTAGTTACTTTGTTTTAATAATACAATGTATTATGTTCCTCTAAACAGCTATTGAAAGATTCAGATTTATTTTATAAAAAAATTATATATTCAGAAACTTTATGTCCCCAACTTTCCTGTCACTATACCAAAACACAACAGGCCTGATTTTAGCAACGCCCCTAATATTTTAACCAGGAAGTGAGACTGCAACCGTTTTGTTTAGGTTAGAATACTGAACAGTTATGTGTCACTGTTTTGAAGCTAATGTCCTTTAAAATCTGTAAATCTGTGTGTGTCTTTACCGAACACATAATTGCTCCAGTGAAGTTAACAACTTTTGTTTAAAATGGCTACATATGTTGATTTTATTAGTGTATATCACTCCAAATATGCTAGCCACGTGCATTCTAGCAATTTAGTTTTATGATTAGATTGGCTTAAATTTCTCCCTACCAAAACAGTCACCAAAGAAACACATTATACCGTTTCGATAGTGACAATGCAGAAATTAATACAGTTGTCACCACTGAAATGCTGTAGTCACTACATAGTTTAGTTTCATGTTGTTTATTATCTATTTAAAATTATTTATTATATGGATGTTTAAATGCATTCAAAATAACTTAAGAGTTAAAACAAACCAATGAAATTTAAAAAATAATCTACTTTACATGAAAAACATATAATAGGTGAAATGCATTCCTAATTATTACACATTTTCAACCATGTTTCAGTAGTGACATATTTAGGGACAAGAAAAGGATTACAGAAAATAAACAATATATATATATTTAAATTTGACTGTAATTTTAGTAGATATGTTTGCCTTAGAAATGGTGTAACATATGTATTGTGAAATTTATTCAAAAGAAAAAACAAAATTTTGGCCTTTCTTTGACCTTGAATTTGAACCATTTCTGTAGAATCACTCATATACTTGACACAATTAAAGTCATTATTTACTGCACATTTACTTTGAATGAGTGTTATTCTGGATTTTCTTGATTTTTTGGTCAATTCTAATTGACATTAGTACCATTCAAAACTGAAAATTATCCAGTAGTGAAACAGAATGCTTTCTTTCTGAATCTCCCAAGGCTTATTGGACAAACAAAGAACAAATAATGAATGGTTTGAAAGTGTGTTTAAAAGATTCCACAGTAGTACTACCAGCTCCTCATTAGTCTGAAATCAGCTGAGGGTGTGAAAACTACACAGATGACAAATAACATAGCAGAGCATATTTTTAAAGACAGCCTGTTCCACAACACAAAGGCACACGGGCACGCAATTGCTGTTCCAACACTTCAAGCTCTGTGATGTTAATGAAAAGCTGCTGCTGTAGGATTTAGACCACAATC
This sequence comes from Galaxias olidus, assembly GCA_026901105.3. NCBI lineage: Eukaryota > Metazoa > Chordata > Actinopteri > Galaxiiformes > Galaxiidae > Galaxias > Galaxias olidus. The sequence continues at coordinate 812,188 of JAPMUY010009877.1, forward strand.
TACAATTAATCAGTACACAATAGTTTAAGACTGGGCATTGCCAGTAGAAAAATACACTAAAATAGTTACCCAATATGTTCATAATGATGTGAATAGCTAAAGAATTTGCAGGTATACAATATGTCAATATTATGATCTGTAAAGCAAATGGAGAGTTGCAAGGCAGATGTCAGGAAATATTTTGAAATATACTTTTTTGATGAAGTGAATGAATATTGTCATGTATAATTATACATTCATATGTACATACTAAAGTTATTGTTAATTGAGCTCTATAGCGTTATAATGGCTGACTAAGTGTGCAACTCATTTACAACTGTGGTTTTCAATATTGTGCTGCTAATATTTTGTTATAATCATTGTCCTGTTTTACAGGTAAAAGGGAAATACATATTGCTTTGCATTGAAGATACAAAAAAGATAAAGTTTATCAAACTTGTTTCTGAGTGTCTTGTCTTGGCTTTGTGCTACTATTCAAAAAATCTCTTCTGCAAATATGATCTTTCTACCTTACCCTACCCTATTTTAAACATCCTATGTCCATCAGTGTAAATAAAGAACAAGCACACCACTTGGTTGGTATTGTTTATTTACAATAACCTATAAAAACTTAAAAACCTTAAACCTAGGGTTTCCAGAATATATATATATAGATTATTGATGTTTTTCCTGACAGCCTACGCAAGGCTACTAAGTTGAATTCCCTGTCAAGTCGGGCAGTATGGGGAAAAAGAGACGGACCAGAAACAGTATTGTTGGATGTTTGTGTGCCATACAACCACTGCTACCTACCATCATAGGAAATGTCTGAACAAGACAGTCCACAGACGCTGGCTTCTCAGCTGCTTCCTCTGGGGTTACAGTCTCTAGCTCGCCGGTGTCATTCTCCAAAATTTCCAACAGGGAGGTAAAGGCTAGAAGAAAAAAGTCAGTTCAGTGCACATGAGTTCCTAATTCTGTGAAGACCACTGCCTTTACCTAACATAGGTCCTCGTCAACAGACACAAACAGGGATTATCCAGTTCCATCTTTGTCGTCGTCCACCTGGGTCATTATATTCTCTGCTCTACCCTACAGCCCCATTCACAAAAAAACACACAGGAGGAAATTCTGGTTAATTAGTTGAAAGTATTAAAATGGAGCCAATGCCTGATCAAAGTATCAGTTATATCATGTCAAGCAAATAAAAATCCACGTCCTTCTACTTTAGATGACAGTGTTTGGATTTTGGGGTCGCACCTGAGAGAGAGTGAGAGAGAGAGAGAGAAAGGGGGGTGTTAGAGGGAGAGAGAGCATCCCTTTTCCTGTTACTAAGGAAACAGATGTTTTTACCCTAGTTCTCTCACTTAGTACTCTGTGTCAGAGGAGCTACAATCGTCTGTCAATCAAACAAGATATTACACCACTGACATAGTAACGCAATACCAAAATAAATAATTTACATAACTAGTTAGATTACCTAGTTAGCTTGCTGGATGGCTTACAAGAGGGCAGTGCGTCCTTTCCCACAGGGATAGTTCAACTTTTTGATGAATAAGATATGATCCTCCTAGTCAGTCGAGATCATCGATATCGATATTATGATTGTACGTCCAATCATGAGTTATTTAGGTAAGTAGGTTGGTAAATAAGCTATATCCTATAACATCCAGTAGTACTGGCTGGCATGGGACCGTCAAAAGTGACAAAATGCATCTTAGAACAACTCCAAAGCTGTGTTATTTACATTGTATGGGCCTACCTTCTGTATTTTACACGTGTACAAGTGAAAATGTAAAAGTTGTTCTTGAAACAGATACACGGTCGGACCTATAGTATTGTTGCGAGGCAGAACCATAGTTCTACCTTGTGTTGGGCATGCTGGCAACAATAGGTCCGACTGCATTGTTCACTTTTGACAAAGCAAATATGCTGGCTGGTACTACTGGCTTACAGCCATTGTTGCTAAGCTACCTACCCATCGACAAACCTAAATAACAAATTATTTGACTTACAATCACAACATTGATATCGATCATCACGTCTGTCTAGGGGGTGAGTAGGAACATATTTTATTTCCCAAAAAGTTGAGTTATCCCTTTAATCATCAATTCATTAGTCAATTATTGCCCTAACATTTTGAATTTGCGGATTCCTGTTCCAAAAAGATTGCCCATTCAATGAACGCACGTCATCATTAGAAGCTGTTCAATTAGCTAACAATCACTGATTGTTTAGGTTTCTTGCTAGCTTGACATCTAATGCTGACAAACTGATATGTTGGAAAAATTTTGCTATGTGTCTAATCCTCATATTTATCACATCACACAAAACGTGGCCACAATCAATATACATTCTAAACTCTACTCAGTCTTTTTAGAATCAACGTTTGAGCCCTTGTCAGAATTTGTTAAAAGTAGGAGTGACGACTACGATTTATGTCAACTGGAACAGCATCTAAAGTGGGAGGGTTTAAAAGATCGCTCAGCACCTACGACGATGTGGGTTATGCGCTCTGCCGTACTGTTTGGGCTTCTGGGGAGTCGAGGATTTGGAAGAGCAATGGTAAGCACTCTCTCATTTACTATGGCTTCCGCAATTTAGCTAAGTAATCGACAATATGTTATAGCGGTCACAACATAATAGCGTAAACGTCCACAGACAGGTCAAACTTCGGACTTCTATTTTTAGTAATGGTGCGACGGTGAAGTAGGTCCGGTGGTGCAAACGAGGTTTGCCAGCTAGTTACCCAGCTGTCTGAGATAGTACCGTACCGACCCGACCGTAGTAGCCTACGACGAGGCTGGACTGTCCAGCCCGTGGTGTGAGATTGGTTGTCAGTCATGCACTCTTAGTGTTGATAGAAAGATAAATCAGGATTTACTTTCATATGAACTAGTTAGTTAACGAGAAAGCTAGCTATTTTAACAAACATCGTAGTGAACCAAGCCACGCCGCTGAACAGAAAATCTAAAGATTTTGATGAGTGCCTTTTTGTAGGCCCTTTTGTAAATCTGAATTTAAGACGTGTTTTGTTTATCTTTGGCTTTGTGTGCGCTACGCACATTCACTCAATTTGGATAATGATCGTGGCTTCTTTGTCACATGTAGCTTGCTATCAACTGTGTTGACCAGTTAAAATAATAGCATTCAGGCTGCTGGAACTAGTACAGGCCCATTGATCGAAAGCCAGTCGAGATTTCACTGATTATGGTAGGCCAGTGAGAAGGCGTATGTCCAATTTAAACGGAAACATTTCTTCATAACCCCTTATCTCTCATGGTTTGTACACTGTGTGCAATTCGCTATCTTCCTCTTTCTGAATTTATTGGTCTGAGGTTGCTTGTTTTATTCAACTAGTTGGGCTAAATTACCCTTATCCCTCGTGCACCTTGGAACTGACATGCGCTCTCGGTGTTACCCTGTTGACCTTGTTTTCCTTTTTCATTCTGCTATGCAGTGTGCACAGGTAGGAGACTGGAAGAGTGCCAAGTCCATCTATGAGTTTTCTGCCCTAGACATAGATGGCGGTGAGGTTTCTTTGGAAAAATACAGGTGACTAACTGGCTGGCTCTGTGTGTGGGTTGCATGGGGGTCCAGGGTCGTGTTCAGACAGGAACAGAATCTTGTTTTGCTTGTAATTGTTTTAAAGTGTACACACATGAAATACTCCTATTGGCTATGATATTTTTAAAGGTAATCAACCCACTGTCATTCATTCTTCAGAGGCTTTGTGTGTATCATCACCAACGTGGCCTCCAAGTGAGGAAAGACCAGGGTAAACTACACCCAGCTAGAGGGATTGCACGTCTCCTATGCTGAGAAAGGTTTACGCATCATGGGCTTCCCCTGTAACCAGTTTGGAGGGCAGGTACGGTGCTCCTCGTGTCCAAAACCACAGCCATGTGTTTCGGGGGTGTATCGCAGTAACACTTAGTGTGATCAAACCAATCCGTTTCAATAGCAGCTGGTATGTCATCGTTGTTCTCTGCATGACTCGCGCTTCTGTTCCTCCTCCAGGAGCCGGGCACCGAGGCTGAGATCAAAGAGTTTGTCAAAGGCTTCAACGTGGAGTTTGACATGTTCAGTAAGATCGACGTGAACGGTGACACGGCGCATCCCCTCTGGAAGTGGTTAAAGGACCAGCCAAAGGGCAAGGGAACTCTGGGAAAGTGAGTTCTCAAACCAATACGATGAGTCGAGATGCTACTTGCGTAGTTTGTGGCAGCACACACACATCCTCCATCCTATGTTATTGCATTGTCACAATATGGCTGAAATATTTATTTCTTCATTCCGTTCCTTCAGTGTTTTTTTTTTTTTTCTCTTTCCTTTGATGGGGATGTAAAGGGAATAATGGCAGGCTGACCTTTAGCCTTTTATGTAGAAGTTATTGTAATACTTTTTTTTTTTTTTTTGCTCCTTCCACAGTAACATCAAATGGAATTTCACAAAGGTAACACTTTGTTTATCAATGTCAGTGGTGCATTTTATGATCTATCTTGCTGTCAATATACACACACCACATCAATGCATTCCTCTATGCCACCTTTCTAATTGGTTCAATAGAATTCATGATGCTGACATGTATTTGGTGTACCCCCCCTCTAGTTCCTGATCAACAGAGAAGGACAGGTGGTGAAGAGATATGGGCCAATGGATGATCCGAGTGTAAGTGTCTCTACGGTCTTTTTAAATGGTTTGATGTGTACTCTACGGCGATCTAGCTTTCCAAATACTTCCATGTCCAGTCCGGTAGGGGAACGAAGTGAATGAGACGAATGTGTTCTTCAGTCAAGTCATCTGGTGCTGGCAGGTGTCAGTCACTTGCCAGATCAACCTGACTGAGAACGAAAGGGAGCCAAGTGGCTGGAAGAGATGTCCAACACGACCCAACACCTCTGACCTTTCAAATTGCGTGTGTGGTCAAACATGCCAGCTCATGCGTTAATCATTTTAAGATCGAACACAATACACATTGTTGGTCACATTTGGGTAGGATTTGACCAACATAACATGACATCAGTATCAAAGATATATCGCCGTAGCTCTCCGTTAGACAGTCTTGTGGTCTTTTTTTAAATTTTGTTTTGTTTTTGTGGTCCTCCTCACACGACGTGCGTAGCTCCAGTTATCATACTAATGCTTCCACCTAGTGGCTGGTTCATAGAAGTTATGCAGTTTTGAATTCAGGACTGGCCTTTGTGTGGATATATGTGTTTAAAAAACAAAGTGTATTCATGGAATGATTTCCATAGTGCGTGTCTTTATGAATGCTGTCTTTCATCCATGCCAGCTCAGCCCAGGATAAGTTGCGAGATTGTGCTGATTGCAGGCCTTATGTTTTCAGCACCATGGACAAGGACACCAGTCTTCTAAAAAAATTAAAGCTAGCTATCTCTACGCTAAATCTTCTCTTCCTCTTTCTAGGTGATTGAGAAGGACCTCCCCCAGTACCTGTGATACTACTGATCCTACCGTCTGCCTGACTGTGTACCTCTCCTGTGGGACTTTGGATGTCTGTGGTTGGGCTCCTGGACCAGTGACGGCCTGTCTGGAAATCCGCCTGTGGAAAAGACAGGCCTGATGAACCTAACGTGCAATTTACCCCCAGACCCAGCCATACAACATCCTAAAGTACCACAGGAAAGGACCGTCAAGACCCACATAAACACAAACACACAAATGTACGTGGACGCATTAGACCAAAGGTTAATTTCCTATTATGCTCACACAGCAGATTACAGTGTTAACATCACACCCGAAACGGCTTTGTCGTTTTTACGAGTCACTTACAAAATCACAAGTGTTATGTTATATTTTGCATGTACCATCACTCGTTGAACCCGGCTTGCAAGAAGTATGTTTTTGTGTTTCTGTTTTAGCGATGCATTATTGTTGTGCATAGCATTGTGTATCTTACAGGGGTAATATGTAATGTTTGTCATTATTTAACAATAAAATTAACCAAATTATCCTGTGTTCATGATTATACTGGGTCGCAATAAACATTTCTACACTTCAAGCACGTGATGATGCCATAATGACATGATTGGTTAATTCCTCCGTGCGTGAGTGACGCACTACAGCGGTGGAAATGTAGCACCACTGGCACTGGGTTTGAATACGAATTGGCATTGTTGGATATCACGCAAAATATAAATTTTACAATAATGTAGTCTGAATTCAGTACGGTAAAGCGTATCGAAGGGACAAACAATGGATCCAGAGTTGAATATATGTGCGAGGTGAGCTTATATTTGCGCATATCGCCGCCGCACTTTCTCATTGAAGGACACGCCTGCCCTTCGCTTGGAACTGGAGATGGAAGAGTGTACTGCGGAAGCGTCGCAGGCCGGGCGATCGGATGAGTCTGCAGCCGTCAGTCTCCGGCTCGACTTGGGAGATACGGGTTTGTTAAATCTTATTCTTTAGTCAAATTAATTGGTTCGTGAGTTGCGCAATGAAAACTAATATGCGGTAGGCCTTTCCAACTTTGAATAACAGCTGTTTTTATATTCATTCACATACATTGTATGGTGAAGTTCTCTCCGACTGTAAATCCTATTTAGGCCTAGTGTTAAATTATCATTTGGCCTGTAACATGCTGGCTTTAAAGCACTGTGCAACTGGAATTAATTGTAGAGAGAGAATACATTCATCCTCACATTAATATTTAACTGCTTCTCTAGTGCCAACTCAGTCAGTTAGGCATTGCTCCTCTCTGTCACACATGATCTCAACTGGCCACGTTATGCTCAACAGGCATTTTAATACCAGCCGCCTGTCTCACTTCCTACCGCAGTATGTGATCCCCATTAGTCTATAACATCCTATTAACTAGGCCTCTGTGGCGCTGATGTATAAATAATCATCCCTCAGAAATCTTCATCAGGTACTGTGCTATCCCTGAGGAACATTCCCCCTTGGTGAGTCAAAGTGGAGATACACTGAAGTCACAGCTTGTACTGTTAGTGTTGGTACTGCATGTCCACACTGTTGTGATAACCTGTACTGACCTGGCGCAATGCTGCCCCTCAGTAGATGCAGTGGGATCAAGAATAATGGAGTTGAGTTTTGGAGTGGTAGGTGGCATGACAGGATGTATAGAATAGTATAAGACCAGAATGATGGTGCTCACTAGCAGCAGCGAAACAGACACACATACATGCACACAAGGAAACAACACGGGCAGAATGGCAGCCCATTTAGCATTAGGCTTATAATCAGCTTATCAGAACTCTGGCTAGAGTAGAATTAGCAGAGGCGGGCATCTGGTACAGTGTGTATTCTACCCCCCCCCCCCCCCCCCCCCACACACACACACACACACACACACTTAAAGATGGTCTTACCTAAGCTAGCATGACATTTTAGCATAACCCCAAACACACTTGGCCCCAAAGGTGCAGTGCCACACTCATGCTGACTGTCATGGTTTCAAATTTAATTTGCAAATATGCCCAGCTGAGGAAAGTTACGTATTAACCTCTAAAACATTTTTTATCTCCATCAAAGTCACATTTCTTTTTTATTTACTTCTTTATATGTTCTGCGCACATCGTATACATTTGTCCAATAATGCATGGTTAGGTCCAGGAGCTTGGTCTGGCCTGAATGTCTTCAAATACAGAAACTAAGGCAATGGTCATTTTCTCCTTCCAGCCAGTAGAACAGGTTTTCATGAGCCCATGTTTACATCTCAGTTACACTCTACAGCATCAAGCGGCCATTTTGAATGCTGACTAGTGAGAGGTTTAATCCTCTTTGTACGTTCTCTTCTCCTCTCTTCTCGCTCTCGCTCTCGCTCTCTCTCTCTCTCTCTCTCTCTCTCTCTCTCTCTCTCTCTCTCTCTCTCTCTCTCTCTCTCTCTCTCTCTCTCTCTCTCCTTCCTTTTCTCCGTCACATACACCCACACTTACTTGGTACTAAACTACCAATATGCTATTCCAAATATAGCTTCCATGTCTACTATATGAAACCATACTATATTTCATATTCTGTTGAAGCTTTCTGGCACTTTTACACTGTCTCATTTCATTACAAACCTCAAAACTCATCCTCCTGTTGTTTGTTAACACAATCTGTCATATACATGGCATTACTCCTTGCAAATATTATATTATGTAACAGTGAAATGCTCTCTCACATTCTCAGTGATTGGCAGTAGATAGGCTTTTGGCTCATCAGCAGTATTCGTCCTGACCCTAATCCTTCAGGACATGAGGGATTTGTCTGTCCGCTGCTTCTTGTCTGCCTCGATGGCATTGTCTTTAAGGCGGTAACCGATCCCATGTATACTCCCATGGGCAACCGTGCTAATGGGGAGGTGGTTTAACTGGCGAACGTCTGGGATGGAGGCCTGTCTTTTGAATGAGAGCCGAGCTAGTTCCACCTGCGCCACTTGAGTGCCACTTGATTCAGAGTGGGAATGACAGGAGACAGCATGTGGTCTTCCTGATTACAGGTTCAGAAGGCCACCTGAGGCGTCTGTGTAGGACAAGGAAAAGTGACAAGGAAATCATCGTGCATTCCTCCCCCCTCTCTCTCGTCTCCCTCTGTGTAATTCGTTTGCTTTTTCCTCTTCATATTTCATCCCTAGCTCTACGTTTCACATGTTTTCACTCTAATTTCATCACACACATATGCCCCCACCTCCTACACACACACACACACACACACACACACAAACACCCACTCCCTGTCAACGTCCGGGTGCCTCAGGCCATCTTCCCTAATCCTCTCGTTCGATAGGCTGGCAGGCTGCCTCTGGTTGCCCGGGCGACGTCAGACCTCAGGGTCAGACCTGGGGGTCAGATTAGGCAGCTATTCCAATCCCATAGAGTCCCCTTAGGAGGACAGATCGTATCGGCTCCAGGAATAGCAGCTCCCTTTTCCCCGGCCTCACCACACAGCCTCGGCACCCGCTCCCGTCGCAGGAAATACGCTCGGCTTTTCCGATTTGGTTGGGTTTGCACCCTTTTTATGGGAACATACAGATTCTGGATTAATCTGTAATCCTTTTTGGGTGAGTGCTCTCCTCTAATCTCCTTGGGGTGGCTTGTCTAAGTGGTTGCATATGCGCCCGTTTTCCAGCTCTTGTTTCAGAAGCTTTACTCGCTGTGCTTGGTTACAAATATGACTCTTGGGAATATTTAGGAATATTATATTAGGACTGTGACCCCTGACAAATAGAAGTGACCTCTCACTCAGTCTCTTTAACTCGTAAAGCTAATGTGGGTTCCTACAAATTTCTACCTCAAGCGGGCAACGTACGGTTCACCTAGCTAACCAGGACATTTAGAGGACTGTTAAACCATGCATTAACGTTCTGTTTCTGGGTCCTCTCTTATCTCTCTCTCCCTCTCAGACTCTGACAGGAAGGATCCGATCAGCGAGGTGAGAGGCTCCTCCACAGCCCCCCCCCCCCCCCCCCCCCCCCCCCCCCCCCCCCCCCCCCCCCCCCCCCACACACACACACACACCACACGTTCTCTGCTCTCTGTATTGTGTGCATACGTCTAAAAACTGTGCATCTTTTGTGGTCCCTTCTCCGACACGCACCGGTCCTCCACTCTCCCCTCAGATGCCCTCCCCCACAGTTCAGTTTGGAGCGGGTTCGGCCCAGGAGAAGAAGATCGGCCACAGGAGAGTGGACGCGTCCGGGGAGACCACCTACAAGAAGGTAGCTCTGCCCCCCCCCCCCCCATTCCCCCCGCCATCCGATTCCCTCCGTTCAGGAAGGAAGTCGCTGTGTGTGTGCTGTTTGCGGCGCTCCTCACTGTAGTCTCTCCCCTCCAACACCCCAGACCACCTCGTCTGCCCTGAAAGGAGCCATCCAGCTGGGCATCGGCTACACGGTGGGCAACCTGAGCTCCAAGCCCGAGAGGGACGTGCTGATGCAGGACTTCTACGTGGTGGAGAGCATTTTCTTCCCCAGGTGCGGACGTGCGTGCGTGCGTGCGTGCGTGCGTGCGTGCGTGCGTGCGTGCGTGCGTGCGTGCGTGCGAGCGAGCGTGAGTGTGAGTGTGAGTGTGAGTGTGAGTGTGAGTGTGAGTGTGAGTGTGAGTGTGTGTGTGTGTGTGTGTGTGTGAGAGTGAGTGAGTGTTGCTGTTGGACATTCTAATAATAAACACGAGGAGATCAGGGCATAAGGTTCAACACAAGTGTTTTATTTAAAAATGTACTTCTGCAAAAAAGGATCACACATTTTGCAAAAGTATCACTCCACGCAGCATTTAAAATGCTGCCCGAATAAAGTGAGGACGTTATTCTGTTACCAGCTTTCTTATATAGAAACAGAGCTGTGTCCTTCTCCCCTGTCCCAGCATTCC
>JAPMUY010009877.1:827500-835000 GCA_026901105.3 Galaxias olidus
CCAGTTCCCTCCGTTAGGATCCACGTTCCCCCTACAGTGTTCTGAAACGTGTTCAAAAAGTGTTTTCGAATGTTTGGTCGGGTCTTATTCCTGTCCGTTCCCTCCACAGCCCTCCGCTCCTCCCCGTCCAAGCGGGGGCGAGGGGCTCTCCCCGCGCCCAAGAACGGTGCGTGCGGTGCGGGCTATTCGGCGGGGAAGCGGCCCTCGGCCGGCGAGGAGACCCTGGAGAACCTGGAGAACCTGAGAGGCGCTCGCAACATCCCCCTGCTGGAGGACGAGGGTACGGCACGTGCCTTCTCTCTCAGACCAGCGTACCCCCGAAACTGCTGCTGTTATTGTTCAAAGCCACACCCAAAAAAAAGTGTCTGGGTTGTCTCTGGCGTTACAAGGACACAGTGCTTCTGCTTTGTATTTGTTTACTCTTTTATTTTATCTCTCCGTCTCTCTCTCTCTTTCTTTGTGCGTCTCTCTCAGCTCACAAAGAGCACCCGTGCACTCCGCCCTCCTTTGAAGACGCGACCACAGCGTCCATCGCCACCACTCTGTCCTCTAACAACTCCCTGCCCACCACCCCCTTTGATACGCCCGAGCATCCCCGCTACAGGTGCACACACACACACACACACACACACACACACACACACACACACACACACACACACATCCGCACGCACGCACACACATACATTCAGACACAGACTGTAGAGACACACACACACACACAGACTGTAGAGACACACACACACAGACTTCTGACCGGTGTCCTTCTCTCTCCACAGAAGGCCGATCCATTCCCCTGGTGTGGTCAGGTAAGCCTTAGAGGCAGTGCCTCCACTATTCCCGCTTTGCTCCGTGCCTCAATGCCACTCCCAAAGGAACTGTCCCTCCCTGCCCCCCTCTCAGCCCCGTGCCGTCCCCTCCTCTGACCCCCAGGTCACAGCAGGAGGTGGTGGAGGTGCACGAGGCCAAGCAGCAGACTATCACTGTGGAGGTGGAGCTCAGGTACACACACACACACACACACACACACACACACACGCACACACACACACGCACACACACACACGCACACAGACACACACACACACACACACACACACACACACACACACACACACACACACACATACACACACACACACACACACACACACACACACACACACACACACACACACACTGAGAGGGTGTTGTAATGTGCCGTGGTCACTGTCTCTCTGTCTTCCACAGTAAGGTTCCACAGAGCACAGAGCTGACGGAGAGGGCAAAGGTGGACTCCTCCACACCTCTCTCCACCCTCCCTCCATCCTCTCCTCCCTCCGCTCCTCCCTCCTCCTCCTCCCCGGAGCCCTCCTCCTCCGGCCCTCCCTCGCCTGTCGCCCCCTCCTCCACTCCCGCCTCCTCTCACCTCCCCTCCTCCGCCTCCCCCTCTGCCGGTCACTCCTCCACCCTCCCCCGCTCCAACCCTCCGCCCTACACCCCTCCCTCCACCCCCCACTCCTCCACCCTCCCTCCCTCCTCCGCCCCTGGCTCCTGCACTCCCAGCTCCTCCCTCGTCCCCTCCAGTGCTTCCTCCTCTCTCCCTCCCAGCCCCCGGGTATCCAGGCAGACCTCGCGCGTCTCCTCCAATCAGCTCTCGGCGTCCGGCAGCCACAACTCACTGGAGGGGGAGGTGCCGTCCGATATCTACTTTGTAAGTGGCTTCCACGCTGCGGCCAATCACGGAGCACATTGTCGCATCGCGGTGGTGTTCGGCCAATCAGTAAAGCTGCTCTCTCTGTGTGTGTCTCTCTTAAGCCCCTCCCACAGTGGCACAGTCAGGACAGTGTGGTTGACTTATGAGGGTGAGGGGAAGTGTGTGTCTGCCTGTGTGTGTGTGTGTGTGTGGGTGTGTGTGTGTGTGTGCCTGTGTGTGTTTTTCAAAAGTTGTATTGCTTTCGTTCATGCCCAATTGCACGCTTATAAGCATGCAGCTGATAACACGCGCTGGTCGACAACAATGGCTTTGAATGCGGTCGCGCTTGCGTGAGACAGTGTGTGTGTGTGTGTGTGTGTGTGTGTGTGTGTGTGTGTGTGTGTGTGTGTGTGTGTGTGTGTGTGTGTGTGTGTGTGTGTGTGTGTGTGTGTGTGCTTCTTTAAACCTTCATCATTTGACACCTCATCATCACTTCATCCTTTATGACTCATCATCATGTCTCCATTTCTGTCTCTTCTATTCCATCCTGCCCCCTTCGTCACCTCTTTCCTGGATCCAAACCCTGCCTCCTCCTCTCTCTCTCTCTCTCTCTCTCTCTCTCTCTCTCTCTCTCTCTCTCTCTCTCTCTCTCTCTCTCTCTCTCTCTCTCTGTGTGTGTGTGTGTGTGTGTGTGTGTGTGTGTGTGTGTGTGTGTGTGTGTGTGTGTGTGTGTGTGTGTGTGTGTGTGTGTGTGTGTGTGTGTGTGTGTGTGTGTGTGTGTGTGTGTGTGTGTGTGTGTGTGTGTGTGTCAGTATTCGGAGGGCAGGTACTGGGTGTACTCGCCGGTCCTTCGTCGCCGCAAGCTCAACTCCAGCTCCAGCAGCAGCGTGAGTCACCATGGCAACGTTCCCACGCTAGACCCCCGTGCCTGTTCCCCGGTTAGGCCTGCCCTCCTGACCCCAGTAGAGATCCTGATTCTGATAGCGGATACTCTCTAGAGACCCGACCCAACGCTGACGGACAGACATGTGTGTGTGTGTGTGTGTGTTAGTGGGGCTTTCTTCCATTGAACAGCACTGTAGGCATATGCTGCTCTCATCTCACCCAGAGCATGCCATTGTCCAGAAACAGCTTGCCCCCTGAGGGATGGTGGAACCACTCCGTCATCCTAAGTCATCTCTTTGACCTCCCGTTGTGAGGAGGGGCGCCACGGTAGGGCCCGTTGTACCTCTGCTGTTCCTCTCTGGGGGGTGGAGACAGAGAGGCAGCAGACGTGGGCGTGTGCGTCATGGAGGCTTGGCTGTAATGGGCTCCTGTGCGTAAACCACGCTGCCACCATCGCCGGCACCTCCTGGCCGCTGGGCCACACAAAATGGCCGCCGCCGTGCAGAAACCTCTTTGTAAGTTGTCTCCCCCCCCCCCCCCCTCTTTTTCTTTCTCTCACCCCGGTCTTCTCCCGGGCGGCGCTGTTGTGTTCCGGCAGACTCAGGAGGACCGGGGCTGGGTGTACTCTCCTCTGCACTGTGGCTCCGAGTCCGGACCGGCCTCCGACGGGGAGAGTGAGACTGTGAGTACCTGCCCCACGTCTGCCCCCTGCTGGGGAGCGGGGGCGTTGGTCTGTCCTGCTGTTCATGTGTTCACGTCTGAAGTTACATCTTTGATCATTGAGCGGTTGATTTCACCTTTTTCGTCTCTCTCTCTCTCTCTGTCTCTTTCTCTCTGCTTGACTTTGCTGCTCACTCTCTGTTTCTCTCACCTCCATTCTCATCCTCCCCGTCCACCTCTCTCTCATCTCTCATCTCTCTCTTTCTCCTTCTCTCTCTCTCTTACAGTAACGACAGGCAGGCTTAATGGTGGCGGACGGTTGTGAGGCGGGGAGCCGGAGACGGAGACGGAGACTCTGCACAGAGCAGTGCGTGTGTCTCTCTACTGCTGTGTGTGTGTGTGTGTGTGTGTGTGTGTGTGTGTGTGTGTGTGTGTGTGTGTGTGTGTGTGTGTGTGTGTGTGTGTGTGTGTGTCCTACGACGTGTGTGTGTGTGGAACGTGTGGCCGTGTGTGTGTGTGTGTGTGCTACACTACAGGCCTCCCTCCGCCCCCGGAGGCTGGAGACAAAACAAACCCAATCCCCCCTTTAAACTGTATGCAAAAAGGCCTGGGATACTTGGTAGTGATCCACGGAGGAACATATCTGAATAATATCTGAAGCAGAGTACAGGTACAATGTTCTGGACCCACGTCTAATTTCCATGTTGCAGTGTCACTGCTACGTGTGCTCGTCCCCCCGAAAAGCTTTGTTTTGATTTCAGGTGTCGTTTTTATGGTGAATTTGGTCTTCCTTATAAAGCTGGACAATGTTATTCGTTTGTTTTTGCCAGCATGTTCTGACTCTGGCTATGCAAAACCAAAAAAGGGCAACGGTGAACCTTACCAGAGTTCCACTCTCTTGCGCTATGTGTTGCTTTAAATTCCCATTCTGTGCCCTCCGTTTTCTCTAAGTCTCCGCTGTTTCCATTTTGATAGTGATTTATAGGCTTTGTAGCACTTTAAAAAAACGTTTTGATCAAATATCTTTTTTATCGTACATCCTTATTCTGTGTGTGTGCACTTTTCAATGTACCGTTTAAAGTGTGTGTGTTGTTTCTTTGTTCACGTCGAGTAGCGTGGTGGTCAGGGGTGTGTAGTCTGACGCGTGCTGGGTTTGTTCATAGTGCTTTAACTGCCTTATCTAGTACAATACTCCCTGTTTTTGGCGACATGATAGCTATACTGAAAGGATGTATCTTTTAGTAACTTTTGTATATATTTTTGACCATCATTATTGTTAAAATATTTTATTCGGAGTAATTATACTCCTTATTTTCAAATAGCTACTTTAAAAAAAAAAGAATATCATGAGAATCATGCAATTCCAGAGGATGAAATATGTTTTTGAGGTACAAAACATAAATCCATATTTCTTTTGTATGTTGACGATATTGTGTGTGTGTGCCTGTGTGTGTGTGCCTGTGTGTGTGTGCCTGTGTGTGTGTGCCTGTGTGTGTGTGAGTGTGTGTGCGTGCCTGTGCGTGTGCGTGTGCCTGTGTGTGTGCGCGTGTGTGTGTGTGTGTGTGTGTGTGTGTGTGTGTGTGTGTGTGTGCGTGTGCGTGTGCGTGTGGGTGCATGTGTATATGAGTGTGACAGTGTAAAGAACAAAGAGAATGGATGCGAGCATTTAAATGTCTTGCCTATTTTGTCCAGAAGATGTAGGAATGCTACTAATTCTAAATAATGGTTCCAGCCTATGAAACGTCTCAGCTATAAGCATGTCGGCTGTTTAAATAACATAAAATATGCACATCTCAGATGTCCTCGTTGACACTGGGAAAATAATCGACTCGTAATAATGTTGAAAAAATGATGACGTGGAACGGCGCCGTTCCCTCCACAGAAAGCGTACACATGGTATTTGATGTTTACATGATCACATCCTCCATTGTGGAACCTCCTAGGTGCGAGGGGACGTCAGTGATACAGGCAGCCTGAATGTTGTTCAGGGTTATCGTGATACTGTGTATTGTTGTCATAGTGACGTGTAGTCAATGACATGTATGTATGCCTGTTGTTTGTGTTGTAGTATTTGGAAGAACTAAATAAACATGCGTACATCTCAATTTAGCGTACCGTTATGTTAAAGAAAAACATTGTCTTGTTTAGGAAAATAAAGATTTTTGGTCTGCAACTATTTCATGGTTGAGCTTTTTATCAGGGGTTTTTGAACGTTTGGGCCTCACCATAATCACTGTAACTTTAAGGTTTAGCGTGTAGATACATTCAGCACGTAATGTATTTGGTTTATTTCCAGTAGTCACATTAAAATGGGGTCCTCGTTGCTGGAGGGGCCACCCCGATTCCCACACCCCAAAGAAAAGTGGGGATTTGTTCGAATGGAGGAGGGTGGAAGGAAAGGTCCCTGTGCCTCAGCTTAGTTGCACATCGATTTTCTTTTATTTTATTTTGCTGCACATTTTGTTTATCCAGCTCTTAGATTCCAAGTTTGTGTGCAATTCTGTAGAAGTCTTATTGAAGAAAAACACAATACAGCAGAAAAATACAGTGGGCTCCAAACAATTGAATGCTTTTCCCTTGCATTCCCTGTTGAAAGTAGAAGCCACAAGACTTAGATTCATTGTAGCTTTAGTCACATTTACAGTATATTATGTAAATATTCAATAAACAAATCTATCGGAATAATGACTAAAACAAAATCCGTACACATATCAAACATACAGTACAACGTTGACATCCAGTGTTTTCATCTACATTCTGAGTCAGTCATTTCTGACTAATATGAAAACGTAAGTACAGTGTGCAAACAAACTATTATTTTATAATTATTAAGAATCGTTAAATAATCATTATTTATGTGCTAAAATATTATCATACCACGCTTTGAGATCTTTCTGAAAAGCGCTTTACAAATTAAATGTATTATTATTATTATTATTACATGTATTATAATAATAATAATTATTATTATTTTTATAATAATAATTATTATTATTAATATTAACAATAATAATAATAACAACAATAATGATTAAGACAGAGGTGGCCTGCAGATGGCGCTAAACACTTGCTCTTCCTGGTGTCTGCTGTCAACGTTTCGTTTTTTGTTTCAAGTGTCTGACTGTGTGTGTTGTTTGTCATTGCGGGTACACTGATTATAAGATAGTGGCTTTTAAAGCGAGGCCAAAGGTCACCATATGATCCAGGCTGTTTGGAGAATATCTGATACCAGTGCATCCAACATACCCAAAAGTAAACGTTCTGTTTTGTGTCACTGTATTTTCGTCTCATTATTCTGTTCTGGTCGTTGCAGGCTAGTGCGCCCCCATGGTGAGGTAAGATTTAAGGCGTTCCAGACCTCCACAAGACTCCACGCTCACATTGGAGGAGCTAGTAGGGAGGGGGGGCGGGGGGGTTCCTCTGGGAACAGGAGGGCAATGGGAAGGGATTAGCACCTGGGAGGAGGACACTCAATCACTTTAGTCCCAATTCGACGTGTATATCTTCTTAAAACAGAGCACTGTCCCAACCACAGCTTGCTGTGACCCTAAATTCCCCTCCAAAATATCAAACGGTGGAGAATTATTGGGTGTCTGTAAAAAAAAAGGAGAAAAAAAAGAAGGAATTCATGATTTGACGTTTATTTACCGTATGGATGACGTGCGACCGTTAGTGTTGAGACGCTGTGTCCTTACCTTGCCCTCCTCTTTCCCTCGCTTACCTCCATTCTCTTGGCACAGAAATGGGCGACATATACTGCATCTACATTTGCACTGTAGCCATTACTGGCTTCAGCATTTCATTTGGGCCTTTCTCCAGCCTTCCACTCCGTAATGAAAAAAACGTGTAAAAATAGCCAATTTTATGTTCTAACACACACACAAAAACTGTTAACTGTAAAAAGAACATTAAGACCAGCAAATCTGAGAAACAGTTACTAAGCGTCTTTGAAGACACACACAAAAACAAGCCTGTTATCACAGCATGTAATTGTGGACCAAATGCAAATAGCTATATAATTAAGGTAGTTGTTAGGTACCTTAAAAACACACAAGTTTCATTAGACTGGAAGGTGAATTTCCCTGGCTTCTGCCCAAGTATGGCTGCTGAACACGCAGACACACACACACACACACAGTGCCAGCGTAGCTCTGGTGCTAAAATAGAACATCTGACCCGGTCGACATGACTCAATCTGAATCTCTGCTGTGCATCTCTGTCAAGCTGAGCGCCACAACACAGCACACTCTGAATATGTGGTTTCCTGGCGGATCCACAGC
>JAPMUY010009877.1:867500-870000 GCA_026901105.3 Galaxias olidus
TGCGCAGCCACAAAGGCCCAATTAGCCCGGGAGAGGAGGGCGAGGCCGCTCAGGGGGCCAACGGACCAATCACGGGCAGCGTCGGCCGGCGAGGGCCAATGGAGCGGCGGCGTGGGTGGGGGGCGGGGCCCCGGTGACACAGTGACACGGTTGGAAAGCGGCCCTTGTTTCTGCTCATTGATGTCACGCTAGTTTTGATTGATGACCGTCGGGATGCCCCCCCTTCCCCAAACGAGATTCCCAGGTCTCTGGAGAGGTTTCGACCACGGACCCCCCAACCCCGCCCGCCCGCCCCAGGACCCTGTTGTCTTACCCACTTTAATGTTCGGCCCCCCCGGCCCCGCAGCCCACGCACGCTCGGGCACGAACACACGCACACACGTTTTGTCTGGCTCCAGGGCCACAGATGGCTGCTGCCCACACAGCTGTATTATCAGACTCTATTTGTAGAACCTCCTGTATGAGTAAGAGTGTGTGTGAGTGTGTGTGCAGAGAGTATACATGTCGGTAATGGATTAAAATTACTTAATGTACTCAGAATCTGACAAAAAGTGTTACATAAAGTGGCTGAATGTAAATGTTTGTGTGTGCGAGCATCTGTGTGAGTGTGTGTGTGTGTGTGTGTGCGTGCGTGTGTGTGTGTGTGTGTGAGTGTGAAAAAAAAGGCTCCAGGGATGTGAGGTGTGTGTGGGTGGCTCAGACAGATGAACAAAGGAAACAGAGAAGAGCAGAGCCTCGTCGCCAGGGAAGACTTCGGGAGGGGGGTTTCAAAAGCCGTCCCTCCTTCAAAGCAGAGAGCAGCATTTTCCCAAGTCTGGCGTGAAGTTATAACATCCAGGAGCTGAAATGGTGACAAATTAAGACTGAGACGCATTGTCCAAGTCAAATGACCTTTGGTTACAGTGGCAAGAGCTACGGTTCCAATCTGCACTCACAAAGAAATGAGTTTGTCTGTGCTGTATGTGTGTGTGTGTGTGTGTGTGTGTGTGTGTGACACCGAAGTGGCTATAGATCTCCAAGTGCGTCTGTTTTCAGTACACACTGAAGTAGGTGCCACTGTTACAAGTGTGTGTGTATGTACATGTTTACTCTGGTGTGTGTGTATGTACATGTTTACTCTGGTGTGTGTGTATGTACATGTTTACTCTGGTGTGTGTGTATGTACGTGTTTACTCTGGTGTGTGTGTATGTACATGTTTACTCTGGTGTGTGTGTATGAACGTGTTTACTCTGGTGTGTGTGTATGTACGTGTTTACTCTGGTGTGTGTGTATGTACGTGTTTACTCTGGTGTGTGTGTATGTACGTGTTTACTCTGGTGTGTGTGTATGTACGTGTTTACTCTGGTGTGTGTGTATGTACATGTTTACTCTGGTGTGTGTGTATGTACGTGTTTACTCTGGTGTGTGTGTATGTACGTGTTTACTCTGGTGTGTGTGTATGTACATGTTTACTCTGGTGTGTGTGTATGAACGTGTTTACTCTGGTGTGTGTGTATGTACGTGTTTACTCTGGTGTGTGTGTATGTACGTGTTTACTCTGGTGTGTGTGTATGTACGTGTTTACTCTGGTGTGTGTGTGTGTGTTTACTCTGGTGTGTGTGTATGTACGTGTTTACTCTGGTGTGTGTGTATGTACGTGTTTACTCTGTGTGTGTGTGTATGTACATGTTTACTCTGGTGTGTGTGTATGTACGTGTTTACTCTGTGTGTGTGTGTATGTACGTGTTTACTCTGGTGTGTGTGTATGTACGTGTTTACTCTGGTGTGTGTGTATGTACGTGTTTACTCTGGTGTGTGTGTATGTACGTGTTTACTCTGGTGTGTGTGTATGTACGTGTTTACTCTGGTGTGTGTGTATGTACGTGTTTACTCTGGTGTGTGTGTATGTACGTGTTTACTCTGGTGTGTGTGTATGTACGTGTTTACTCTGGTGTGTGTGTATGTACATGTTTACTCTGGTGTGTGTGTATGTACGTGTTTACTCTGGTGTGTGTGTAGGTCCGTGTTTACTCTGGTGTGTGTGTATGTACGTGTTTACTCTGGTGTGTGTGTATGTACGTGTTTACTCTGGTGTGTGTGTATGTACGTGTTTACTCTGGTGTGTGTGTATGTACATGTTTACTCTGGTGTGTGTGTATGTACGTGTTTACTCTGGTGTGTGTTACTCTGGTGTGTGTGTATGTACGTGTTTACTCTGGTGTGTGTGTATGTACGTGTTTACTCTGGTGTGTGTGTATGTACGTGTTTACTCTGGTGTGTGTGTATGTACGTGTTTACTCTGGTGTGTGTGTATGTACGTGTTTACTCTGTGGTGTGTGTGTATGTACGTGTTTACTCTGGTGTGTGTGTATGTACGTGTTTACTCTGGTGTGTGTGTATGTACGTGTTTACTCTGGTGTGTGTGTATGTACGTGTTTACTCTGGTGTGTGTGTATGTACGTGTTTACTCTGGTGTGTGTGTATGTACGTGTTTACTCTGGTGTGTGTGTATGTACGTGT
>JAPMUY010009877.1:877500-895699 GCA_026901105.3 Galaxias olidus
TTGGAGGGTGGAGGTGCTGGAGGTGTTGGAGGTGTTGGAGGTGTTGGAGGTGTTGGAGGTGCTGGAGGTGTTGGAGGTGTTGGAGGTGTTGGAGGTGCTGGAGGTGTTGGAGGTGTTGGAGGTGTTGGAGGTGTTGGAGGTGTTGGAGGTGCTGGAGGTGTTGGAGGTGTTGGAGGTGTTGGAGGTGTTGGAGGTGTTGGAGGTGCTGGAGGTGTTGGAGGTGTTGGAGGTGTTGGAGGTGCTGGAGGTGTTGGAGGACACGTCCGTTGGAGCCCGGCAGCAGGTGGTGGAGGGGTGGGGGGGGGGGGTGGGGGGTCATTCCTTTTGGGAAAGGTGTCTGCTTCACCTGGACGTCCACACCGGGGCACCCTGAGAGAGTCGGAAGGGGCGAGTTCCACGGCGGAGGGGGAACTCATTCCGAAACACGTGAGATGAGTCACTGTCCCGACCCCGCATCCGTGCACAAACCTCCGAAGCACTGGATGTCCTGCACACCTTAACACAGCGAGAGCATGGCTGCCGTCACTCGGCGCGATGGAACCTTCGATAAGATAAAGATGCACCAATAAGGCTTCCTGTCCTCAATTTTGACTACCACATGTACAAGAACACACGAACCCATAGCCTCCCTCCTCTAAGAAAACGTGCATTCCATCCATACCTGAGAACAGCCCCTCGGCCCTCCCCTAACACCCCAGCCTGTAACCAGGGCTCTATATAACCTGGACCGAGAGCAGACAGGCTGACTTGTATCACCCGTTGTCTGCTCACCACCACCAACATGGCTCCCTGCAGTCAGGCCGCGCTCGTGACCCTGCTCATCTGTGGCACGCTGCTCATGCGTAGCTCCACCGGAGACGCGTGTAAGTTTCCCCTCCATCGTCGCCCGGTCCGTGATTTGGAGGGACCGCCACTGAGCCCCCCAGCTCAGATTGGACCGGGCTCGTTTAGTGTCCCGATCTGGATTCAAAATGGAGGTTGGGCACTGGCGCTTTTCTCATTGGGTTTTGTGGGTTTGTGTGTTTTCTCTTTTTTTGGGGGCGTAGACGGTCCCAGAACCCATGCGTGCTGCGAGAGGTACACCGTGCAGGCCATCCCCCTCCAACGAATCAAGGGCTTCATCGAGCAGCGCTCCCGGGAGTACTGCCGGATCGACGCCGTCATGTAAGCATTGCAAATTACAAGAGCTCCCTCAAATTCAAACTGTAGCGAGCCCATTCCAAACCGTTATCTCTTCATGTCTGACAAAGACAAATGTGTGTTGGCTTGTGTAGCTTCTACACGACGATGAACAGAAAGGTCTGTGCCAGTGTGAGGGATAAGTGGGTGAGGGTTGCCATGGCCCACCTCAGGTATGTCCCTCTCAGTCTCCTCCCGTAGTCCAGCCTTGAAAGTAGTAGTGAAGAGACTTTAGAGTTTCATCAAATGTTTTGATTGTTCGTATTCAGGCAGCTACTGCCACCCATAGAAAACTACAAAAATATCAAAATATCTCCTGCATTAGCATGGTCATGGTGACAGAAAACGTGTAGCAGCATCAGTGTATTCGAGGCCACCCGGCCTTAAACCCTTTCAATGTTCTGTCCCCACGTGTGTGTGCAGCTCTAAACTGAAGAGGCTGTCCAAAGTCCCTGTGTATGTGAAGGCCAGCGCTGCTGTCTCCCCCGACACCACCAGGAAACAGAGCTTTGCTTAGCAACCCTCTCATACCGTAGCACGGCCTCTGTTCAGATACATGGATGGATAATGTAATGTATGACAGGCAGTGCTACTGGCTTTTGGACGCGGCAGAAATAAAGCTCCAAAAATATATTAGCTCTCGTAGAATGAGAACCCTGATTCATTTTGCACGCAAACTTGTATTACTGAAAGAGCTGAATAAAAATGCTTAACTTCTGAGTCATTTTAGAATATGAATCCAATGCAATAAATAACAATACTAGGCTATGCTCTATTTTAAACAAAAACACATTTTAATGTTTCAAAACAATCTGGCAGGACAAGAGTAATGTGGTGTATGTATAAGTGTATAAGAGTGTGTTAGCTGTAGACTGGGGTTTGAAAAATGCCATTGAGCAAAACTGCATGAAGGTGTCACTCAGCACTCTGTCCACAGACCATGTCCTTATTTATTACCCAGTGCCCGTGGTGGCTTGGGGACAGATATGTCCACTTTGAATACATAGATCCCCTGCAGAAAGGGAAGGAGTCAGCTGTCAACAGTCTCAATAGCACACAGCCATCACACTACAACTGATCATGATGTGTCGTTTGTGAGCGAGTCGGCTCTGCTAGCCACGGCTCTTTCAAGTGAACAGTGGGAGCGGGCTTCCATCTGAGAGACGTTCTTTTTTTATAAATTCAAGACAATCAGAAACTATCAGTAGCACGCATTAGGTGAATCATTTTCAGGCTAGAATTTTGTTTTATTAAACTCACATTTGATAGACAATTTTATGAAATGTTGTCTGAATTCTAATCAAGTTATTAAATTAGTGCAACAATTATTTAATTAGTGCATCTCCATGACTTGAGAGGGTGATGTTAGGGAGACTGTGCATTGTGGCAACATCAGTCCCATCAGAACGAATCCTATCAAAAACAGGGCAGATTCACTGATACTCTACTGGCACAAGTAAACACTGTTGGATGCTGCTGTTTTGCACAGTGGGATTTATTTGTTATATGGCACACCATGTTCTGATTGGAGTGTGATGTTTTTTGCAATGGTTTGTTTTTTGGATAGTGATTGGAAAATTATGTTCAATTAATACACGTGTGTGATAGGCCTAGGATATTTCTACGTAATTTAAGGTTTTTGTACAAAACATAATGTAAAATGATGGTATGCTGTAAATGATAAGGCTTGGTATAATTACATTAAATAATTTCACCTATATATATCATAACTACCAAAACACCGCTAAACGTGGCTGAATTACAAAAAAAAAGCCAGAAGTGGAACTAAATGAAGAGCCGTTTGGGAGCCGAAAGAGCCGGCTCTTATTGTTGCGCTGAGCCGAATGATCCGGCTCACTAAAAAGAGCCGGAATTCCCATCACCATCATCCATATCCACTTCCGCCACTAGAATGAGGTGTCCGAGCACATTTGTGGCTACCTGGAGATATTCACCAAAGGTCAGTGGGAGTAAATGTACACTTTGTCTGGTTCAAACCTCATAAATTCAATCAGCATTTATTAAAGTAGGCTGCTAGAAATGAACACAGAACTATATGCCTATTTTATTCTCTGCAGTTAGGTGTAAGAACTAGGGTTGTCAAACGTCCTGTAATAGCCGGGGCGTCCCGTAGGCCTATATCGGGCTAAATTGTTTTGTCTCACACCTCGCTTGTACTGTAAATTGACTGCTACTTTACTGTGATCACCAGATCACACTTTTAAAGGCTGGTATTACACAATGAAACTTTCACAAAAACACATAATGTGGTAGAAACTTAGGTGAAACTAAGTTGCAGTTCAGTTGCCAACCGCAAAGCCCTCAGAAATGCACCTTACACTTGTCTGAAACAAGTTGCAACGCCCTCAATTTCCCTGAGACTAGTTTCACGCAACAGCCAACCAAATCGATGAGAACGTGTCAGATGATGAGGTCGAGTCAACCTACCGTTGATGCAGTATTATTATTATTATTATTATTATTATTATTATTATTATTATTATTATTTCAACCGATTCCAATGGGTGATTTCAACTCTACAACGGCAAATGAACAAAAATAATTCAGTGTGAAATTATAAATTTGTTTCTTTTTTGTTTCTTTATCTCTCTTCGAAATGTTAGGATCATCTACGGGTCAAGTTTTTCTGTGAGATGTATGTAAAACCCACCCTGCTATAGTGTGACAACGAACGGCAGGCAGTTTGACAAAGTTCTTGTAATTAAATTCGTAGTTATTTGTGCCCATAGTATGATTGTCTGGAAACCAAGGGATAACACATTTTATTTTTATTTTTGTTGTATGCTGAAAGTGTAGTGAAATGATGTTCATGTGATTCATTGGATGCATCCTAAATCGAATTACCTTAAAGTGGCCACTAGATGGCAGACACAAACCATTGAAGTCAACCAGTCGGGTTCCAACTTAATATTTCAATGGTTGAAATGTGGTGCATCAAACTATAAGGGTGCAGTATTTGCCTATATCTCTGCAAATTAATCACTTGGTATGTACATCGTGTGCATTTTTTATACTGAAAAAAAAATAGCTTCTCACAAAACGTATTGTATTTAAGGCATATTTATTATCTCAGCTTCATGTGCGTAATTTAGGAAAGTAACACCACAAAGCACATGCAAGAGCTTAAAAAACGTAATAACAAACAGCCAATAAATATCGCAGGCAATAAATAATAAATATACCAGTTTGTTATTTTACAATTGACTTGTGATTTGCATAGAAATAAGTTAATTTAGACTTCTCAATACATTAAAATGCTGCTGGGCTTAGTATAATTCAACATGAGGGTGACGATGGTGAAAATGGAGAGTTTCTTATTTAGAGGTGGTGGTGGCAGCGGTGGTGGTTTTTCGGAGTGATTTGCGGAGTGCCCTGTAAGACAAAAAAGTAAAGTTGAGCATAGAACTTTGATCGGCAAAAGGAAAATACAAAATGCCTCTATAGTCGAGCTATTTACAGGACTAGAAGAACTCACTCTAGTTCCTTGATTCTCTGGAAAACCCAGTCCTCTTTCCAATGGCTACACACGCGACCCTCTGAGGTCTGAAAGCTGAAAGAAAGAGAACAGCGACTTAGACAGTACATAATGGCTGGTAAAGGAACTCTAAGCCCAATTTGAAGCGTGGTGTCCATTAACAGTAGTATCATTAGGTATCAGAGATTTAGAGCAGGCCTATTGAGAAGGATGGGTTGGTTTCTTACATGACAGCCCGCACACAGGGAGGGCTCTTCCTCTGGATCTTATAACCCAGGATGGGGATGGTGATGTTCTGCGTGGACACCTCCGTGCAGCAGGGGGCTACCTTACTTCCCGCTGCAGAGAGAGAGAGAGAGAAACACCAGGACTGCCTGTTACACTAAGGACCACTAAGAGAGAGAATCGACACTAGATTCACTGTGTCTAGATCTCATGCCTGTCCGGTCCACAACACCAACGTTCAACCAATGAGTGCATGGCTAACCAGGGCGTTTTGAAACGGTGTTCAAAAGGCTTGCATGTTATCTGAGTAAGCGGTGTTAGGAGACTTACCGGCGTGTTCAGCCATCAGGGACAGGAGCATAGCGAGGAGAGCCAGGCAGGCCAGTTGGGTGTAGCACAGCTGCATGGTGTGTGTGTGTGTGGAGGTCCTGTGATCCTGGAGGGGGCTGCTCTGGAGGCTGAGGGCTGGGGCGTGCTTTCGATGACTGATCTCTCTGCACCCTGCAGGGGGCTTTTAAACTCTAAAATGGGGAACCATTAGGAGACCAACCGGATCTGTTTTAAATGTCGTCCACAGGGGTGTGGGTGTGGGTGTGTGTGTGTGTGTGTGTGTGTGTGTGTGTGTGTTTGTGTGATGAGGTGGCAATTTCTGTGCCGTTGGGCAGGCCACCCCTGGGTGTTAGTCATGTGCTGTAATAATTGCAAAATTCATAAGGACGACTGACGGCATTAGGATTGACAGAATGTCTGTTTAACAAGGCTTCTTTTTTTACTAGCCTCTCCAACCAGACATTTGACACTTCTAACGTCCCACTAAGTCATAAGTCTAAGTATTTAAAACACCCCAAAACAAACAACATGAAAATAGTTGTGCTTAGATCGATCACGTTTATGGTGAAGGTTTGGTCATAAACTTCATAACCCAAACCATTTCACTGAGAAGTTAATGTTCAGTCATTCACATTGTTTGAATTCAGTGCTACTTTTTTCCTAAAGTGAAAAAAGAATAGAGAAATCAGAAATGATTACAATAAAGATATCATGTAAATTAAGAGTGCAACATTTCCTCGTGGATGCTGGAGCGTTCTGGCGCTAACCCAGGGATGTCGGCCTATGCACCCCGCCTTGAGGTCACAAGATCCCGAGCTGATGTTCGCCACGGTCCTCTCCCCTCCCCCCTCTCCCCGGCATCATGACGAAACCCTGAAAACGAAGGGAGAAAAAAGAGGAAGGATACGAAGCCTCGGAAAAGGAAGAGCCGTCTTTTCTAAAAACCCCCTCCAAATATTCTGGGAATCCTCACCCAAATATGGCCCCCTTCCTTCCCTTTTCCGTCAGAGGAGGGTTTCCGTCGTCGAACGTGAGATACTCTGGGCGATTCACAGGCCCTCACGTCTCCCTCACAATACAGGTACGTCACCCAGCTCCATCATACAGTGTCTGGGTGTGGGGCTCCATGGTGGAATGCCCAGACCTGCAGCAGGGCTGGGGATGAGAGTAGAGCCACCAGCCGAGTAGCATGTAGCATGTAGCATGTAGCACCCTGCTCCCTGTCAAGCCATTCATGGCAGAGGGGGACTATGCAGCTGCCTGTGTGTGAGTTTTCTGTTCTAACATATTGTTCTATGGACGTCCACTTTTATGGAAGCTTTTGGTCGAAGGATTAGTGCTAGCGCCCACCCTGATGGTGAATTAGGTTTAGCCAGTGACTTTTTATCCATATAACCCATAACATAATGGACTGCTGTTGCCAAGGCGCCAGCAAACGGAGTTCATATTCCGCTTATGAATTTGGGTGTTGCAATATCATTGAAGATGACTGGACATGCTCTTTTTCATCGCGCTGACTTTCTTTGGTAACTGAAAAAAAGCAGAAGTTGAGACGATTCATCGGAGAGAGTCAAGGAGGATGTTGGTTAAAACAAGACCATCTGCTGAGCAAAAAAAATCAAAGATATTGTCTTTGAAAACCACACTTTGAGGAACAAAGTGAATGAAAATCAAAAGAGCAAAGTCATGAGGAGAGGTTCTCTCTCTCACTCATTCAAAAATGAGTCTCGGTCATTAATTTATGCTAGGCCCAATTGTTACAGCTTTTTACAATCGCTAACATACTTTTTGTCCAATCTGTTGACAAATTTTTAAAACTCTAAACACAATGCGCTCAACATCCGCCTTTGTGGACGATACCATTAGCACAATACGTTGTTTTCACACAATACACAATCGATTAACACGTTTCTAAAATGCTTCAAGTTGACCCAATACCAAAATGATGGATCTTTCTTGACTGATTTACAAACGATTTCACACAGCGTGCCAGAAATGAAAGTACAATGTTCGAAACCTTAAATACAGTATAAATCCTGTACTTCTGCAACAACAGCAGCTCAAAAGCTACATTGAAACATCTGATAAGCATTTTGGAATGAAAATTGAAAAATAGCTGATTTACTGTAAATTGTGTAAAGTAAACCAGCCACACCTGAGTCCAAATGTCAAATAGCCATGTTACTAAATGTATTTCAGTGACATGGACATACACAGTAAAAAGGGAACCTTTTGGATATATTTTTTTCAATGTGGATACAGAACAACACACAGGAGAGGTGATGGAAAAATAATGTCTGGACGAGGGAGAGGAATAGTGGGATGAGGGAGAGGACCAGGGAGAGGAGTAGCTGGACCAGGCAGAGGATAAGTTGTAACAGGGTAATGGAAAAGGAGAAGTAGGGGAGAGGAGTATGAATGTGTGGGGGTGTCAGTGGATAGTAAGAGCTGTAGTCCCTGATGTAATACTGAAAGAGCCACCAGCATAGACCATGTAATACAGTAAACCATGGTATATCACTGAGAGAGGCTAGTGAAAGAGTCTAGCCTACTGTAATATCAGACAGTCAACCGTGGCTTCCATTAGCAAGGGTTTTTAGCAATCTACGTTGCAGATAACTAATTCACACTTCTAGCATTACTGTTGCTTGGTCTCACAGTAACTGTAGGCTGTGTACATACAGTATATGTGTATTTTTGTTCCTCTAAAGAACCTTTTTATTGCTCATTGGCAGCAATTTCATGTTGCTAATAATGTTTTTACAATAGCAAATCTGTCACATTTTTCTACTGTAGGTCTACATAAAGTAAAGATGTAAAGATGACTCATTCACTGTTAGATAGTATGTGCCAAAAATGCACACATTCAACACTCAAACATGTAAAGTGGTTCACAGTAAAAGGAAACGGAATTATAAAAAAAACTTTGCAATTCATACTGTCTACTGTATTCAGGTACAACTGAAACATGAAAAGTAATGAAGTTTTTGTAATGCAATCAAATGTTAGCGTTTTGAAAGTTGTTGTGTTATGATTGACTATATGTTTCTCTTGGATAGAAAACATGTGTTAGTGTTTTGACAAAGGTATTTGATATGGAGTCTGGTTTGTGGTGTTTTAAAAGAGTTAGTGTTGTAGACAAAGTTATTTTGCATTTTGAAATGTAGAGTCTGTATTTAATTAACAAAATGTGGTATTTGGCTAATGTGTGATGTAGGTGTGTTGCTGTGTTAAGAGTTTTGAAAAAGTATGTTAAGTTTAGGTCAACGCTTGTTAGCGATTGTAAAAAAAAAAAACTGTAATATGTGGAACTATAAAATGAATGATCTAAAATGAGTTTGTGTTAGAAGTTCTACAAGGTCTCCATATTTCTTGGTTTCTTCTTAGCCTACCAACAGTATAGCACAGCTCTCAAAGAGAATTGTTTCCACGCCACAGCATGCAGCCAAACGCTCCACATCAGCTGACCTTTGACCTCGACACGAAACCCGATGTGTGTCTCCCGTTTAACAGTGAAACGACCTGTTTCCTGAGCAGAGCGGTTACGACAGGGACGTGAGTGTTGCCCCAGCGACGAACCTCCTATTCAGAGACCGAGGTTAAACCCTCTGGAGAGGTTGCCATGGAGAGGCACTGTGGAGGATGTACCCAGTGTTAACATTGAAAGATTATACAAGTTTGTATCGGTTTAGTTAAAGAAAATGGGTTAAGTGTGTTTCAACGTTTACTTTTCTTGTTCATTTTGCTGTCTCCAAGGATACAAAGGGCTAACATCCAAATATTTGACATGTGAATGAATATTTCAGTGAGTCTGGTTTCTGGTGTAGCGGCTGGCCTTATAAGGTATGGAATGTCATTGATATTCTATCTGTTTGGGTAGATTTCACTGATACAGCCCCTGGGCTTATTAAGCTAACACCCAAGGCTAGGCTCGCCCTCTTTTCAGCCAGACAGCAAACAATGTGTGTGTGTGTGGGTGCGTGCATGCGTGCGTGCGTGTGTGTGTGTGTGTGTGTGTGTTGGAGGGCAAGGCTAGGGTGAGGGGCGTCACAGAACCCAAAGCAGTTCCACTTGTCACTGCTAATAAGTGAATATGCATGTTCTCCCTGCAAGTAGTTCCTGTTCTTACTCTCGTTCTTTATCCACCTCTCTCAACTGGCCAAAGAAGACATTTTCTGGGTTATCGGAGAGAGCATGACCGGCTCATAGTCTAGTGTAGGCTTTGGCTTTGTTTGTTCCCCATGAGCTTGCACGGAAAATAAGCACAGCAATAATGAACGCACTGCATCAGGCGAATGTGTGTGTTTTGAGTGGTTGTGCTAATTTATGTGTTTTGTATGCGAGTGTTTTCAGCAGACGTAAAAAGAAAATCCCCCGTACTGAAGAAATGAGTTCACACATCTTGTCAGAGATGAAAGTGAAGTGAAAAGATAAGACAACAAGACCCGTCTAATAGTCATGTATGGCACAACAATCGTCATGACCGTTCTAGCTCCAGCGAACCGCCTCTCAGCGTTGAAATCACGATTCACGTTCAATTCAATTCAGTGTTTCCAGCACAGTATTAATCCTGATTGTTACCGATTTTCAACTGAGTGGTTTGGAACATTTCTATAGAGTACGGCATGTCAACCGCCATATAGCAACAAACTGGGCTCTGTAACAAGCCACTTACATTTTGGCTATAAAAACATGTCGTATTCTAAGCAGGCCGGAACTAGTGAAATTACGGAGTGGCAAAACCCGAGCGACTCGACTTTGTTGAATGAATGGCGTCGTCTCCAGTGAGCGTGGAGCCTCACCACTGCAGTGGAACATCTGCAGTCGCCTTCAGGTCTAATTCTGGTTGGGCTCTGTGGGAGGAAGCTACACCGCTCTGCTTCTTTCCAGCCCCCCCCCCCCCCCCCCCCCCCCCCCCGGTATGTGTGTGTGTGGGTAAATTAGATAAGACTTTTCAGTGTTTGTGTGTGTGTGTGCTTGTAAAATAGAACAGCCTTTTTGGTGTGTGTGTGTGTAGGTGCTGGTAAAATAGAGCAGCCTTTTCGGTGTGAGTGTGTTTTGTGTCAGTGGGCTTATAAAACGGGCCAGGCAGTAGAGACCGCCTCACTCCACCTTGAAGAGCCACCCAGAGCAGAGAGACAGCATGAGCGCCCTGACCTCTCTCCTGATCCTCCTGACCTCTGCCCTGATGGCGGCACACATCTCAGCGCAAGGTGTGTAAGCGTGCCAGCGTGTGCGGTACCTGTTCTGACAAGTTAAGCAACAACAAAAAACAAAGGGAAATTCCTTGAGGATGATGATGATGGTGATGATGGTGACGATGGAATTCGTTCTTTCTCTCGTAGGTGGGATATCAGACTGCTGTCGGAAGGTCTCCCGGACCTGTGTCCATCGAGACACTGTCAGGACCTACTACAAACAAGGAACGCACGCTTGTCCAATTGAAGCAGTGGTGTAAGTCTGAAACTGAATCATTTGTGGTATACGTGTGTTGTGTTCTTTCAGTGAGGTTTATCAAATGGGCTGACAGGGTGGGCTGTTTTCCCGGATCAAAACCGTTTAGTAGTGGACGTCTGACGAGTGTTCTGGTGTCTCCTCCTGCAGGTTCATCCACGTCACCGGCAAACGGATCTGCTCGAAACCCTACGGGCTGTGGACCAGGACCACCATGGCCTACCTGGACGGGAAGAACTATCAGCAGCGTCAGCTTGTCGAACGCCACGCCACTGCGGCGACACCCGCGGCCCCCGTCGGCCTGCAAACGCGATGGCCATAGCTTCCAGTTTCTCACTCGTGAGATGGAATACGATGGCCTGTTTTGAATGTAGTCAGTGCCCGCAGAATGCAAGTCTTTGTACAGTTAATTATTATGTATTTGCACGGGAAAAATAAGTTACTTGTGATGAATGTAAAGTGAATATTACCATGCGTGTGTTGTTTGTTGTGGTAGTATTATAGGCAGGTCCTGAATAAAATCTAACTTTTGTACAGATGACTTGTCTGTGTCCGTTGACCTCCATTCTCTGATGAACCTTTACTGTGCCGTGAACAATGCTTAGAAAAGTTGTTCTAAAACTGCAGCTTAAAAAAGGGGTAGTCTGAGTCCAACTGTGGAAGAAAACAGAGTCTTCAGGTTCTTTTAGTATGTAAGCAGGTTGTAAGAATTTATCCATGATTAATCATAACACAAACATTGACAAAGGAAATACAACTCGTTTGTTAATGGACCCTCCGAAACCAACCACTACCTAAGATGAGAGTCCTGTCCAAGGACTTTCACAGAATACTTATACCCAGGCAACAACATGTTCCTGGCTTAGTATAAACAGGTAATAGCAATGAAGGAATTGAGTGAGACGTCATACATTCAGCCCTTATCAACCGACCAGACATGGTGGTGCCAATCATATTATCGAATATGATTAAGATGATTATGACACTGCAATAACTAATATGGCCATCGACAAACAATAATTATGCAAGTCGTTCTATGGAACTAAGATTATTTCAGCGCGACGGCCCCCCTCTCACCCTCTTCGTCACTGATCCTTCCACAGCGTGACCAGTCTTCCTCAGTGCCTGTGCGCCGACTCACACAGGAAGAAATGACACTTTCCGTTTCAACCACGAGCCCAAGTTAAGCGAACCCTTCACCCATGCGGGCGGGCCACTGCCCCAGATTTGGTGCAGTGCATCTGCGCTGCTTTGCTACTTTGACTTTGCATGAGTTACTCTCTGGTGCTATTGCCACCGGTGGCCATGTTTCCACCTCCCCTGGTGGTGTGAGCTGGACACGGGGGCAGTCATCGGTCAGCTGCGTGAGTAAGTTCCGGATGGGGGGAGCGGAAGGGAGGGGAGAGAGGGGGAGAACCGATGAGAAAGTGTTTCCACCCTGTCACAGTGTGTGTGTGTGTGTGTGTGTGTGTGTTGGTGCACTGTTAGCGTACAGCCTCACCACAGTGTGGCGGGGCCTTTGTTGTCATACTGTGTTGCGTGGGCCGGCAGAGAGAGTATGGTGGGTTTCAGTTGTCGCTGGATGAGTACACGCGGAGGTTATCGGGTCGGGGGGGTTTGGAAGTGTTCGAGATGCGTTGTGCATCAAATTCAATTCGCACCGCAGGGTCATGGGTTTCCCCCCTCTGGGCCCATGTTCACCGGTAAGCCTTTCCACACACGCGTGTGTGTGTCCAGTGTGTTTCAGACAGCCACGTCACAGTCATATGCAGTCTATTGTTCTAGTGAAGAACGCTGATGTTAATAGTTGCGTTGAGGTTTAGGCCTCTCCTTTCCAATGCAAAGGGCCCTGTAGATGTGACTGTAGTAGTGGGTTTATTCTAATGGTGTGGAGGACGCAGAGGAAATGTCGGGGGGGGAAATATCGCCTTCTCTTTTTCACTGACTTACCACAAGGGATTGTTCCGCATTCCACTGACTAATACACACTCACACACACACATGTACAGACACACACACACACACACACACACACATATACAGACACACACACACACATGCACACACACGTACAGACACACACACACACACACACACACATCTACAGACACACTCACACACGTACAGACACGCACACACACACACACACACGTATAGACACACGCACACACACACACACACATATACACATACACACACACGTACAGACACACACACACGCACGTGCGTACGCACAAAGACACACACACACACACGCAGGTTGCATGAAGGTAAAACGATCCAATACACTTGGAGCATCATTGACTGTGTGACTGGTGTTATCCCCTTGAATCCCAGCTGAGCCTATGCTATCACACATCTCGTCCCCCCCCCCTACACACACACACTAACACACCAACACACACTTCAGAATTTGTCTATAGTTTGACAAATTACCGATTATTGTATTGATTCTGTTATTTTCGTTGCAATAACTCATTCATCACACAGCTTTGTGTTTTTATTGTGAACATTTGTTGTTTCTGTATGTAATCACGTACACTCTCTGAAATAAAGATACAATAAACGTACATATTTCTTCAAGGTTCAAATTGAACAAATTCATGTTTCCCTGGGGTACTTATAAGTACCTTTTACAAGGTAAAAAGGTCCACGTGAATTAGTGCCTTGCAAAAGTATTCACCCCCCTTGGCATTTTTCATGTTTTGTTGCCTCACAACCTGGAATTAGAACGGATTGTTTGAAGGTTTGCATCATTTAATCCAGAGAACATGCCTACAACTTTGAAGATGTGATTTTTTTTTTTTTATTGTGAAGCAAACAACAAATAGGACAAAATAACAGAAAACTTCAGCGGGCATAACTATTCACCCCCCTAAAGTCAGTACTTTGTAGAGCCACCTTTTACGGCAATTACAGCTGCAAGTCGCTTTGGATAAGTCTCTATGAGCTTGCCCCATCTTGCCACTGGGATTTTTGCCCATTCCTCAAGGCAAAACTGCTCCAGCTGTTTCATGTTGGATGGTTTCCGCTTGTGAAAAGCAATCTTCAAGACTGACAACAGATTCTCAATTGGATTGAGATCTGAGCTTTGACTAGGCCATTCCAACACATTTACATGTTTCCCCTTAAACCACTCGAGTGTCGCTTTAGCAGTATGCTTCGGGTCATTGTCCTGCTGGAAGGTGAACCTCCGTCCCAGTCTCATATCACAGGCAGACTGAAACAGGTTTTGCTCAAGAATATCCCTGTATTTAGCACTATCCATCTTTCCCTCGACTCGAATCAGTTTCCCAGTCCCTGCTGCTGAAAAACATCCCCACTGCATGATGCTGCCACCACCATGTTTCACTGTGGGGATGGTGTTCTTGGGGTGATGGGATGTGTTGGGTTTGCGCCATACATAGCGTTTTCCTTGGTGGCCGAAAAGTTCAATTTTAGTCTCATCTGACCAGAGCACCTTCCTCCATACATTTGGGGAGTCGCCCACATGCCTTTTGGCAAACTCAAAACGTGCCATCTTATTTTTAACACTAAGTAATGGCTTTTTTCTGGCCACTCGTCCATAAAGCCCAGCTCCATGGAGTGTACGGCCTATTGTGGTCCCATGCGCAGATACACCAGTCTCTGCTGTGGAACTCTGCAGCTCCTTTAGGGTTACCTTTGGTCTCTGTGCTGCCTCTCTGATTAATGCCCCCCTTGCCCGGTCTGTGAGTTTTGATGTGCGGCCCTCTCTTGGCAGGTTTGTTGTGGTACCATGTTCTTTCCATTTGAAGATGATGGATTTGATGGTGCTCCGGGGATCATCAAAGATTTGGATATTTTTTTATAACCCAACCCTGACTAGTACTTCTCAACAACTTTGTCCCTGACTTGTTTGGAGAGCTCCTTGGTCTTCATGGTGTGATGCCTCTTGCTTAGTGGTGTTGCAGCCTCTGGGACCTTTCAGAAAAGGTGTGTTTATACTGACAGATTATGTGACACTTAGATTACACACAGGTGGACTTCATTTCACTAATTATGTTACTTCTGAAGGTAATTGGTTGCACCAGAACTTTTGAGGGGCTTCATAGCAAAGGGGGTGAATACATATGCACATGCCAATTTCCAGATTTTTTTTTTTTTAAATAATTTTTTATATTTTTTTTTTTCTCATTTCACTTCACCAACTTAGACTATTTTGTGCAGATCCATCACATAAAATTCAGATTACAAAAACGTTTAAATTACAGGTTGTAATGTAACAAAATAAGTAACAAGCCAAGGGGGGTGAATACCTTTGCAAGGCACTGTATGTACGTGCTGGAAGGTACAAGCACCCGTCACAGAGGTACAACTGTGGCTCGCTGTGTTTCTGTGGTAACCTTTTGTTTCTGCTTGTCATCACCTGGCCAGCAAAGCCGCATTCTCATGTAAGACTGTACCTGGAAGAGAGACAGAGAGAGCTTCTGCCAGCGAGAGGCCTTCACATCCTGTTGGCATCTTGCTCTGGCTTTCTTCTGAGAAGAAAGGAAACGCAGACCCCTGATAATACAGATATTACGCTGGGCCTGCTCGAGTGTGTGTGTGTGTGTACAAACATACACAACACAGCACAACACCCATTGAGACACACGCCACACACACACAATATGAACAGAAACATGCAACGTACCCTACACAGGAAGTGGTGTTGGCTGTGGCTGATGGTGTTACACTTCTGTTCTAGTATAAAAGGTGCACACCACCATTTATATAAAAGTATAAATAATGGTACACACATACAGATACGTAAGTATAAATGAATGGTATTAAAAACACAAGTATACATAAATGATATACGCCACCATTTACATAAAAGTACACGCTAAAAGCATGTTGCTAGGGGCAACACACGTTTCAGGACGTTGAGGACCCCCACGCCATCCATAGGCTATTCTAGTTGTTGCTCAGTTGTTTTCCGTAAGACTCACTGCTGGTTCAGAGTGACGCTTCCAGAACATTCTGACGACTATGTCCTTGCTAAAACACTCTCAGAAGCACACTCTAGTCAGGTGCTCTTGTGCAGAACCCTTCACACTAGACAATATGACCTTTGATGTTATTCGAACAGGCAGAATAAGAATGAGTTTACATGTTAATATAAACTCATTTTTGTAGAGACGTTGGGCCACAGTGAAAGAGGTCCACAACTCACTGAGCATGCGTCAGTAACCTTTTCTAGCAGAAGTTCCCCTCACCACCAAACCTCAGAATAGTTAGCAGAGGTGAAAGTGGACCACACTGACGCTGTTTGACAGTGTGTCAGGCCTGTTAACCCCCTCATTGACAGACTGACTCATCACTGTACAGTACTCCTGCATTGGACTGATTGTGTTCTGTGTGTCATTTATCATTACCCATTCCTACGGTCTGTATACATAATATTGGAATGGTTAGTGGTTGTTAAAATGTATAAATGGTTTTGCAAAAAATTACGCACCCATTTAAAAATACTATGTACAAATAGCCAAAGATGGGGGTGGTGATTTACAAGGAGACAAAAGTTGCTTTGAAAACACTTTTTTATTTTTATTGACCTTCAACATAGACACAGTCTTGCACATCATTTCGTTGAAATGTCTTTAACATAACATTTTTAAGACTTTTCTACATCTTAAAATATAATAGAATATAATACATATATCTTGTTACTGAATGCTCAATAGTGTGCATCAAAAATAATCTTTTACAAAAATAAATTATTGTCCATGTTCTGTGTCAGGTTTCTGTGACCCGGGATTGTCTGTGGACTGGTGTTACAGTAACACTGCTGTCCTGTCACCAGCAGTCCTCTACGCTCCTGCTGTTGTCCCAACACTGCTGTCCTGTCACCAGCAGTCCTCTACGCTCCTGCTGTTGTCCCAACACTGCTCCTCTGTCCCTTCTTCCTCTTCCCTCCTCTCCCGTTCCCTCTCTTCCGGTTCCCTCTCTCCCGCCTAGCTCTCTTTCCGTCTCCTTTCTTGGGTCCCGTCCTCTGCCTGTGGGTCGGTGCCGGGCCTCCGGTGCTGGTCTCACCCTCGGTCAGCTCCCTAATACTCTGATCTCTCTTTTTCTTATCCACTTTGGCCATGGCCTTCTTCGCCCAGGGATCTTGGGGGTCAGAGCAAATACGGTTCCCTTTTGTAGTGAAAAACCTACAAAGAGATAAGAAAAACATTTGTTTTTAGCGGTCCACTTCTCTGTCAGCGAACGCGTTTGCACTTTGAAGGAGCCACATGAGAGCTGCTTGCGTGGGGACTGGTTTGCAGGTGTCAGTCACATGTTGGGTGTGAGTCCCTGGCTAAGGAGATCCTACTGGGGGTAGCGTCAGGTGGGCCCTCCGTGCCCGTCATACTCACATGATGGCGACGACCGGGCACACGGTTTTACTCTGGAGGGTGTAGTTAGCTATTCTGCCCGGTTGGACCTTGGTGCTTGTTGTTCTGAGACAGCAGGTGGAGACCGCCTCGGCTGAACAGGGGGAGGGAAAACAAAAACAAAGATTTAAACCAGTTGCCACGGCGATCGTCTCGTCTTGACGAGCCACCTCAGCACAGTTTCCCCCTCAGACAAACGAGAGCGTTTCTCACACGTCGTCGGAGCAGAACTCACTTGCGTGGACGTTGGCCACCCAGCCCTGGAGGAAGAGGAGGGCGAAGGTGAGCAGCGAGGGGCTCATGTTCAGCTAGTGGGCGGGGACCACCGGGCTCAGACCACCACTGCTGGACCAGTCGCAGGCGCTTGCGAACACAACCACCGGGCAGACGATCCCTCAGAAAGTCCCTTCCTTCCCAGTCAGGTGAGCCTGAGTCGACCTGAAACTCCCTCAGCCCCAGATGAGACAGATAGAGATAGAGATATAGAGCCACACACAGAGATATAGATATATAGAGCCACACACAGAGAGATAGATATATAGAGATACACAGAGAGAGAGAGAGGAGATGCTGGTGGCTGTTGTTCTCTGCTAGCCCAGCCGCTGCTGGGTCTGCTCTTATAGCCCTCCTGAGCACGCCTTCCTGTCACCCCCCCACCCCACCCCCCACCCCCACCCCCCCCCCCCATCTCTCACCTCCAGTGGGCCAGCGACAGCACAGTCACACCGTCCACAAAGTGGGGAGGAAACTGTGAGCTCACCCCCCTCCGGAGTGGAACATTCGCAGATAAAGACCACCCGCCCCCCCCCCCCCTCTCTCTCCTACCCACCCACAGCTATTATTACACACACGCACAGTAGATCTACAGCAGCGCACACCCCAGCCCGGTACAGAAGCAGGTAGTGAAGCGCATGCAGTAGCCTCCTCCTTGTAGCTGTATGGGTTTACAGCTTGAATTCCACAAAGGTCACGAACCACACTGACACCAAACGTCTCTTTAATTCGACCTCTGAGTGTGTTTCAGTTGCCTCTGTCTGTTTCCAGGTGGAACGGTTGGTTAAAAGACGAGAGAGAGAGAGAGAGAGAGAGAGAGAGAGAGAGAGAGAGAGAGAGAGAGAGAGAGAGAGAGAGAGAGAGA
>JAPMUY010009878.1:0-88738 GCA_026901105.3 Galaxias olidus
ATCAAGATTAGCATTCATATAAAGAGGATTGGATTATGTTGAGGGGGCTTCCCCCAAAAATCTAGTGTTTGAGGGGGGCCACTGGGTTAATGGATTTGACCATAGTCATCAGTGTCTGCAGAGTAAACTTATGTAACTATAGTTTGTAAGGTCTAACTGCAATGTTTCCTTCTCAATGTGAATAACATGAATTGACCAAATGTTCTTTTTTTATCCTCCATTCATATTTTTTATAGTTGGCTAAACCCGTTTTTTCGCATCGGATACAAACGGAGACTTGAAGAAGATGACATGTACAATGTTCTGCCGGAAGACAGATCTGAACGCTTGGGAGGGGAACTACAAAGGTAGGGTGGGATGTAGTCCTGTATAGAAAGGTAGAGTATAGCTACATGCCTGTGTAATCCCTCTTGCCCTTCCTCCTCCAGCTCACACAAAATCAGGCCATACTCTTTAACAGTGATTGCTCACTTTGGCAAGCCGCATTTGTTAATTTATTTGGATAAAAAAAAAAGTATATTTATGTTAACTTGTGAGGTCTTCATTGCTTTCTGTTGAAGTAAACACACAAAGCCATGTTTATCCTGCACTGACAGACACTGGGATCACGAGGTGCAGAAGGCAGCCAAAGAGCTCCGGCCACCAAAACTGTCTAAAGTCATCATCAAGTGTTACTGGAAACCCTATGCAGTGATCGGAGTGTTCACTTTTATTGAGGTGTGGGAAAAAGTCGCAATATCGTCTAGATACATTCACATCAGCACACACTACTTAACTGTTTGCACTTTCTATAGGTTGTACTAGTTTGTTGGTGTGATTTGTTGTAGGGTGACCCCCCCCCCGGACACACACACCTCCCATCTTAACAATTAAGATCCACATGATGTACATTTCTTAACATATCAAACTAAATTGTCAAAACCAATAGTTGCGATCTTGTTTACTTGTAAATGGTACTCGTGTTGAACCATAACAATAGCGTGACAATTCCGGTTGGATTTTAACGAGCATGCTTTCCATGCTTATTCTTCGCTCCCCACCACAGGAAGCCGTTAAGGTGGTCCAACCCGTGATGCTGGGCAAGCTGATCCGCTACTTCGAGACGTACGACCCCGAGGACACGCACGCGCTGAACGAGGCCTACGGCTACGCGGCCGGTGTCAGCCTATGCACGCTGGTGCTCAACGTCCTCCACCACCTCTACTTCTACCACGTCCAGAGGACCGGCATGAAGATCCGGGTGGCCATGTGTCACATGATCTACAGGAAGGTACGGGAGAGGAACCCAAACTCGTTTCTCTTGCGAGCTGGTGGGCGCCTCGAGCTGTTGACAAATTGACGAGCAGCGCCCCTCGGGGCGTCCTTTGTAACACTATTAGCCTGCCCTGTCTTGAAAAAAACCAAGAAAAAAAAAAGAAGACGCAGCATTTATTGAGTTGATGATGTAATGTTGGCAGCAGCTTTTAAGTTCTCCCTGTTTTTGTAATACGGGGGATGTTTTTGGAAACACGATTTTAATTACGTCTTATAGAAATTATATTATTGTTAACATTGTACATGATATTATATTATATATTATGGAATAATTATATTATATGAAAATATAAAATTAAATATTAAATATTTATTGGTCACC
This sequence comes from Galaxias olidus, assembly GCA_026901105.3. Taxonomy (NCBI): domain Eukaryota; kingdom Metazoa; phylum Chordata; class Actinopteri; order Galaxiiformes; family Galaxiidae; genus Galaxias; species Galaxias olidus. Next base: position 1,637 of record JAPMUY010009878.1, read on the forward strand.
CCTTTAAATAGATTACGATATTTGGGTTTGCCTCATTCACACGGTCGTATTGATCTGATCCCACCTCTCTTTCTAGTCTCTTTGCCTCAGCAGTTCAGCCATGGGCAAAACAACCACGGGCCAGATCGTCAACCTCCTATCAAACGACGTGAACAGGTTTGACGAGGTACTGCTAAGGGATCCCACGGCCTATTTGTTTACTATCGGTGCCATGTTGTAGTTAAGGCTTTTAACCTGCGTGGGCTGTCCCTGAGGGTGTGAAACACTGAGCTTTTGTGATTGGGTTAAGCTTTTCTAGGGCCTGGCAGTCAACCAATGAGCGGTGTACACACCCTGATTTATGGGTCATGTGTTTCAGACAGCGATCTCTCTGAACCTGTCTGCGTGAGCCGCTCTGAAGGTGAACTTCAGTCTGAGGCTCATCCCTTTATATAAACCTTTAAATATAAAGACGCTTTTTCCACAGATAAATTCTTATTTTTGTTTAAAGCCAATAAACCGATATCAATCTACCTTTAGGTCATATTAATACACATAATTATCTTACCGTGAGACCACAGCTTGGGTATTGTAGTTTAACCTGCTGCTGTTTGTGTCACCGAGACAGTGCTGTAAACCTTGTGTTTCTGTGTGTGTGTCAGGTCACCATCTTCACCCACTACCTGTGGGTGGGGCCCCTGCAGGCGGTTACCGTTGTCGCACTCCTCTGGCAGGAGATCGGACCATCATGCCTTGCAGGAATGGTGGTGCTAGTGTTCCTCATGCCATTACAGACCGTGTTTGGCAGGCTGTTTTCCAAGTTCAGGTACACGCGTTCACACACTACCTGATATTCATAATACAATTCCAAAGTCCATATAATTGAGCTGAATGTGCTATGCACAATCATTTGCTACTGGCACTATGTACCTTTAGGAAATTCTGCCTCTCTTAGCGAGCAGTAAAAGTCTCAATGATTTGTGTTCATGAAGCGATGTTTTTGATGACGCTCGTCCGTCCTGCTTGTTTACCACAGGAGCAAAACTGCCGCACTCACCGACAACAGGATCCGCACCATGAACGAGGTGGTGTCTGGGATCAGGATCATCAAGATGTACGCCTGGGAGAAGCCCTTCTCCACGCTGGTCTCTGAAGTCAGAAGGTAGAGTGGGTCATGGCACCAAGACTTGGGTCCCATTCATACGTTACCATACCCTATTAATGCCCTGAGATTTCAATTTGGACCGTGTTGTTCTGAATGAGTAAAATGGTCTTATTAATTCATATTAATATTAAGGTAGTGGTGGCCATATTGAAAGCACAGAGATGTGTCTCTAAACTTTCCATTGAAGGCCTTCCAGTCCCCATTTGCACTCACCTAAATAGGACATGTTACACAAAAAGTAGGTCTGTCAACTTTTGCGGGTTATTGGTTAATGAGTAACAACATGTGTAATAGGATTTGCAATGCCTTTCATATCTTGATCCCACCAAAAAATATGTTTAGTTCAATGCAGGCAGGCGTTAGTTACTTGGCGTTAGCGCTACTTGTCGGTGTACAGGTCTATGGTGGCGTCATTTGGGTGCCTGGATTAACACATTCTTTGAGGCTGACCTATATCCAGTTGTCCCTCAGACAAGTTTCCTAAGCCTCTAGATCTGTGAACCGGACCTTTGCTTAATACAGTAGCAACAGATTATCGTCTCTGGCTTTTCAACACCTCAGCCACAAAATGAACTGTGTTCCACCATCTTGGCTTGTCAGAGTACTAAAGCAGTGTTTTGACTGCTGCTCTCCCCATGTCCACCTTACCCTCCTCCAATGTCCACAAATACTGACCCCTACACTCCATGATACAGGAAAACAAAAGGGGCACCCTGGAGAACAGAGGCCGGCCCTTTCGCCTTCAAATGTGTTGGGAAAAGACTACAAACCAGTGAAGATGCTAGTAACGTGTAATGTGATAACCTCTTAATTCAGGGTGAAGAGCAGTGCTTCTTGTTGTATTATGTAACGTTATGCTCTGCAGGTGTGTTGGCCTGGCCTCTTCCTATCAACTGTTATCGCCTAAGAACATCACCCAGGTTGAAGAAGGATAAATATTAAAGGGAACCCAGCCCTTTATTTTATCTGTTGTTGACATGGACTTAAAGAAACCTGAGATACGAAAGGATGTTAGTTGAAGTTCACAGGGTTTTGAAATGTCCGTGTCCTTGTCTTTTTTGGTGATTCTAACATTGGTTGGATCGATGACCAGAATAACGGCCCCATGTTCCTCCGTCTCTCCTCTCCAGGAAAGAGATCTCCAAGATCATGAGCAGCTCCTACCTGCGAGGCCTCAACATGGCGTCGTTCTTCGCGGCCAGCAAGGTCATCGTCTTCGTCACCTTCACCGTCTACGTGCTGCTGGGGAACCCCATCACCGCCAGCCGCGTCTTCGTCGCCGTGTCGCTGTACGGCGCCGTCCGCCTCACCGTCACCCTCTTCTTCCCCTCGGCCATCGAGAAGCTGTCCGAGGCTCTGGTCAGCACGCGCAGGATCGAGGTACGACCGACACCCGCTCCGACAGCCTCGTTTGAAACCCGGGAGCGCGTGCGACGCACATGGAAAGTGAAGCCCAGATAAAAAGACGTTGTAAAACTTTAGAACGTAGGTAAAGATTAACGCATTGCACGCATGGATCCCATGGGAAATGAGCCTGGTTGAGGTCACGTTACGTTATGGTGTGTGTGTGTGTGTCTGAGCTGTGTGTCGAGGTCCCCTCCCAGCAGTACGAAGGCGTGTGGTGCCAGGCCGCAGGGTTTGATTTTAATGTGTGTCCTCGGATTACCTGGAGGGTTAGAGCATGACTTATTGGCGGCATTATTGGCTAGCATTGCCATGCTCCGTTTATGGCACGGAGGTTGTTGTGTGAAGTCTTGCACAATGCAGGGGTTTAAGTACGTTTTTATTACCGCTTTTAGTGCTGGTTGAAGTGCTTTGACTGCAGATACCTTTTTTAAGAAAACATTTCAAGTTCAAACATTCGAAAACCTCTACCAAGCTACACGTGTCCCTCACCCCCTCCCTCCTCTGATCGTGTGCGTGTGTGTGTGTGTGTGTCATCTCTTTGGACACGTATTCTTAGTTAATTTTAGACCTCGCTCGTCGTTGTAACACAAGACGTTTAGCCGGACTGACCTTACCACTCGTTATGTAACCTCCTCACGGTGTTCCACTGCAGAAACCAACAGGCAGCACACACTCCTCACATGACAAAAGGCGATCAGAGTCCCATTCTGTGGCCCCGTCGTAAAAATATCACAATCTACATCACGCCTCAGCCGTAGCTGTCAGCAATCACGATAAGCCATTTGTTTGTTTCAGCTGACTCACTTCCTTATTTTTTAAAATTAAAATCCGATTAAGAAAAAGGACGCTGTTTTGTTCTCTCAGCATGGCCGAAAGTCATACATTAACAAATTAAGTGCTTTCCCTGTCTGTATTGTTGAATTAGATATATCTGAAGGTGCTATTCTAGAGGCAAACTTCCTTCATGATAGGGATAGCGTGATAGTCATGTTTTGACACCCATCTTTTCCACTGAACTATGCTGAGATGATTCCTCTGGATCCAGCACTGCAAAAAATGAAACCTTTGCAAGATAAATATACAAAAAAATGAAATAAATATACAAATAAATATACAAATATATTGTATCGAGCCAATATATCTAAGATTTCTTACTATAACAAAAATTATCTTGTGAATGTTGGAGTATTCATCTTGTTTCAAGAAATCTTACCCCATTGGCAAATTAATTTGCTTAATGCAAGTTAACGTTACCTAAATCTAAATTTCTACTTATTTTGGGATATCCGTTTTTTGCAGTGTAGCTGACCCTAGGTAACCCTATCTCCCATTACCCACTGGTTAGTTACTCCATGTTTTCATTGCCCCGGGGCAGGCCTTTCTGGTTCTGGATGAGATCACCAGGGCGAGCGTGGGCTACTCTGCGGAGGAGAAGAAGGACCCGTCCGTGGACATCCAGGACCTGGTCTGCTACTGGGACAAGGTAGGGATCGCCTTCCTCCAGTGGGATTAAACAGAAAGAAAGGCCGCGATCAACACATTGAACGACTCTTCACGAACTTGGCTGTGTGGCGTGGACGGTGGTTGATCTTTAATCCAGAGTGAAGACACCTTACAGCTTTTATAGACACCGAATAACAGACTGGGTGTTATGGCGCATGAAGCTATCAGTTTAAATCACTAATACCATAATGCCTGAAGCACCACAGGCCCTCCTTCTGTTCATTGTCAATCTTTGAGTCAGGAAGTCCCTCTTAGTTTGAATAGCTGACCAAATGATTCTGTATCTCCCCCCTTTGTAGAGTCTGGATGCTCCATCTCTCCAGAACGTCTCTCTCTCTGTGAAGTCAGGACAACTGGTGGCTGTGATTGGACCAGTGGGTGCTGGAAAGGTCAGAGGTCAAAGGCACACTCGTTTTACTGACGGAGGATTGGCTGGTTACATGGTCACTTGAGATTAGCTGGCAGTCTATTGGCTTTGCTGCCATTACTGTCACAATTAAGTCCCTGATCCTGTGTGTCTGAGGGTTTAAAAGTATCCTCTCTCCTCGTGTTTGCAGTCGTCTCTGCTCAGCTCAATCCTCGGAGAGCTGCCCCACGACAAAGGGGTGCTGAAGGTCAAAGGTCAGCTGACCTACGCCTCCCAGCAGCCCTGGGTCTTCCCCGGCACCATCCGCAGTAACATCCTGTTTGGAAAGGAACTGCAAGCGAGCAAGTACGAGAAGGTCTTGAGAGCCTGCGCTCTTAAAAGGGTGAGAAACGAAAACACACACACACACACACACACACACACACACTCCTACACACGCGCACACACACGCACACACAGGCATCTAGTAGAACATAGGGCACTCTTAAAAAGGCCTGTAGTCAGTGCTCCATCTAGAAGAGGGGGGGGGGACACCTAACCATACACACACACACACACACACACACACACACACACACACACACAAACAGCTTAATCGGCCTTCTCTGAGTTGTTCTTTAAGGCTAAGTATAAATTGGTTGCTGCCACATTTTTACCTGTCCCTGTCTATGGGGATATTCCTACATGCATACTTCCGCACAGCGTCTGGGATCCTTAGACACAGTCCTTCATGGGGCACTGAGGTTCATTTTAAACTGTAAAGCTCTCACCCACCACTGTTCCTTATGTACTCATTGTGGTTGGCCTACTTTGCCTACCTGGAGACTGGGCCAATGGTACATCTTTATTTACAAAGGCTTCCCTGGGATTGCTCTCTTCTTATCTGAGCTCATACATCACACAGAAAAGGGACTCAAAGTATTGCTTACGCTCTGAGGGCTTGCTTTTATTTGAATTTCCCAAGGTGGATACTGAGATAGGCACGAGAGCCTTTATGTGCTCTGCCCCATTTAATTGGAACTTGCTTAAAAAAGAACTGAAGGTACAGGAGTATATCACTCTGGGTGAATTAAAGGTTTGATCTTGGATAGTGTCCGGAGGGCGTCATGGTCCTGAGTGCCTGTTGTTGTTGTTGTTGTTGTTGTTGTTGTCTAGGACATGGAGCTGCTGCCGGACGGAGACCTGACGCTGATCGGAGACCGAGGAGCCACCCTCAGCGGGGGGCAGAAGGCTCGCGTCAACCTGGCACGGTGAGAAAGCCCCCCGAGATAGAAGGAGCGCTAACGCTAGCAGCCAGAGATTCATAGGACCTGAGCAGAGCCCCCCGAGATAGAAGGAGCGCTAACGCTAGCAGCCAGAGATTCATAGGACCTGAGCAGAGCCCCCCTGTCTATAGAAGGAGCGCTAACGCTAGCAGCCAGAGATTCATAGGACCTGAGCAGAGCCCCCCTGTTTATATAAGGAGCGCTAACGCTAGCAGCCAGAGATTCATAGGACCTGAGCAGAGCCCCCCTGTCTATAGAAAGAGCGCTAACGCTAGCAGCTAGAGATTCATAGGACCTGAGCAGAGCCCCCCTGTCTGTAGAAGGAGCGCTAACGCTAGCAGCTAGAGATTCATAGGACCTGAGCAGAGCCCCCCTGTCTATAGAAGGAGCGCTAACGCTAGCAGCCAGAGATTCATAGGACCTGAGCAGAGCCCCCCTGTTTATTGAAGGAGCGCTAACGCTAGCAGCTAGAGATTCATAGGACCTGAGCAGAGCCCCCCTGTCTATAGAAGGAGCGCTAACGCTAGCAGCTAAAGATTCATAGGACCTGAGCAGAGCCCCCCTGTCTGTCTGTCTGTCTGCTGTGTAGATGAAGCCTGTGTGATGTGTTGTTGGTCTCAGGGCCGTGTACCAGGACGCAGACGTCTACCTGCTGGACGACCCTCTGAGTGCTGTGGACGCCGAGGTCGGGAGACACCTGTTTGAACAGTGAGTGTTCCTCTGTCGCGTGCAAACAGTGCGTGTTTCTGTGTCTTATGCAAACATTGGTTTGAGGCTTGAGTTTCAACGTCATTCTGGGCAAGACTGTGCAAGTGACTGAAAAAGCTGGTTGATATAAATAATAGTTCATTTAAACATGAGGTGATTTACAGACAACTAGTCGATTTCGTTTAGTGTAAATTTGATCAAACCAGAGCTACCTTCCAATGATTGTACACCACCAGTTGCCATTGGTAGTTCACGTCTTTCACTTGCGTTTCTAGTTTCATTTACCTATCTTTTGTCTTATCCCTTGTTTTATTATTGTTACTGTAACCCTTTATTTTGTGTGACCTGTCTAAATATATATTCAAACGTGAAACTAGTGGTTTGTTTGTTTGGATCCTGAAGGGTCCTTTCACTGGGTTCTGAGGATCCTTTTCTTGCGTGCTCGGGGTGTAACTGTTCACAAATGCTTTTGTTCGGTCAGGTCTGTTTTAGGTACAGTGTGATAGCTATTCGGTACAGCAAAACAAAGCATGAACAAATATAATAGCAGGGCATACACAAACACTCAGCAGTGAGTCTGCATAAATTCTTCAGGGAGACAGGGTTGACAAGTGTAGGTAGTGTAGGCTGGGATGACGTCGTCTCAAATGCCATATTGCAACCGATGTATTTTATCTTTGTTGAACAGTTTTTGCATACTGTCAGTGTTTTAGCTACAACTCTGTCCGTCATTATAACTTTGCAATGTTCCCCATGCTGGAGACCGAAGGGAAGCAGGAAGTAGTTGTGTTTGCTTTGGATGCTTTTGTGCACTCGCGGCTAGCGGCTAGTTGTTGCTCGCTCCGCACTGAAACACTGACGCTTTTCAAAGCTGTTTATTTCATCATTTAGCCCAATAAATTTGCATGAAGATTTACCCCAGTAAGTTTGCATATTAGTTTGGTACACACGCAAACCGAACCGATTTGGCCTTGTTGAATGGATTCAGATGAACCCGTTAAGTTACATCCCTATTTCAAACTCATTTAAAAAAAAAACATGTCAAAACATTTACATGTCAGTAGAAACGTTATCAGCTTCATCTTAATTCTTACGAAATGAACTGCGTGACCATGAGTGTGTTCTGGGAACGCATAGCGTGTGTCTCGAGCCACTTCTCTGTTTTCGTAAAGTGTCTCGCAACAAACCATGCGACTTCAATCAAGATGAGTATGCAGATTGCGCTGCGTTTTTAACACTTGTAGCAGTCAACTTCACGCCCTGAACAGTATGCATGTCTGCGAAAGGGCAGCTTGTTACTAGTGGGTTCCAATCAAAGCCCCCATGGGGGGGGGGGTGTGTTTGTACGCTCTGTCCCTCTGCAGGAACACCATTGTCCCGGAGAGAAACACATTTAGACACCGCTCAAAGAGTTTTCAGGCCTACGGCCTCACCATGGGGATGTGTCTATTTAGAAAGCGGAACAGGAAGACCAGAGGAGCACCGCGTTCGAACCTTCCCCTTTCTTTGAGTTCTGCTTCAAAGGGGGGCCGGGGGGGCCGTGGGGGGGGGTAGCGGCGGATCGGAGCGTTTTGCAGGGTTAACCTGCAGGAAAAGGGAGAGGTTCTGTGAAACAATAGGAACAGGTTTTGCGAGTCCTGTTACATTATAGCACCGTTTTTGTTCACAGGGTGACAAGTCCAACCAGTGGATTTTTGAGGGGTGGTTGGAGAAACGCGGTCACATTCCAAGAAGGAATATACCAGAGTCAGGACAAAATGTACTTGTTGTATTTGTTCTGTGTCTGACTGTATCCATCCATTCATGTGTGTGTGTGTGTGTGTGTGTGTGCGTGTGTGTGTGTGTGTGTGTGTGTGTGTGTGTGTGTGTGTCTTGCAGATGTATCTGTGGTCTGTTGAAGAACAAGCCCCGTATCCTGGTCACCCACCAGCTCCAGTACCTGCAGGCCGCCGACCAGATCCTGGTGCTCAAGGAGGTTGGTGGCCTATGCTCGGCTTCACACATTCCACACATAGCGTACAGCCTGCCTGCTCACGTGACCTATTGCTAAGGAGGTAGGTGCACGACATACCACGGGAAAGCGGTCTGTGATTTTATCACTACTCTGGGGTGGAGCACAAGCATCATGATAAACACATTTCAAGACAAGGCGAGTGTTAGCACGGAACGGCACAAACGGAACCCGTTATAAACACGCATGCGTAAACATTTAGACGTTGCTGGTGAGACGTAAATAAAAAACCTCTCTCGCGGGTGTGTGTGTGTGCGTGTGCGTGCGTGTGCGTGCGTGCGTGCGTGTGTTTGTGCGCGTGTGTGCGTGTGTCTCAGGGTCACATGGTGGCACGGGGGACTTACCAGGAGCTGCAGCGCTCCGGGGTGGACTTCACCTCGCTGCTGAAAAAAGAGGAGGAAGAGGAGCAGCCGCAGTCTCCGGGGACGGAGCCCAGCAGCCACTCGCCGCGCACCCGCACTCTGTCCCAGATCTCCGTGCGCTCTCAGACCTCCTCGGTGCACTCCACAAAAGACGGTGCAGACCAGTTGCCGGTGAGTAAAAAACCCCACCCACTGGTTATTCATCCACACCCAGACAAAGTCAGACATCCCACCCTGTAAAAACTAATTACAGGGAGGTTTTTCCCAGTACAGTGTTGCATAAGAACAACATTGCTCCTTTTAGAGTGACCTAATTGTGGCTATTATGTTACTTTGACAAATGGATTTATTTCTCTCTCTCTCTCTCTCTGAGAACACGCTGTGCTAGTGAGATGTCGCTGTGTTTTTATTTTGTGCAACAAGAGCGAGTGTTTAACCTGCCCGGGGGTCCGATTCCGTCTCCCGTTCCTCCGCAGGCCGAGTCGGTCCTGGCCGTGGCGGAGGAGAGTCGCTCGGAGGGGAACATCGGGGTGAGCCTGTACGTCAGGTACCTGAGGGCCGGGGCCAACGTCCTCCTCCTGCTGCTAGTCATCGTAATCAACGTACTGTCGCAGGTAAGGCGCCTCGTCTCCCGTTCCTTTCTTTGAACCGATTCGTAAACGTACCTCGCGCAGGCGGCGATTTATTTTCGCGGCAAAGTCGGGATAGGACGAGAACAGACGTTGCTTTATGTTTGTGTTTTGATGAAATGATTGTAATGTGTAACGCTGCTTCTTTTTTTTCCACGGACAGGTTGCATATGTTCTTCAAGACTGGTGGCTGGCATATTGGTAAGATGCACTGGATTGTGACTGTACTATGAGTTCTGGTAATGTAGAATGCCAGCCTCTCAATGGTGGTGGGGGGGGGGGGCCTTAGTGGATAACTCTAAAGAATGCCTACGCTCAAAATGCTGCGATTCAGCCGTGCCTTTAACCAGGAGTGTGCACGCAATGTGATTGACAGGCCGGTAGCCATGCCTTCTTAATAATAGTAACAATAATAATTCATTTTATTTAGTTTTTTGCGCTTTTCTTGAGACTCAAAGAACGAACGAACGAACGGACGGACAGCTATCAAACACAACGCTCAGTCTGAGTGATACCACGGCAGCCAATTTGCGCCAGACTTGCTCACCCAACATATTGCAACAGACTTGCTCACACACAGGACACACAGACCGACTCCAGGTGAATTGGCAGTGACTGGTCAGGGCACTGGTAGGAGAATGGAGCATGTTTTTTTGATGGTGGGAGGAAACCGGACTACCCGGAGGACATGCAAACTCCACACAGAAAGGCCATTGGGTCAGGTGAGGTTTGAACCCAGGACCTTCTTGCTGTGAGGCAACAGTGCTAACCACTGAGCCACCGTGCTGCCCATCCTTGCAACCACGGTCCTGATTGATTGGGTTTAAGCATGCTTCCAGATTTTTGAGAGGCTGAATACAAGGCCTAGGGCGCTCATATGGAGCGAATCTTTTCTGAGTATTTGATTTATTGAATTCTTCCAGTGGGCAGAACTTCCAAGAAAAAACTTAAAGAAAAATAAAATAATTAAATGTTTAGCTGGACGATTAAAGTGAAATACTGCCCCTTTAAGTATGTGGTGCCGAACATCTTACTGACAACTGACGTTTGAGTGGGAATAGTCCACGAATAATAGTGAATAATAATAATAATAATAGCTGTGATTTATCAAATTCACCAATAACAAAAGGTTTTTTCCCACCATTTTATTATCAGCATACCTGGTCAATCTATCTAGTTAACCAACTATGAATGGTGAATATGTTATTTAGCTAGATAATTTTTATCAAACTGGTATGCCTTTTGAAAACAAATAATTTTGCAAATTGCAAATCTTTTTTTTTTAGACATCTATTTAACCTCTTATCAATAGGGTTCTATTTTTAAATGTCCATGTAAAAAGACATACTTAAATGAATCAATAACTGAAGAACTTGAAGCATCATATAAGTACCAGTATGTACCACCACCAGTATGTAGTTATTTGAAGTCTAATACCTATTAGTGCTGACGGATGTGTTCCAAGTTTATCTTCACGCTTGATACATTTTATCACATTTCAATGACCTTGAATCACCATCGAAGGTTCCCAAAAAAAAAGGGTTTACCCTTTCTATACAAGCGTTACATGTAGACATTTAAGTCACCTTTAATACGGCAAACCATACATAAACACATAGAAATGCTCAAAATAATGAGAGATCGGCTAACGTATGTGTTCGTGAATGTTTTGTTGATCAACAGGGCAGGAGAGCAAGAGAAGCTAAGCGCCAACGCCAGCGCCAACGCCAACATCACCGTTCCAATCCAAAATGGCTCCCTTGTGAGCCAGGAGCTGGACTTGGGATTCTACCTGGGAGTTTATGCAGGTCCAAAGATCGTTCAATTTGAATTGACACTCTTATTATTCAAAATAGACAATCTAAATGTGATGCTAAAGGAGTACTAGCGTCATTCAAATTGTATCCTTGTTCAAAGAGAAGCTGAAAATCAGTTTGATCCATCGTTGGTTTCAGGGTTGACCGGGGCCACTCTCGTGTTTGGCTTTGCAAGGAGTCTGATTCTGTTCAACGTTCTGGTCAAGGCCTCCCAGAACCTCCACGACCGCATGTTCCAGTCCATCCTGCGCACCCCCGTCCACTTCTTTGACGTCAACCCCATTGGTGAGAGAGAAACGCAACGCAACGCATGGCTGTCTTGTGTCAAACGGCTGGCTCTGTGGCATGTTACATGCAGTATACTGCAAGCACGGTAATGTGCGATTATGGCGTCTTTTTTTTTTTCTGTGTAAACTAGAAGTGGATCGTGACAGGTCCCTCGTTCGGACTTTAAATGAAAAGGGAAAACCGGTTTTCACACATTGGTTCCTTGTTCTGTTGTGTCCCAGGAAGAATTCTGAACCGGTTCTCCAAAGACATTGGGCAACTGGACTCGTCCCTGCCCTGGACCTTTGTGGACTTCATTCAGGTAAGGACCTATTTGAACCCCTCCTCTTAATTACGTCGCGATGGCGTCGGAGTTGTTCCTATGGTGTGGCCACTCACTCTTAGCCTTGAGTTACGGCGTCATGAAATGTAAAAAAAATTCACATCAGAAGGATTGGAAGTAAAATAGGGGCCACGGTGGGGCTGTGTTGTGTTGACACACCAAAGCAAAACATTAAGATTGAACACTACAAATCAATGTAGCATCAACAATTCAAACACTTTCGAAAGTGGAACATTCAATGCCACAGCTGTCCATAAAAAGGGACCCTCAGGGCATTAGAATCCAAGGCACAAAAGAAGAATAAGAGGCTTTGTTATTTTGGGTAATCTATACCGTAAAATTGATTAAACTGCAAAAACACATGTGGCCACTTTAACCTTTGTTAGGGTACACTGTATGCTGAATGTTGTCTTATCTACAGTTATTACCCTTTTCTCACACTCACTTCAGATACTGCAAAAGCCCAGAGCATTCAGCCTGCCAGGCGTTATATAAAAACAGGAACAACTGTGTTTCAAAACCTCTCATGCAAATCTTAACGATATGGTTGTTGTTGTTGTTGTTGTTGTTGTTGTTGTTGATAGGTGTTCCTGCAGATTATAGGCGTGATCGCTGTGGCCGCCTCCGTCATCCCGTGGGTCCTCATCCCCGTGGTGCCCCTCCTCATCGCCTTCATCATCCTGCGGCGCTACTTCCTGCAGACCTCCAGGAACGTCAAGCGCCTGGAGTCAACCAGTGAGTTTGAGATGGGTTGGCGTGCACACACACACGGACACTTGTTCTCGCATAGCTGTGCCTTCTATTTACATGTTTGTGCTTGCGTGCGCTTTTCCATGTATTTGCTCTTATTAGCGTTCATTTTGATAGGTATTGAAACACACTGAGAATCACACAAAATCTGTGTGTGTGTGTGTGTCTCTCTCTCTGCAGCTCGGAGTCCGGTCTTCTCCCACCTGTCGTCCTCCCTCCAGGGCCTGTGGACCATCCGGGCCTTCCGAGCCGAGGAGAGGTTCCAGAACACGTTTGACGCTCATCAGAACCTGCACTCAGGTTTGTCTCTCCTCCCACCAGCAGCGCAATACCAAGTCGTGCTTCACGCTGTCCTCCTCTCAGCGCCTAGCTCTGTGGTGTTCAGGTGGATCCAGTGACAGCAGCCTAAGAGTCACAGGCCTCTATCAGTCCAGTCACAGCCCTCCTCTCACTAAGAGTCACAGGCCTCTATCAGTCCAGTCACAGCCCTCCTCTCACTAAGGGTCACAGGCCTCTATCAGTCCAGTCACAGCCCTCCTCTCACTAAGGGTCACAGGCCTCTATCAGTCCAGTCACAGCCCTCCTCAGGCTAAGAGTCACGGGTCTCTATCAGTCCTGTCACAGCCTTCCTCACACTAAGGGTCACAGGCCTCTATCAGTCCAGTCACAGCCCTCCTCTCACTAAGGGTCACAGGCCTCTATCAGTCCAGTCACAGCCCTCCTCAGGCTAAGAGTCACGGGTCTCTATCAGTCCTGTCACAGCCTTCCTCACACTAAGGGTCACAGGCCTCTATCAGTCCAGTCACAGCCCTCCTCAGGCTAAGAGTCACGGGTCTCTATCAATCCTGTCACAGCCTTCCTCACACTAAGGGTCACAGGCCTCTATCAGTGCCAGTCACAGCCCTCCTCTACACTAAGAGTCACAGGCCTCTATCAGTCCAGTCACAGCCCTCCTCAGGCTAAGAGTCACAGGCCTCTATCAGTCCAGTCACAGGCCTCTCAGGCTAAGAGTCCGGGTCTCTATCAGTCCAGTCACAGCCCTCCTCACACTAAGAGTCACAGGCCTCTATCAGTCCAGTCACAGCCCTCCTTACACTAAGAGTCACAGGCCTCTATCAGTCCAGTCACAGCCCTCCTCTCACTTTAAGAGTCACAGGCCTCTATCAGTGCCAGTCACCAGCCTTCCTCACATTTCTGTCCTCCAGAGTCCTGGTTCCTCTTCCTCACCACCTCCCGCTGGTTCGCCATGCGCCTCGACGCCATCTGCTCCATCTTCGTCTCCATCACCGCCTTCGGCAGCCTTTTCCTAAGAGATCGTAAGGGCCCCCTTTTTATTCATTCATTTTCATATTTTGGTATTTTATATTGTTTTGCCGTTCGTTGGTCAATCTGCAGTGTCTTTGCAACATAACATATTCAATCTTACTGTAAAATAATAAAACACTTCCAATAGCTGGAGGCCTGGCACCATAACCCTGTTGTTGTCTGTGTTGTTTGTTTGTTTGTTTGTATTTCCAGAGCTGGAGGCGGGCTCCGTGGGGCTGGCGCTGTCCTACGCCGTGACCCTGATGGGCATGTTCCAGTGGGGCGTGCGCCAGAGCGCCGAGGTGGAGAACTTGGTGAGACGGAGAGAGAGAGAGAGAGAGAGAGAGATTCACCTCGAATAGGACGGATCAAAGAGCAGATTACGGTTCATCTGTGTTGACGCAAAATCCTGAAAAGAAATGAAAGAGGAGATCTGCAATTAGCCGTGTTGATACAGAGCGCGTTTTTTTTTTTTTTTTTCTTTGGCGAAAGGTGCCAACGAGTAAATGTTTAACTGCTGTGCGAAGGCTGGGCGGGGGTGGTTGTCGTGCTTCTCTGAATCACCTTGCGGGTGTGAGTTAAACGAGACATGTTCAATTGTGCAGAGCTTTTCTTAAAGCCTCGCGTGGGCCAAAGGTCTGGCAGGAGGTATAGTTGGAGAAGATTGCAGAGTCTTTGCAAGGCCAAACCCCCCCCCCCCCCCCAAAAAAGTTACAAAGATTCTTATAAGTCTTATCTAACTTACGCTCTTGTAAGTCAGTCATCAGTGAATGTGGGTGTCGACACTTCATCGGCAATATGCCAGAACATCGGCTGTTCTCAAGCAGTAGGCTTCCCAGGTACCTTGAAAGACCTCTGCCATTTGCTTCCTCCCAAAGGGGTTTACCTCGAAAGACCTCTCCCTGGCATTTGCCTCCCGTTTAAACTTTCGAGACAGAAAGGGCACGGGAACCCCTGAAGTTATTTACGGCTCGAAACTGCTGAAAAGTTTTACTGCGAAGGTTTTATTTCCATTACTAAGCCATAAGGATGAGTTCAACAAGGTCAGTCTGCTCCAGTAGGGACTTGTGAGCGGCTGGTTGTCGTGGATATTTACCCTTAACGACGCGCTCTGTCCTCAGATGACGTCGGTGGAGCGGGTGGTGGAGTACACGGAGCTGGAGAGTGAAGCACCATGGGAAACGGAGACCCGTCCACCCGCCGAGTGGCCCAGCCAGGGCATGGTGACCTTTGACAGGGTCAACTTCTCCTACACAGCCAACGGACCGCTGGTTCTCAAGGACATGACAGCCATCTTCAGACCCAAAGAGAAGGTCAGAGTTTACCGAGTGAAATGTCTTTATGACAAGCGTCTCGCCATTCACATCTCGCGTCCAGTGGTTTTTAATTCCATATTTTGTACGCACTATGCGTTTCATTATGATAATGCTTTGGTTTTTGTCATTGGTGAGTGTGACTTTTCTCTCCTTTACTCCTCTCCTCTTAGGTGGGCATCGTGGGAAGGACCGGTGCGGGGAAAAGCTCCCTGGTCTCGGCCCTCTTCCGTCTGGCTGAGCCCCAGGGCCGGATCCACATCGACGGCGTCCTGACCTCCGAGATCGGCCTCCACGACCTGCGCCAGAAGATCTCCATCATTCCTCAGGTATGGTGGTGCTCCCATACAGCGGTGGCAGAGCACAGGAATGTTACATGCTTCTGTTAAACGTTCAATAGTATGTATGAAGCTGGTGTTGTCCTGGTTCTGTCTATCGGGTCTATGGTTATATGTAGTCCTGACTCTTCACTATCTATAATGGTTATATGTAGTTAGTGTTGATACTGTCTGTTGGGTTGGTTATATGTGGTTTGTGTTGATACTGTCTGTTGGGTTGGTTATATGTGGTTTGTGTTGATACTGTCTGTTGGGTTGGTTATATGTGGTTTGTGTTGATACTGTCTGTTGGGTTGGTTATATGTAGTTAGTGTTGATACTGTCTGTAGGGTTGGTTATATGTAGTTAGTGTTGATACTGTCTGTAGGGTTGGTTAGTACTGACTATTCTCCTCTATCCATAATGGTTATATGTAGTTAGTGTTGATACTGTCTGTAGGGTTGGTTATATGTAGTTAGTGTTGATACTGTCTGTAGGGTTGGTTAGTACTGACTATTCTCCACTATCCATAATGGTTATATGTAGTTAGTGTTGATACTGTCTGTGGGGTTGGTTAGTGCTGACTATTCTCCACTATCCATAATGGTTATATGTAGTTAGTGTTGATACTGTCTGTGGGGTTGGTTATATGTAGTATTGACTGTTCTCCTCTTGGTGGCTTAGGACCCGGTGCTCTTTACTGGCACCATGAGGAAGAACCTGGACCCTTTCAACCAGCACAGTGACCAGGACCTGTGGAACGCCCTGCAAGAGGTCACACACACACACACACACACACACACACACACACACACACACACACACACACACACACACTGGTTTAGGTTAGCTAATGCTGGATGGGCTCTCTTTCGTCCCCGTGCAGGTCCAGCTGAAGTCTGTGGTGGAGGAGCTGCCCGGTAAGATGGAGACGGTTCTGGCCGAGTCGGGTTCCAACTTCAGTGTGGGCCAGAGGCAGCTGGTGTGTCTGGCCCGAGCCGTCTTGAGGAGGAACCGCATCCTCATCATCGACGAGGCCACCGCCAACGTGGACCCCAGGTATCTATTTGGCATCGTTCTTTGAATTGTCCAAAGGCCTGGCGCGGACTTGCCATCGGGAAGTTCGGGAGGTTTCCCGCTGTGCCGGTCTTGTGAGGGCCGTTTCTCTCCCCCAACCCAGGCACTATATTCAAAAGGTTATTTTAGCTGCAGCGCCACGGCTTGTGCAATCTGTATTAGCAGATAACAGTTGCCATCACAACTGAAAGTATCTAGCACTCGGGTAATGAGTAACATCGTAGAGGGAGCAGTGCTTTGTCTTGCTTACATGTTATGTGCTGTGAACTAGCTAAATGACCTAACTAAATAACTACATGTTTTTGTTGGGATTTCAATGCTGAAGGCCCGCAGCACATTAGGTAGACCACAGTGAACTTCATTGTCTAGATGTAATTTGTAAGATAATAGAATCAATGTGCCGATGCATGTAGAGTCATTGTAAGCCTGTTGGTATAGAGATAAAAGAGAGAGATCAGACTCTCCCATGTATCTTTTTTTAATTAGCGTTTTACCAACTGTCTTAAGCACCGGATCCTATATAGCTCAGTTGGCAGATGCACTGCTCTCAAGTCTAGGTAAAATGCACCCATGCAGGTTCAAACCCTGCTCTGAGTTTTCTGTTACAAATTTTGCAACAGAAATTCTGTTGACTTTCCATGTTTAAATATCCTGATTGAGATCATTGTCACCAGAAGTCTCAAGTAGCTCAGTAGGTTAATACTGTGAAAACCTAGCTACTGTTTGGGTATGACGTGGGTTCGAATGCTGGTTATGTGCACGTTATGCACACGTTATCCACAAGCAGTGGTGTAGCTCAGTAAGTTCGTGCCGTAACGCTACATTAGAGAGTTGGTGGTTCAAAGCTCGCGTTCAAAGAGTTGGTGGTTCCAAGTTGGAGGGTTATGGGTTTGAATCCCGGAAAGAACACATATTGCAAAATTCATTTAAATTACTACCTTTAAACAGGATGGAAAAATCTTGCATGTATGAGCTTGGCTATAGCTCAGTGTGTAATCGCTCAAGCATTGTGCCTGTGAGTACATAAGCATCGCAGGTTCAAGTCCTGCACCAATTGCTCTGCTCGAATGTAGGGTAGGAGGGTAGGAGGGTAGTCCAGGGGCTTCTGGCCCCTGGAATCTGATAGCCATGAAAATTGGGGGTTATGCAAATGAATGCATTAGAGTGGCTGAGATTTTAGAGGAGCCAACTGTACTTACTAAACGATCACAAGTAGTAGTAGCTAACATTTATGTAAAATTCAAGTAGTTAAGTACTATAATAGTATGATGAAAAGTATTAAAGCTAGTGTAAAAAGCTCTTCATTTCAATGTATTCCTCAATATAACCACTGCTTTTCATTGCCACCAAACTCCAGGGGCCAGAGGCCCCTGCTCTATCCTCCTATCCCAACATCACCAACTGAACAGTTAAGGTGGGACTCGAACCCACAGTGCAGGAATACCTGCTGGGGGGGTAATACCAGACTTAACCCATTGAGCTAACCAGAAGCTCTTCTGACAGCCAATTTTTTTGTAGGCTTTATTTCAAGTGAAGGACCATGGATAATTTTGCAACATAAAGGAACGGGATTCGAACCCACGTCATACCCAAACAGTAGCTAGGTTTTCACAGTATTAACCTACTGAGCTACTCGAGACTCCCAGTGACAATGATCTTGTTCAGGATATTTAAACATGGAAAGTCAACAGCATTTCTGTTTCAAAATTTTGTAACTGAAAACTTATAGCAGGATTTGAACCTGCGTAGGTGCATTTTGCCTAGTCTTTAGAGCAGTGCACCTGCCAATTAAGCTATGCAGCAGCAGGTGCTTACAGCAGTTGGTAAAAAGCTAATTAAAAAATGATGCATGGGCGAGTCTGATAGCTACCTTTAATCTCTATACCAACAGGCTTACCATGCCTCTACATGCATCGGCACGTTGATTCTAGTATCTTAGAAATTACATCTAGACAATAACAAACAGTTCATTGTGGTCTACCTTGATGTTTTGGAAACAATCAGGCGTTTTCAAAAACATATAGTTGACAACAATCTTGCTATCTAAAGAGGAAATAATTGTTATTAAGCCAATATGTAAATAAAACTATCTTTTTTTTATTATGCTTTATTAAAAATAAATTTGAGAAGCATTGATGAAGCAAGTGGGACATATACACCATACTCTCCAGCAGTGGAAGACAATCTTTTAAATGGGATTCTCTATAAGGCATTTCATATTTTTCAGCCACGTCCACTTTTATATTGTTATTTTAATAATTAAGTAGTAAATAGGCTACATATATTAATGAAGTAAAATAAGTATTATATTATAGAATAGACAGTGGTCAGCCGGCAGCCCGAGTGTGCGCGACGAAGAACCAACCACAATGAACTAAAGCAATGTCTAAAATTAGCTTAGCAAGCCTACTTAAATTCATCATAATTAAAGCATTTCCTGTTTGTTGAGTTAATGTCTGGTCTATCAGGGCAAAGCTGCTGAATTTCTTACTTCTGCACACACAAACAAGAAAACCTTGGAAAATGCCTTTAATCATTTGGCATATGGGCCTAAGCCTAAAACAAACAATAATAAGTGGTTCGTTGATTGACAAACATGTTGTGTCAGTTCGAATTTGGTGTATCAAATGGGGGCCGATTGACAGCAAATTCCCGGGCTGCTTTTTGTTGCCAGTCCGCCCCTGCCAAAGGCTATAACAACTCCTTGGTAGACTTCCCAGAAGAAAAAAAAAATCAAGATATGTGTCTTGTGTGTGTTTTTTTTTTAAATGTGTCTCCTGTAGGACCGACGAGCTAATCCAGAAGACCATCCGAGATAAGTTCCGAGACTGCACGGTGCTCACCATCGCCCATCGCATCAACACCATCATAGACAGCGACCGCATTCTGGTGAGGCTTTCCCAACGGCCACGTCACACATAACATAGAAACAACAAGCTAGCGAACGGTGGGATATTTGTTTGGAAATAGTCTCACGATGCCAGACCTACCTCCACACTGTTGCACTATAGTTGGATAAGAAATAAAAAAACAATCGAAAAGTGATTTGGAAGTGATGGATTGAGGTTGTACGGCTCAATATAAGTACAGTCAAAATAGACTAATGGTGACACGACTGTCTCTGGGTCGTCAGGTGCTGGACGCGGGCCAGATCTACGCCTACGACGAGCCCTACACCCTGCTCCACAACCCCGACGGCCTCTTCTACAAAATGGTCCAGCAGACGGGCAGGATGGAGGCGGCGTCCCTGCTGGAGGCGGCCAAACAGGTGAGGCTGGCCCGACGGCTTGTCATTCAGGTTGTCATTCACTGATTGGCCGTCGAACGTAAAGGGCGATGGGGAATGCATTGTGTAGGTTACACAAGCTGGATCTTGCCTGTGTGTCTGTCCCTCTACCTTTTTTAGTTTTGTTTTGACTAGTTTTGAGAACCAGTGTTTTTTTAATTATTCTGCTTCACTCACAGGATGTAATTTTGTTTTTTAATTCAGGCCCACGCGAGCAGGAGTCGAACCGGCACGGCCAACGGCAGCGCTCACGTGACCACGTCGGACGGAAACCTGGTGATCTTCGAGACGGCCTTGTAGTTAGTACCACAAACCGCCTCCTCCAGCTGCTCCATGCATGGAGGGCAAAAAGCTCAGCAGTGGGCCAACCCGGGCCAACCCGGGCCAACCCAGGCCTTACTGGCACAGCCTCTCGATGTGTCGACATGGAGGGATGTCTAGAGGGGAAGGACTGCTGCTAGGAGATGGGGTCTGGGTCAACACTGTGTCCCGTTGGCTGGCAGGGCTCATACACTCACAAAATGGCGCTGCTCCTCCAAAAGTTGGGGGGGGGGGGGCATGCCGTGAGACAGGGCTAATGGCCTCCTCCAAATTCCTATTTATTTAGTGTACCTTTTTATATATATATATATATATATATATATATACACATATTTTATATTTAATCGTTGCACAAAATAGACTGATAATTGTTGACTGTGGAATATCAACTGTGCCTTGACTAAAGCTGAGAACATTTCTTACAAGAACCTTTAAGAGATGTGCATAATATTTAAATGCCTTTAAATATTCATTTTGTGTACTTTCTGTGTGTATAGTTGTGCACAAAAAGCCTTTGACTGAAAGTAAAACTGCATGGTGCAGTTGTGCCTTTTTTGATGTTGCACTCCATCGGTCCAGTTTGTTTCATCATGCCCGCCACTTGATTAATAATCAAGTTATTTTTATTTCACAATTTGTAGTCAGCTATTGAAAACGTGGCATTTGTAAAATGCTGTTGCTTAGTTCCACGAAAGCACTTTTGTTTGTTCATTGTGAATAAGCTCTTTAGGAAAAGAAAAAAATCCTCACTTTGCTGGACTTTTAACAGATTATTTTCTGTGAACAATACCAAATAAGGCTTATTGCAATACAGAATGCCTCTCAAACACTCAAGCACTTATACAGAGACTGAAATACTGTAACTACTGCCGGTAACCTATTATAACTGGTCCTGTTAGCTAAGCCATTACAATATTTAAAAAGGGATAACCTGTTAGTTTGTAGTTAGGCCTGGTTGCTTTTGCTTTCATGTTTTGTGGGATCCCTCATTTAATACTCAACTGTAAGGATTACAAATTCCCTCACAGCCTTTGTACTATAAATCACATTTTGATCACTGCCATATCCACAATAATTCAGCTGTATTTCAAGAGATTATAAATGCGTCATGTGACTTAATTTGGAAGACATTGCTCTAACATATTTTATACTAATCAGTCGTTAAAATGTTCTTGTTCTAATCATCTTAACCCCTTTTCTTTTAAATGTTTGGTTAAAAATATGTTAATAAATTCAGTTTAAATGTGCACTCTTTTTAATGTGTGCTTATTAACTTGATACATCTACAGAAAGGTTTTATTCCTTACTGTAAAACATTTTAACGTGACAGTAGAAGTTGGGAGAGATTTAGTTCCAGCTCTGATAAACTGCTAGCACAATGCAGGTATGATGTTGAGGTTGAGTCCGTTGGGCCCCAAAACCGGGGACAGGGCCCATAGCCAAGATGTGCTAGCGTCAACAAATGCGCTTCTTGTTGCTTAATCCATTTATTGTTTGTGTGCAACCGTGGCCCACTGGCAATGTTTTTGTGTAATTTAGCGTACCAATTTTCTGTTGTGAGCCAGATGGTTGATCGGTTATGTTTCTCTTTGTGTTAAAGCTAGTTGTTAAAATACTGTAGATAATAAAGCCTGTTGCTGTCCTACCAATAGTGACTGTGTGCTCATTAAGAACACTTCTTTCAGGTGCTCATCCAAAAAAATTACCTTGGCCCATAAAGTCATGATTACAAGAAAGGGGCTTGAATGGCCAGGCGGTAGACCTAGTTGTTAGAATAAAAATACATATTCAACTACCGTAATTGCGCGTGTATAAATCGAGAACTTTTCATAAAAATATAAACTTCAAAATTGGGGGTCGATTTATACTAATTACTATATATATATATATATATATACACACAAAAACTATTTATCTACAATTTGTATCGCAAAGTCAGGAGTCGACTTATACACGAGGTGGACTTGTACACGCGTAATTACGGTAAATATATTAAAAGAAAAGGCAGCGTGGGGAAAGCATAAGATGTATTTGCACAAATATTTTTAATCATTGCAGACCATCATACTCAAGGCAAAAACGGTCTGAGGTATTTGGTATTTGGTAATACAAGATTGTCCAAACGTCAGCATCACTCTCACACAAAAATTCTGTTTAATGTAAGATGTAAAAACCGAATAATGAGAGATATACAGGATCTGAAACCCGTACTTGTTAATTCTAGGTAGGTGTGTTAGGTTAGGCTGCAGCTCAATGTTATTTTCTGCAACTTGTTTAGTGCAGGTTTTCAGACTTAAACTGAATATGGAATTAATAATAACAATAAAACGTAGCTCTCCCATAAGAAGCTTTGGGCCTGGAAATAGTAAAGTGAAATAATGTGAAACCAAATAATTTTGAATGTCAGCAAATAAAGTCACCAGTGTGAGAACCAACAAAACAATTAGTCTATTCCTTCCAGACTCAAAGTAAGAGCTTTTAATTTTGTGTTTGTGTGTGTGTTATTTGGAAATTTTTGTGCTGAACACGAAAAAGATGGTGAATTAGACACATTTTGTCACTTATGAAACAGCTAATCCTGTGCAACGTTTTATATCCTTTTGGGAAACATAGAAGTAGCTTATACACGTGCACCTTGTAAACTGCTGTCAGTATCAGTATGACAGTTTTTAATACTCGTTTTAAATAGGTCAAGGCAGTCATTCATTTTACATAGGGACAAAATTACTATTGACTATTGTTTCACAAAGCCCTTGACTCTCTCTAGGCAACAACCTTTTAGACAATCGTTTTACTTTGGTCACAAAGAATAGTGTAAAAAGACCATGCAGACCAGTGTCGGTGGAAATGAAGCTGATGAAACAATAATACAGCTTAACTTTTAAA
The DNA here is from genome assembly GCA_026901105.3 of Galaxias olidus. Taxonomy (NCBI): domain Eukaryota; kingdom Metazoa; phylum Chordata; class Actinopteri; order Galaxiiformes; family Galaxiidae; genus Galaxias; species Galaxias olidus. The sequence continues at coordinate 24,715 of JAPMUY010009878.1, forward strand.
TAAAGCAAAAACATTCTAGGGCACACTATCCCTGTATAATGTGGCACTGTGCGGTACTAAAACAAGGCATTAGTAGTGTATAACGCATAAAATAATTTAAGGACATTGGGTCTCTTCTTCCTCCTACATGTGGAACCTTATAAATAATGGTCTAAATAAGCAGCAATACCTCCAGTGGTACAAAACAAACGTTTGCACCCAATCCAAAACGAATAATAAAATAATAGTTAAAAAAAAAAAAAATGTTCAACAGGAAACATTCATATAAACTCCATGCCTGTTTTTCCTGTCCTTTTTTCCAAGTCACCAAGTCTGGAAGGGCTGGCCATCCGGAGCACCAATTTTGACTTGATGTGTGCAGGAATATCCGGAGAACCGCAGTCAGTCATCTTACTTAGATCTTGTCTATGGGTTCCAATGGGATTCCTACAAGGAGGTCTCTATGACGACAATACCAGAGGTCGGATCGGCGATGGCATCCGTTCCATTCGCCTCGTGCTGCTCGGACGTCTTGGAATTAAGACTGTTCGTGTGTGCCTGTGGTAAGATCAGCACATTTAGAAAATGAGATCATTGCAACTGGAATAGATTTTTCAAAATGCCACAACTTTCCAGGAATTCCATGACTAAATGGTGGGAATGGAGTGACCACTGTGTATCGGAAGAGAACCAATACGCAGGTAGAAATTACCTGGAATTCAAAAAAAGACAATTGGATAATCGTCTTACTGAAGTAGTCCAATGTTACCTGTCTTGCGGCCTCCAGCAATGAAGCCATCTCCGTCTTGCCAGTCTGCTGGACCAGCTTGTGAAGAGCACTCTGCTGGTTCTGCATCAGCACGTAGGGCTCGTCAAACTCCTGGATGGTGCCGTTGTCCAACACCTTCAAAGGTCAAAGGTTAAGGGTCATGGCCAAGCGCGGAGTGAACTGAATGACCCCTAGGCCAAATATCTGCATCTGAGAGGTAAAAGTAACTTAGAATAGGAAATTACATCATATTACTGTCTTTGACAGGGACCCAATATTTAAAACAAATGGTCAAGTTCAAGAACACCATTTCCAACGGTTGTGGGTGATGGAATTTTTGTCCATGATCGTCCGGGAATGTTTGTGGCTCCAGGATGTTGGGGTTGGTGGGGCCTCACCAGAATGCGGTCGCTGTCTATGATGGTGTTGATGCGATGGGCGATGGTGAGCACCGTGCAGTCTCGGAACTTATCTCGGATGGTCTTCTGGATTAGCTCGTCAGTCCTACAGGAGACATACACACAGGACATAAACACGTCTCTCTCTGTTAGGGTTACGAGATGCTCCTCTCAGAAAGTAGCTCTCTGTGTGTGTGACTACAGGATGGGTGTGCTGGAGAGAGAGACCAACACATTGGGTGGGTGTTTGTACATGTCAAAACTGCACCTTAGGTCCACGTTGGCGGTGGCCTCGTCGATGATGAGGATGCGGTTCCTCCTCAAGACGGCTCGGGCCAGACACACCAGCTGCCTCTGGCCCACGCTGAAGTTAGAACCCGACTCGGCCAGAACCGTCTCCATCTTACCGGGCAGCTCCTCCACCACAGACTTCAGCTGGACCTGCACGGGGACGAAAGAGAGCCCATCCAGCATTAGCTAACCTAAACCAGTGTGTGTGTGTGTGTGTGTGTGTGTGTGTGTGTGTGTTTGTGTTTGAATTGTATGTGACCTCTTGCAGGGCGTTCCACAGGTCCTGGTCACTGTGCTGGTTGAAAGGGTCCAGGTTCTTCCTCATGGTGCCAGTAAACAGCACTGGGTCCTAAGCCACCAAGAGGAGAACAGTCAATACTACATATAACCAACCCCACAGACAGTATCAACACTAACTACATATAACCAACCCCACAGACAGTATCAACACTAACTACATATAACCAACCCCACAGACAGTATCAACACTAACTACATATAACCAACCCTACAGACAGTATCAACACTAACTGCATATAACCAACCCCACAGACAGTATCAACACTAACTACATTTAACCAACCCCACAGACAGTATCAACACTAACTACATTTAACCAACCCCACAGACAGTATCAACACTAACTACATATAACCAACCCTACACACAGTATCAACACTAACTACATATAACCATTATGGATAGTGGAGAATAGTCAGTACTAACCAACCCTACAGACAGTTTCAACACTAACTACATATAACCATTATGGATAGTGGAGAATAGTCAGCACTAACCAACCCTACAGACAGTATCAACACTAACTACATATAACCATTATGGATAGTGGAGAATAGTCAGCACTAACCAACCCCACAGACAGTATCAACACTAACTACATATAACCAACCCTACAGACAGTATCAACACTAACTACATATAACCAACCCTACAGACAGTATCAACACTAACTACATATAACCATTATGGATAGTGGAGAATAGTCAGTACTAACCAACCCCACAGACAGTATCAACACTAACTACATATAACCATTATGGATGACTGAGTTAAACAAATGAAACTGAGCTTAATGCAGAGAGGCCTTTGTTTGATGTTAATCAGTGCAGTGAGTTCTAAGGGCTTTGATGTGCTACTTGCAGGTCAAGGGAGCTCCATTCTAACGAATCCAGGACTGACTGATGACCTATGTGGTAACCCCTCGCTTTATCCCCCCCACACTGGCTAAACAAACTGTTCCAGTAAGAATGTCCTGCTGGGCTTGCCGTACAAATTATCTCCGCTATTTGCATGTGTTACACCCCCAAAATTGAGTCACAAAAGCATGCCATGCCAGAGCACTCGTAGATCCTTGGGTTTCCCACGTAATTCCTACTTGGTTTACTTTCAGTGGGTCTCTATGTGTAATAATAACAATTGATTGCATTTTATTATAGCGCTTTTTCAAGGCACCCAAAGCGCTGTACACTGCAGGGGGACCCACAGTATGGTCTCCTCGTGTCTCCGTATTAAAGTCTACTGAGCATTTCGCTCCACCTGGGGGGTGAAGTTTCCCACGCCAGTGTTCCGTCACGGTCCGAGGCGACCTCCTAAGTACCTGAGGAATGATGGAGATCTTCTGGCGCAGGTCGTGGAGGCCGATCTCGGAGGTCAGGACGCCGTCGATGTGGATCCGGCCCTGGGGCTCGGCCAGGCGGAAGAGGGCCGAGACCAGGGAGCTTTTCCCCGCACCGGTCCTTCCCACGATGCCCACCTAAGAGGAGAGGAGTAAAGGAGAGAAAAGTCACATTCACCAATGACAAAAACCAAAGCATTTATCAGTTGTAATGATGTATACAACACGCTTTTGAAAAGCCACTCACTGGCTGCTTAATGGCGTGACACATTTAATTTGTCGACGGCCGAATACAATTCACTCGGTGACCTCTGACCTTCTCTTTGGGTCTGAAGATGGCCGTCAGGTTCTTGAGGACCAGCGGTCCGTTGGCGCTGTAGGAGAATTTGACCCGGTCGAAGGTCACCATGCCCTCGCTGGGCCATTCGGCGGGTGGACGGGTCTCCGTTTCCCAGGGTGCTTCACTCTCCAGCTCCGTGTACTCCACCACCCGCTCCACCGACGTCATCTGAGGACAGAGCGTCTGATGAACAATCGGCCAATCAAAAATGCTAACTGACGTGTTTATGGTGCCAGGGTTGAGCTTAACTTCACACATAGTTGTGGCTATGACGCAACCACAGGGCTTCGTTCTGGTTCAGAATGACAGAGAGAAGCACTGTTTACCAGATGCAGACATTTAAGTCATTCAAGCCAATTTAAGCCATTTAAGTCAAACCATGTAATATCAACAAACTAAATGATACTAACAAACTAAATAACATGATAATATATTGCATAAAACTTATAATTAACACTGCTTTGGAGAGTTGAAACTATTTCCCGAAAACACCCTCAGGTAACACACTACTATGTTCTGAGCCAACAGCCGCTTGGCAAATGAATTATGCACTATGTTTATGTATTGCATAGTTTCCAAATACGTTGACACCCTGAAATTGCTAGGTCCCAACCCTACAGTATAGAGAATGCAGCTGGTTGGCGTTGCTCTACCACATCTTTTGTTGACGAGACATTAGCAGGTTTTTCTGGCTACAGCGTAACACAATGAATATTTGCTCATCCTCATGTTTGCTCATTATCTACAAAAGGTGTGCCTTTATATTCTTTGGAACTGATTCATGACAGTTACAGCACTGGGAAGCTCATTTCAAGTCAAGCGTGACCTTTACACACTTCAGTACACCCACTACTGAAAAGTTGCCTGTGCCAAACGAACAATTCACAACGACTGTCTAAAAGTACATTTCTAATGCTACTGACTCAATCCCAGAAGGCTGCAGACGGTCTCTGTATTTTAGTGGCAGAGACGAGCCTCACCATGTTCTCCACCTCTGCACTCTGTCGGACGGTCCACTGGAAGCAGCCGACCAGGGTGATCGCATAAGACAGCACCAATCCCACAGCTCCGGCATCCAGGCCTGCAAGCGCCCACGCACACGCGCACACACACACACACACACACACACACACACACACACACAGAAGAGAAAGGGGCTCAGGCTCAAAGCAGATTATTACACACACACACACACCTTTATTTTCTTGTCAACTGTCGTAAATTAAACAGACAACCGAAAGTCTTCTTCTTTATGTCAATTAATTCAATTATTTAATTTTATGTAAAATGATTGTTGATACATACAGTACCAGTCAAAGGTTTGGACACACTATCCTATTGACTTCAATGGGAAAGTGTGCCCAAACATTTGACTGACACTGCAGTTGAATTGTTTGCATGCACTAGGCACTGGGTAGTCTGCTTCTTGTGTGACTAATTAAGGAACTAGCCAATTTTTCTACTTGGATAACGAATTGAAGCTGCAGGGTTAGGAAGGTGACCGGGAGTGTTTGGAGAGGACAGGATACCTCGCCTCCGCATTTTGTAATAACCTGAAATCTTTTCTTGTCTGTTACGTTCTGACAGGACTAGATGATGAACTTTAACAGGCTGTGATGAACATTCTCTACATAGTTGACAAATGCCTTTTTTTGTTTTTTATGGACTCGTTCATAGACCAGAGACGGTTTTATGAGTTGGCTAGACTCTGATATAAAAAAAATATACAAAGTGAAGACACGATAATTGATGTTTATCACTGGGGTGGCAAGCTCAATGAATTAGTTGGCCAAATGAGTGTTCACAGGCTGAGGTAGGGAGTCAGGGATTAGTGTTATTAATAGAGTACTTTTTTTGTGTACTTTTATAGCTTCGAGTATAACTGATGGAGTAAGCATGGGAACAAGCAACCTATTGTGCACACAATGTGTCTTGCAAGATGTGCGATGTGCCAAATTACCTCAGTAAGTCGCATATTCTGTAAGATCAAATCAGAAAACCAAAGTGAAGTAGTCTTTGCTAACAAGTAGCATTTGTTGTTTTTGTTTTCTTACTAACTGAAAGTAGGAATATGTATAGGCTATGCATCAGTGCACAATAGGCTACAGGCATGAATGCATGTCAAATCAAAATCAATGACTATTAATTCCATGTAAATGAATATGGGTGGGCTATATTTTACATTTTTGGAAAAAGGGACTGCGACCTCCTAATCGCCTCAATCATCTGTGCCGTTGCACACATTCCAGAACAATGGGAGGATTCAGGACAGCTAAGCTGGTTTTCTGGGGAACGGGGCCAGGCTGAGCAGATCTAATAAAGGATCAAGTGATTAGAGTGGGAGCCAGTCATTCACACCGTCTCAACACTCACATTTGCTGAAAATGCTGATGAGTAATCAGCCATTTTGCCAATGTATTAAATGTTGGCCGTTAGAATTGTCTTTTTCTAAAGATGCAAAATTCCTTAGCAGCAATTAATTAACATGTTCTACAACTTCTCTGAATTAATTCATTAATAATTGGTATTATTTGATGTAGTGCTTTGCTAGACAACAAAAGTGCTTAATGTATAAACAAATGACGTTGGGTGTTGCACGGGATTGATGGAGGAGGACCTTCTCTCACAAAGGCTGTAGCATGTCGAGGGTGTCCCCGCGGCTTAGAGACAGTGTTTCTGGGGGCCCCTACCGTCTCGCAAGAAGATACAGCTGAAAGTAGTGATGGTGAAGAAGAGGGCGCACATTCCGTCCAGCCAGAGGGCAAACCAACGGGAGGTCACCACGAACAAGAACCAGGCCTCTGCGAGAGAGAGAGAGGGGGCGGGGGGTGTCGATGACAAGTTGTAGTTCATTTGTGATTATATAAACATGTGCATTCAAGGACATGCTGTGGCACTTTATGCCTTAGAGATTGTGTGCTAATGTAAATATCAGACTTTTCATTCAATTAATTGGTTCATTCATGATCTTAAGAATATTTCAGTAAATATTTACTAAATACTGTGTCCAATAATTGCTTATTATATTACAAAGCACCTTCACTTGGGCAAAATTCAGAGCATTAAATCGAAACACTGTTACTAGCATTAAGCTAAAAAAGCAATGGCAAAATTCCGCAGCAGACCCAATGTGATCAAATGTTGAACTGTTCCTTTAAGGGGAGAGACAAACCTGAGTGCAGGTTCTGATGAGCGTCAAACGTGTTCTGGAACCTCTCCTCGGCTCGGAAGGCCCGGATGGTCCACAGGCCCTGGAGGGAGGACGACAGGTGGGAGAAGACCGGACTCCGAGCTGCAGGGACACACGGTAGTATGAAATAAGCATTTAAATCAGACACATTTACATCGGGGAGAGTTCCTCGTGTAACATAAAACAATATTAGACATCTTATCTTCCCTAAAAGATGTAATACATATCTATCAGCTACAACTCAGTTTATCATTTTTCATGAATACAAAGTATTCCCACACATTCACACTCGCTCGTGTGCGCGTGCAGGCACACACACGCACGCACACACGCACGCAGACACACACACACACACACACACACACACGCTGAGTACCTACTAGTGGACTCAAGGCGCTTGATGTCTCGAGAGGTTTGAAGGAAGTAGCGGCGCAGGTACATGAAGATGAAGAGGAGGGGGACGACGGGGACGAGGATCAGAGGAAGGACGGTGGCCGCCACCGCTACCACGCCCACGTTCTGAAACATCAACTAGAGACCAAAACAACCCAATGAGAGGAATACACAAACAGGAAAGAGTCTGAGGGAGAGTTTCACACTGCATATATATATCATGGGATACTTTTTTTTCCCTCACTGAATTGTTGCCATTACTTGCCAAAACATATTTTAAAAAAAAAGATTGATGTTGTCAACAATAAACCCTCTTCAAACATAATTCCATACAGGTATTCAACAGCAACACACACCCCCTCAAACGAACGTTAAATAGAACCAATGTTTCAGGCCAGGATTTTGTCAAGTCACACGTACTTGGTAGACATCCACAAAGGTGATTGGCAGTAATGAGTCCAGCTGGCCAATGTCCTTGGAGAACCTGTTGAGAATTCTGCCTGGAGACAGGAAGTGACACGCCTACATTACCAACTCACTCAAGTGTGCACTAACCACCTTCACTTAAAACACATCCGATACACACAACACCTTAGAAATATTGGACTAACAATTCAAAAAAACACATAAAATCAATCTGTTAATAGTGATAATCCTGTATTTGGTGAGCTTGTGGCCTCTTACCAATGGGGTTTACGTCGAAAAAGCGGACGGGGGCGCGGATCACGGCGTTGAACATGCGATCGTGGAGATTCTGAGAAGACCTCACAAGCCCGTTAAAGATCCAGAGGCTCCTGGAAAAGCCAAACACTACGGAGGCCCCGGTTAAACCTTAACAAGACAGAGTCATCACCCGTCAGTCACAATAAAATGTCCCCCAGCCGCTTCAACTTCACTAGCGTAACTTGATCTAGATTTAGATTGTTTAACTTAGCTTTAACTAGGTTTAGACTGTTTTTATTCATAGCAAGATCAGTGGAAGTCCCACCTGCATACACGCTGAGGTAGAAAGGTATATCTAAGGGTTCGCTCGACTGAGGACCTGGAAGGGCACCAGTGACGTTGACTTTATCCTGGTCTCTGGCCCTGCCAAGCAAACAGGAACAAAACAGACACTACTGAAAAGTCAGGCGTCAACACAGAGAATTTCAGTAAACTACAAATGTGAGACTGACTATGAAATAAGGACTACAAATAGCTCTTACCATTGTGCCAGCCACCAGTCTTGAAGTATATACACAGTCTTTAAATGAAAGAAGAAGAGATATTTCAAATAAGTTCAATAGCATCGAATATATTCTAAATATTACAGCTCAGTGTATTCATTAGTACAAACCTTAAATAACCCAACCTCCAAAACGCTTTCATTTCCTGTCTACATATAAATAACCCAACCCCAAAATGCTTTCATTTCCTGTTTACATATCAGATTTACCCAGCTCGGTGCCAGAAACGATCGCCGATTAAGAGTTAAGTCAGGTGATAATTCCTAATTAATTTCTGTTTGTACTATCAGGCCATTAGGAACATATATGCGGTTTACCTCAGCGGAGAGGCTGAGCAGGAAGACAGCCACGAGGCGTAGCACACTGGCGCCTGAGGTAAAGTACTTGAGGTAGAGTCCCGCGCTGACGTTGCCCTCCGAGCGACTCTCCTCCTCCATCATCTGGGCCTTGTCTTCCTGCGGGTTAAAGAGAGCAAACGGACATGGCCCTCAGCAAACAGTGCTTTTTCAACTCCATATTTTTAGCAGTCCATTATAACAAAAACAGGTGATATACTTTAAAATCACTCTCATTACTGTAAAGCAACAGAAAAGTTTCGATAGAGTATACGTCAACGTGTAACCGAAAAGATTTTTTTGTGCTTATTTCAACGTGATTTGATTCAATGAATAGGTCCAGGTCTGGTGGCTGCAGTAGTAAGGTGACCCACCGGTAGTAGATCGATCTCACAGTTAGGCGGGAGGGAGGTCCCAGAAAGCAGAGACTCCTGGGAGAGGTAGCGGCTGCCGGCAGAGCGGCTGTCCAGCTCCGCCCCGTTTGTCTGGGCCTCCTCCTCTTCGTTCTGCGTCTCCAGCAGGGAGGCAAAGGCCAGCCCGGAGCTCTGCAGCTCAGAGTAGGTCCCCCGTGCTACCATGTGACCCTAGCGAACGCACGCAGGCACAGACAGACGTGGAAACAAACAGGGGTTTGTGTTATGTTATGTTAAGATAAAATATGGCTTTTGGGCAAAATTCCAGACTCCAGAGGGAAAAACAGATTTCAGGGAAATGGCAAAAGCCATTTGGCATTCCAAATGATATTAAAACTTGTAGAGATCGTTTTGGATCAGAAGTGTGGCAACTCCTTATCTCAAACATGCAGGCCCCTATCCCAAACTCTCTGAGTGCACTTCCTGTCAATCACGTCAACTCTGACCAAAACAAAAGGATATCAAAGTAGCAAAGCTCTGGAACTACACAACAAGAATTAAAGTGCATGTACTTCCATCAAATATTTTTCATTTGTTGTTCTCACTTTACGGCAAGGCAATTACATTTATTTATATGAAGATAATTAAAGATCTGGGAACGCATGTTTGAACAGTCCCTAACGGGGTTAATGATCTGTGCGTATGAAATTTATATAAGCGCTGTGGGTCACCAACCTCCTTGAGCACCATGATCTGGTCAGCGGCCTGCAGGTACTGGAGCTGGTGGGTGACCAGGATACGGGGCTTGTTCTTCAACAGACCACAGATACATCTGCAAGACACACACACACACACACACACACACACACACTTAAAGGTATTAATATGCTATAATATTAGTCACATTAGCACACAAACTCTGTATTCTCTACAGTCTAATTGACGTTGCAAAGCCAGTGTTAAACTGAAGTCTGAAACTACACGTCACCATCGTGGCTAATCCCTTTGCACATGACTTGTAATCCACATAATCCTCTGTCTCGTTGAGAAGAAATTCAAATGGTTTTAAATGTACAAAAAAAAACTAAAAACTTTAGTGTCAAAACTAGTTACGCTATAATAGTAAAAGCAATGCTATTGGAGTTTGAACTGAGAGTCGGGTGCTAAGAGCGTGACGTTAGAGAGGGACTCGCATCTCCAAACCGAAGGAACGCCCGCGGTGTGTACGCGACAGAGGAACACTCACTGTTCAAACAGGTGTCTCCCGACCTCGGCGTCCACAGCACTCAGAGGGTCGTCCAGCAGGTAGACGTCTGCGTCCTGGTACACGGCCCTGAGACCAACAACACATCACACAGGCTTCATCTACACAGCAGGCACACAGACAGACAGACGGGCTCTGCTCAGGTCCTATGAATCTCTGGCTGCTAGCGTTAGCGCTCCTTCTGTAGACAGACGGGCTCTGCTCAGGTCCTATGAATCTCTGGCTGCTAGCGTTAGCGCTCCTTCTGTAGACAGAGGGGCTCTGCTCAGGTCCCATGAATCTCTAGCTGCTAGCGTTAGCGCTCCTTCTATAGAAGGGGGGGTCTGCTCAGGACCTATGAATCTCTAGCTGCTAGCGTTAGCGCTCCTTCTATAAACAGGGGGGCTCTGCTCAGGTCCTATGAATCTCTAGCTGCTAGCGTTAGCGCTCCTTCTATCTCGGGGGGCTTTCTCACCGTGCCAGGTTGACGCGAGCCTTCTGCCCCCCGCTGAGGGTGGCTCCTCGGTCTCCGATCAGCGTCAGGTCTCCGTCCGGCAGCAGCTCCATGTCCTAGACAACAACAACAACAACAACAGGCACTCAGGACCATGACGCCCTCCGGACACTGTCCAACCTTGCACAGTGAGGGAGAGGAGTGAGCAAGCCTTCTCACAGCGACGCATCCTCAGTGCCTTTCCTATCCACCTATAAACAAACATTTGGTTATACTTGCGCGTTTGTATCAAGGCACCGCTCACTACAAGCTAACCAGGTCTACAAGGTGTATTGATGTTACAGTACACTTGTCAAGCAACGTCACTCTGCAGTCAGCCCCGGTTTTCTGGGTAAAAGCGTGACGGACGGCCCGGGGGCAGCGTGTTAGTACACGCAGGGGCGCTAACGTCACTCCACATCCATCAATCCGCTCCGGTCTTTGCGCGGGTTTCTCATGTAGCCTATGGGGGCAGGAAATCGAATATGCAGCACAAAGCAGATGTCACGTCTCGTCAGGCCCGGTTTAGTCACGGTTTGTCGACGTGTGTTTCTAGGATCGACAGGAGAGATTCAAATTACACGCAAGGGTGGGCTACGCGGGCCTCTGTGTGTTCCTCGACCTGTTGAGTGCGCAGGCACGCGGGACCTTCAGTGATGACAGGTGTGTGTGTGTGTGTGTGTGTGTGTGTGTGTGTGTGTGTGTGTGTGTACATGCGCTTTCTACCGTCTGGTTTCTCACCCTCTTCAGGGCGCAGGCTCTCAGGACCTTCTCGTACTTGCTCGGCACCAGCTGCTTCCCAAACAGGATGTTGCTGCGGATGGTGCCGGGGAAGACCCAGGGCTGCTGGGAGGCGTAGGTCAGCTGACCTTTGACCTTCAGCACCCCGCTGTCGCGGGGTAGCTCTCCGAGGATGGCGCTGAGGAGAGATGACTGCGGACACGAGGAGAGAGTGTACTTGTAAACTAGCTGACACGCAGGACTTTTGAAAAAGAAAAGGCAGCTGGTTGACACAGATTGACGTAACCGTGACAGACAGAGATTGGCCATTACAATGCTAGCGTTCATACATTACTCAGGCTTGCTGCTTGTTAACGGCTGCTCACCCTCCACATGACATAACCATGCCAAACATTCTCTCAGCAATAGTGTGTGCGTGTGTGTGTGTGTGTGTGTGTGCGTGCTGACACACAGCCCCATGGAAAATACAGATGTCAGTTTGCTGATTCAGGTGGAGATCACTGGGACAAATACTGCTCAGTCACTGCTACAGGGAAAGGGGTCCCCACGAAGAGAGGAAAGCTGATGCACACACACAGGGCCGTGGAGAACCGTGCGGACAGGGGAACGTGTAAAACGAATCCGCGAAGACTCTCTGAGTGCTGCTGATCACTCATGACATGGCGTACTTATTTTGAAGACCATGCAATGTCGGATTCCTGACAGGAAATAGAACTCCGGCACGCCAGGAAGAAGACGTGCCACGAAAGTGCCTTTGGCAAGCAGGGGATTTACCGGTAGCTATGGAGTTAAGGGAATTGAATGCGATGTACGGCTGCTTCAATTGCCCTGTTCTGTGTGCGTGTGCTATGACACTCGGTTCACGAAGACAGCCTCAGCGATATTCTCATTACCGATGACCATCTACTACCAACATTTTTAAAACCAATACTCTCCACATAGATTATTTGATCCGATCCATGCCCTCATTTGACAGCTCGGGATCATAAGCATTCTGCGGAAGTTGCCGTTTCTATTGTAACTAGTACACTGTCAGCAAAGGCAAACTGGATTTACGACTAGCCATAAACAGTGACACCGGGACCACATCTAATCAACACGCCGACGGACATTGAAAACAGGGTCCAAGCTTCACAGGCCAACAACAAAAGCTGAACTCTGACCTTTCCAGCACCCACTGGTCCAATCACAGCCACCAGTTGTCCTGACTTCACAGAGAGGGAGACGTTCTGGAGAGATGGAGCATCCACACTCTACAAGAGGGAAGAGGGAGAATAACATGTCAGACATTTTGGCGTCGTGAAAAGTCAATAACGAAACTATCCGTCTGCTTCCGTGCTCGCGGATGTCGCGTGAAATGTGAACCACGGCAAGGAATGCTGTAATAAAGTTGCGTTGGTATATGAAGCCATGTGGTAACAATTTTCTGGAGGGGCACACTGGAGGGGACTAGTTTAAAGCTCCCAAATGTGGGGGAAATGATGCACTAGGAACACCAGTAAACACACATGCAAAAAAGATGTCAAATAGGTTAGTTCCCTAGGTCGTTAGTATAGACAAAGTATTCCATGTAATTTCATGACATTGTTGTGGATCCTGACTTACCTTATCCCAATAGCACACCAAGTCCTCGATTTCCACCGAATTTTCCCTTTTCTCCTCCAACGGCAATCCCACGCCCTGCCGATCGATCTCATCCAACAGGAGGAAGTTCTAGGGATAAAAAAAAAAAACAGATTGCGTTGCCTAAAAAGAAGACGGAACAGTTTCCCATGCTTAATGTGTTAATTTTATGAAAACCACTGAAGGGTAATCCGTAACCACAGAACACGCTTATCACCCCTGAAGCCTGTTATCAGGCATAACACTTGGACCCCAAAGATAACCAACCGGATCTAGTATGGCAATACAAAGACACTCACTGTATGCTTACCATGTTACATAAAGGCGAGTGGATTTACCTTTCCACGCAGTGAGAAAAGCATATATTCAGCTTCCCATAGGTATCTATGTCCCATACAGAGAAAAAGGGGGTCCTTTTTTTTATCAGGGCAAATACCCCAGCATATCGCCCACAAAGTAAGGTCAGTCAAAGCTTTAGGGTTACCTTTGGTCTCTGTGCTGCCTCTCTGATTGCTTGATGGTGTTCCAGGTTTGTACAGATACACCAGTCACGACACCTCAACCGCCGCGGTTCGTGGTTACGCGGCCCTTCATCACGATAGCTCTCGGTGCATCCTCTGACCTCTTCTTCCTCGAGACAAAAGCCAACGGCACTGCCATGGTGTAAAAAAAATTAAAAACAACACTGAACGATTGAAAGAATACCTTAATCCTGTTGATGCTGACGATGGTCTCGGACACCTTCTCGACGGCCAAGGGGAAGAAGAGGGTGACAGTGAGCTTGATGGTGCCGTACAGCGACACGGTGACGAAGACGCGGCTGGCGGTGATGGGGTTCCCCAGCAGCACGTAGACGGTGAAGGTGACGAAGACGATGACCTTGCTGGAGCTGTAGAAGAAGGCCATGTTGAGGCCTCGCAGGTAGGAGCTGCTCATGATGTGACGGATCTCTTTCCTTGGAGGAGGAGAGATAGCGGGGGATGAGGCCGGAAGTGGAGTGGGGGGGGTGCAGAGCGAGTTGCAACGCCATTAGGAACCCCACGTGGACCACCTACACTACACGAGAGGGGCAACCGGCAAAGGGACGGTGTTATGTACTTTATACTTTAACAACACACACACACACACACACACACACACCTGCTGTTACGTGACACACATGGGCAAATAACAGACTTCAACAGAAAAACAAAGCGTCGAGACCCATCGAGTCTTAAAACGTATTTGAGAAATATAAGTCACAACTCTACAGATATTGTTCGTTAACGTGTCCTACGGATTTTAATTTCCGTACCACTGCTGCATATAATATTAACCATTATTATTGAACATTCATTACTAACTATTCCAAAACAGAGCATACGTATTACATCATTCATTATTATTGGTTGAAACTGATTGTTAAGTAAGCCTGTGAACCGGTTGACAGATTACAGACACAGCACAGGTTGAACATTAACCTTATCTGATTTAGCTCTGGTCGAATGTAACTGAAAGATAATGTGTAAGGACATTAGGACACAACCTTAAGAACATAATTACACGTAAAATAAAAAGACATCACAACATATGTGGATGTAAATAAAAACGAAACGTGCAGTACAAATAAACCATAGAGACCACATGCGTCAGGTCTCAACACGACAGCCATAGATCTTACCAGGTTAAGTGTATATGTTCACTCCGGCATTACATTTTTCTCGGTGTCAAACGCGGCTTGCTATTGGTCCTCAGTTGCTTCTTAGAAAACTCAACATGCCACTCATTCCACTGCTGTCAAAACGCACACACTCTCCTCACTGTCTAGAGATTTTCAGGCCTCGGGTCTGAAGTCTTTCGTGACATGCCGCTAAATGACTTCAATTACAAGGTATTTAGCCTGTCATAGATATCAAATCCTTAAAAAAAACGTATTCAAAGATTTTTGTTAAAAAGCTACACATCACCTAAATTTGAATAGCTATGGTTAAAAATATGAACAGATTACAAGGTATTTAACCTGTCACAAATATCAAATGCTTAACAAAATGTATTTAAAGATTTTAGTTAAAAAGCTACACATCATCTAAATATGAACACATAATGTCTAGAGCACCTTTATGAAAATAATGTATATATTACAGCATATTGCTTACATTAACACTGGTTAAATTAAATTCTTGGAAAATGGACATAAAATAAGACATTGACAAAACAGTATAGAATGATGCTTATTTAAAGACAATACATACAAGGTACATGTGTGTACATCACTCCTGTCAAACTTCATTGTAACATCCGCTAATATTTCAGACGTTTGTACTGATTATTGGGACAAGAAAGGTGCTCTATTTCCCTGTCTACGGGAATGTCCCACCTTCTGGAAGGATGTTGTAAAATGTTCGTCAGAGATCTGTAATACCAACGTCCCTTTAAATGTCAAAGTCTGTGTCCTTGGAATATATCCAAAAGACTTTATACAAACATCGAAACTGATGACACTTCTGGAATATGGACTTCTTCAAGTCAGGAGAGCTATTGCACTATTGTTGCAAGAGTATGGATGCTCCATCATTGGGAATGTGGATAAGGGATAATTTCGGATTGTATCGGTCTGGAAAGACTCAAGCACATTGCTAAGGGCACGCGGAAATACTTTGTGTATGGTACGCAGAGCTGAACAAACAGCATGAAAGATGGATATGCTCTAGCTGAAAGGAAATTGTAAATAATGTAGGGAGATTTTGTTTTATTTGTATTCTATACGATGTCTGTGCAAGTCGAGCGTGTGTGTATGTGGACGCGTGTGTATTTGTGTAATTTACGTACTTCTGGACTCAAACTATGACAATAAACATATTGAAAAATAAAAAAATAAATGGAGAAAGGAATTTTAACCGATCACTAGAGACTTTGAGTTTCAGCGCTAACACTGTAACGTACCTTCTGACTTCAGAGACCAGCGTGGAGAAGGGCTTCTCCCAGGCGTACATCTTGATGATCCTGATCCCGGACACCACCTCGTTCATGGTGCGGATCCTGTTGTCAGCGAGGTCAGACGTTTTGCTCCTGCCAGGGGAGAGGGAGCATGAAAGCCATGATAGAGTTAGAACACAATCGGTACACTACTCGTTAGTGAATTGTGAATAAATACGTTTGTTAATGAGCGAGTGAGTGAATGGGTGAACGAGTGAACGGTCAAGCTTTAATCAACTCACCGAATCTACATTGCATGTGTGTGTGTACCTGTATTTCCCAAAGAGGTTTCCAAACAGGGCCTGGAAGGGCAGCATGAAGAGGACAATGAGGGCCCCAGCCACACAGGAGGGGCCGATCTCATACCAGAGCAGAACGATGATCACCACAGCCTGGAGAGGGCCTAGCAACAGGTAGTGCATGTTGGGGGTCACCTACGAACAAGACAGGTCGACTCGGTAACAAACCTCGTTTCTTTATTTTTTATATATATTTTTTTTATTGAAACAGTACCTGTCAAAAGTTTAGGCACACTTTCCCATTGACTTGAATTAGAAAGTGTCTCCAAACTTTTGACTGGTACTGTATATATGTTGCCATGTACAGTGAGGGAACTGAAATACATTTGTTGGGCATGGTTAAACTGCTTAGGTGGATTTTAGACGATATGACAGCACAAATTCTTTTTTTTATAAAAACACATGCGGTTTCAATCTTTCCAGGAAGAAAAGCCTGCACGCAACGACCTCTACAGTTGAGCGAGATAAGTCCCTCAGCATCCCTTGGAACTTCCTCTTCACATTTGAAACATATTTGCGGAAAAACGCTTTTTTGAATTGTTCCCCAATTTCTCCGGAAGCAATAGGAAAGCCAAGTGAACATAAGATTAGATGGTCTCTCCAATGTTCCCAAGTGGGTCACAGTCTAAAGCAGGCAATAGGCCCTGGAGTCATAGATGGAATTTTCAATACGTTTTCATGCATTACCCTCATATTAGTACACCACTGTTCTATTTTAGCAGTTGAAAAAGGTCAAGTTGTTCCTCCGCAAAACCGGAAATCTAACTAAATCATCGGACTGTGTTGAAGGCTGTGCCTTTCCTACTCCCATATTCTGCATGATCTGGGGTAGTGTGCGGTTTAGATATTTTTTAAATCAGTGATCAGTATTGTTTTCAGGGAAATTATTCAGAAAGATCAATTGATCCACATCCGTATGCAGTTAATTTTGTTTCATGTCAATACTGTAGTCGGTGTGTTCCCAAAGAACATGTGGAAAACATGAACATTCGAGGAAAAAAAAAAAAATTCTGTGAAGATTTTTTAAAAGCCTCATGCAAGGTGGAAAATGATCAGCTGCATTGCGCAACTTGTACATCTTGTTTGTCGACTCTCAAAATCACTAGTGAACGAAGAAGGACGAAGACATGCGAGGGCCGCTCCTACCTCATCAAACCTGTTGACATCATTCGAGAGGAGATTCACAATCTGCCCTGTTGTCGTTCTCCCCATGGCAAAGCTGCTTAGGCCGAGGGCCTGAGGGAAATTGACATCCATCAAAGAACAAACATATCACTTTGGCATCACTGCCACATGTGAAAGCGTGTGGCTCCGACTGACCTTCCTGTAGATCATGTGACACATGGCCACCCGGATCTTCATGCCCGTCCGTTGAACTTGGTAGTAGAAGACGCACTGGAGGATCGACAAAGCAAAGGTGGAGACAGACAGGCCCGCCGCATAGCCGTAGGCCTTGTACAGACCCTCGGTGTCCTCTGGGTCATAAGTCTCAAAGTATTGGATGAGTTGTCCTAATAATACTGGCTGGGCCACTTTAATCACTTCCTTTATGGATTCAAACAGAGATAGATGGCATGTGAATAAAAATGGCACTCGTAGAGATTCTTCTCGTTATTTTCTATAGACTGTGGATAACTATGACATTTTTTACGTTTATAAACATACCACACAAAATGCATAGATGCCCAGCATTGCATAGGCTCCCCCGTAGCACTTAATGAGAACTGTGGCGAGTTGTGGTTCCCGTAGTTCCTTGGTAGCCAGCTGGACTTCATGGTCCCAATACCTAAATGATACACAGATTTGTGATGATCTGTTATAAAGTAATTAAAATCGCAAATGAAAGATAAAAAAATAGAATGAATTAATTGAATGAACAGGAGATTTTTATGGAGCTATCACAGGGGTAAATACAAATGGAATAACAGCACCATCACCCAAGTTTCAGTTGAACGTGGCCAATTACTTACTTACTTACTTACTTACTTAATTCTCTTTTGAATCAACTTAACAATCAATTTACTAAAATAAATCAGGTAAATCAATATTTAATTTGAAGTATAACAGCAAAAGCTAGTTTTGAAATGGACGCCCCGAATCGGTCAAACAAGAAAAACTCAACAGGGACAGGGATCACCTCTGTAGCTCCTCCCCCAGGGTTTCTGATCGGTCCTCCGGCAGCACCTTGTACATGTCATCCTCTTCAAGCCTCCTCCTGTGTCCAGTACGTAGTAAAGGCACCACCCAGCTGGTGCACGAACAAGAACAAAAGTAATGAGCAAAAGAATGTTCTATTGTATTTATTTATTTCTACGGGGTAGAAGTTGAGAAAACGCCTCAACTTGCATCAGTGCCCTGTTTGGAAGGCAGTTCATGAAACAAGAAACAAAACCCAAACAAAAATGATGAAAACATTTTAAACAAAAAAATGAAAATGCACCAAAATAAGGACAAGGTGTTTGTTTGGACAGAGAAAGACAGAAGTCAAGACAGAAAAAGAGAACTGATTTACATGGGACGTTCGTCATAAAAATGCTGCTGAACAATGAATATTAAACATTTGTGCGATTAACTTAAGTGTAGGATTGCACGGATTTATTTTTTGTATTTTCATTTTTATAACCATACCTCATACAGACTGATTTAAACTCACTTCAACAGACCTATTTATCATTTTTTAAATGTACATGAGGGAATAAACAAGATAGTATTTTCAAACTATCCGACTGAGCTGGGTCTTGACTGAGGACACCAACCTTTGTTCTAGAGAGAGCTTCTCATGGTAATTGCCACTTTATTTAATTGATTAAACGCTCCACCCCAAATGGGTAATTTGAGACAGGGAATATGCACAGAGAGTTTTGGGAAGATGTTTAGTCAAAATGAAGCGCTCTATTAAATTATAATAGCACACTATATTGCTTCCTGTGTCTAACCTTGCATGGAAAATGCATTCCTTATGGGCATACCAAGTTGCTCAGTTGTGATTGACAAAAGAAACCATCTTTGTTTGTCCTTAGGGGTGTTAAGAGTTGTAGTTCTCTTGATGGTGGGGTTTAGGGAAATGTAGTGGGAATCAACTACAGCTCCCTGGAACTTCAGAAAACAATAGGGTTTAACACTGAAAATACTGAACCCTGCTACTTCAAAATGTATTTCACCAACGCATTGATCATGACCATTTGCTGTTGAACAAAACTAGTTACGTAAAAGTCTTGATCCCGTAAAAACCAAGGGCAGGCCGACCATTTGCTGGAGGCAATAAGAAACATTTTGGTTGAAGTGCCAACTCGAAGAAGCACATTCCCCTTGACAAGACTAAACCAGCAATACTTTGATTAATTCAGACATGTTAACTTTCCAGGCTGCTAGTTCGGGATAACTTATCTTTCTGCCAAGATACTGCAAAATGTCCAGAGGACTACACTACAAGTGTATTCCTGTATTTCTGATGCAACTGTTTCGATGTAACCATTACTATTTCTGTGTTATTCCTGTCTGTTTGATTTGGCAGCACTCCTTTGGGGCACAGTCTGAACTTCCACCGGGCCCGTTTGATATAGTGATCTCTGTACTTGTATCTCACCAATTTGTTTCATAGTGAGCTCTAAGTACCCCTGAGGATAGAAAATACAATTACTTAACATGCACTACAAACACCACTGTGAATGTGATGCCAACTAGACATACAGGATCAGTCAATGGTTTGGACACACTTTCCCATCGAAGTGAATGGAAAAGCGTGTCCAAACCATTGACTGGTACTGTAGGCACGATGAGCTCCAGATGAGGGAAAGACATCTGCAGTGTAAGTAAGTCTCAAGTTTGCTGCTCATTTCATTACATCGATCTCAGTCTGTCACTATCTCTCTCTTTCTTTCTCTAATTTTATTTACCGCATTGGGTAAAAACATGATTAGGCAAATAAATACCACACACACGCACACACACACACTTTTTGTAGCTTTTTAATTAACAATTGTTTAAAGGGACCCCTGCCTTGCAGAACTAATCCAACTAGGCAAATTACAAAACTGGTGCTTTTATCATGGGAGCAAGTTAACGACGTCCTTCTCATAGCTCCCTGCGATGCATTAAACTACGAGAACCAAAGACACCACCACAGGGGTCAAATCAGGGGTCAAAAACAAGTCAACCAGATTGCTCTCACCCTCACTGTGCTCAACCCAAAGTGCAGCACAAGCAGGTAACAGTTGCCCCAGGACCTCAACAGGAAAGGCCTCAGAGTTTTCAAAGATATGCCTTAGTCACAGAACAACTATTTTATTGCAATCAAATCTGATGTCTAGAGGATTGTGCCCAAGAGAAGAGATTTTTTTTCTTTTTCACGGAGGAACAGTTGCAAAACCCACTTCCGCCGTTGGCTTAAGTAATTGCTAATATGGAAATGGTATGCTTCATTGGCATGGCAACAACACTCATATCTTAATTTTATTGTCTGAAACATGGGCCACAGTGCAAAGGGCACGTGAAACTCAGTTTATCTTGTATCTACTGGCTGGCCGGACACCTCTCTCTCTCTCTCTCTCTCTCTCTCTCTCTCTCTCTCTCTCTCTCTCTCTCTCTCTCTCTCTCTCTCTCTCTCTCTCTCTCTCTCTCTCTCTCTCTCTCTCTCTCTCTCTCTCTCTCTCTCTCTCTCTCTCTCTCTCTCTCTCTCTCTCTCTCTCTCTCTCTCTCTCTCTCTCTCTCTCTCTCTCTCTCTCTCTCTCTCTCTCTCTCTCTCTCTCTCTCTCTCTCTCTCTCTCTCTCTCTCTCTCTCTCTCTCAACTTTACCCAAGAGAAAATACTGCGAGAAGCACCCGCTCTTTCTCTATATTCTTACTCTCTTACTAACTACACGTTTCGAAAACGGTCACTATTAGAAAAGCTGGCAATTTATTAATTTGTTTTCCTTACTTAACGTTTACCAAATAACAAAAAATATTACGAATTTACCGCCTAATTACTTGTTTTAATAAAACGTGAAAACACGTTTGACACAGGCTATAGGCATTCATTTGAATAATTGCATTAAGCCTTTCCAAAGTAAGCTTTTTATATTTCAAACGGACCGCCTATAGAACAAGTTGGTCTTATCTGTCTTATTAAATATAAAATATTACTCTGAAAACAAAGATGTCAACACTGCCCCAGTCGAACTAGTGCAAGACATTCTCGTGCTGTTTTCGAATTCCACCGTTGGGATTTTATAAACCATGGACAAACCAACTGCGAAAACTCCCCACAGGTTATGATAAATCATTTGACTATAGATTGAGTGGGAATATCAGGTTCTACGTACATGTGTTGGGTAGTGCGTGTCATTAATTATTGGGACTATTATGCATTCTAATTAACAAACGCAAAGGCATGCAGTATCTATAATTAAGTCTAATACTCTTCAAATCAAATGATGTCAAATGTTCTGTAGTTATTACAGTGTTATTATGTGACTCGAATGTACCGTAGTTATTATGTAATGTATCCTCGTGCCACATTACTTTCTTACCGACAGCTAATGTGGTCATATGATATTAATGTTGTATACACTAAATTATATTATGCCTAATACTTTCTAAAATAACCACAATTGAAAATGGAAACGCTTTAACATCTATTACTTTTTTTCAATGGTCCGTATCAATTCCTAGTGGCTGGTTTGAATCTAATCCAAATAGAAACAGTAAATTATTTTGCACATGAGAAACGCATTATATTTACAGTACACGCAAGCGACAAATTTGCAAGAAAACTATAATAAAAACTTACCAGAAAAATAACTTCGAGAAAAAACCTGCATTGGCCAAGGGATTACTCTTCGGATCCTTCTTTAGTTGTTCCATGGTTGTATGGCGTTCTGTAGTATTGGGCTATCTCTACTGTATACTAAATAGAGATTGATTCAGGAGTTATTATTATTCAGGATTATTTGAAAGCAGCGCACCATCAAGGCTAAAAAGCGATCATTCTCCAATTACACAGGACATTAATTATTTGATTAGGTACATTAAACAAAGAGATTTCCATATTCTGGTAGTTGTGGCGGTCACGTGACCCAAATACAGTAGGTTTAGCATTATTAATGCAAGTGTAGTGACGTGGTGTGATGTATCGCCTTCCTACATTTGTTGAGTTTGGTGAAATATGGATCTGTACCATTACCAATCCTGTCTGCATACGTTTTAATTAATAAAAATCTATCTAGATAGCAACATATATACATACACCGATCAGCAACAACATTAAAATCACCTGCCTAATATTGTGTAGGTCCCCCTTGTGCCGCCAAAACAGCTCTGACCCGTCGAGGAATTGACTCCACAAGACCTCTGAAGGTGTCCTGTGGTATCTGGCAGCAAGACGAAAGCATCAGATCTTTAAAGTCCTGTGAGGTGCGAGGTGGGGCCTCCATGGATCGGATCGGACTCGTTGTTCCAGCACATTCCACGCATAAACTCGATCGGATTGAGATCTATGGAATTTGTAGGACAAGTCAGCACCTTGAACTATTACTCGTGTTCCTCAAACCATTCCTGAACAAATTATCCTGCTGAACGGGACCACTGATATCATACCGTTGTCATGAAGGGGTGTACTTGGACTGCAACAATGCTTAGTTAGGTGGTAAGGGCCTATGAAGGGGTGTACGTGGACTGCAACAATGCTTAGGTAGGCGGTAAGGGCCTACATGTCAAAGTAACATCCATGCCAGGACCCAAATGCTTCGTAGCAGAACATTGACCAGAGCATCAACCGCCTTCGCCGACTTGCCGTGGGCCAGCCGCTCCCGACGCGCATCAATGAGCCTTGGGCACCCATGACCGTGTCATCGGTTTATCGGTTGTCCATCTTTGGACTACTTTTGGTAGGTACTACTAGATACCTGGAACCTACAAGATCTGTAGGTCTCTGACCCAATCGCCTAGACATCACAATTTGTCGCTTGTCAAAGTCAGGTAGATATTTACGGTTGCCCACTTTTTCCTTTTACACATCAGCGTCAAGAATGAACAGTTCACTTGCTGCCTAATATATGCCACCCCTTCACAGGTGCCGTTGTAACGAGTTGATCAATGCTGTTCTGATGTTGTGGCTGATCAGTCAGTATAGCTTAGAATATACGATTTCGCTAGTTACTTCGTTATGCACGTCCGCAAACATGTTTTTCAACCACTTACATTTCCAACGCTAAGCAATAACACTGCGTAAATATCCGCTAATGAAATAGCATCGCTTGTTATTAGTTTAAAACCACTTACTTTTGTAGACTGAAAGTGAACATATCCAAATCGCACGCTTTTGCTTCTGTCCCTGTTTTGAGCGCACATAACGTCATCAATGTTCGCAGACAATATTGAACTACTGCGTCGCCCTTTATAATGACGTTACAAATTGCGAATAAATAATTTGTTCGAAGTGGTTGAGAACAAACGAAATCTAGAAATATATGATTTTTTTATGTATTTTTGTTGAAGTATTTAAATGGGTAACCTAAGGAAGTTCAGTTCTCAAAACCGGTCAATAGATGGCAATATACGCTCAGTGATTTTTGTAGCGAAATGTTGACTGTCAACCGAGGTATATTGCAACATTTGTGAAACCAGTTTCCAGTATATTAGTCTTTCTTATCTATATTGTACTAATTTTATTATTTAGGGCATCCTCTGGTATGTAAAACTCTTTGAGAATATGATGCTTTCATGTGTCCAGAAATAACAGCCCAAAACACCTGACTCCAACAGAACTTATCTGGCCAAGCACTGGAGAGATAAGCGTTAACTGATCTGCGGCAGCAGGCTTTCTTTCGCAGTTTGTCCGTGTATATAGTAGTCCAGAACTCTTGCTTTACCCAGTTAACCATCCTTGTTTAAATCTCCCTCCCTCCCTCCCTCCCTCCCTCCCTCCCTCTCATCCTGCTTTCTTTTTCTACATCTACCCATTCATGTTGTTCTCTCTCCCACTTTATATTACTTTCTTTCTGGCACCTATTTCCTAACCAATCATCTTTTCCGATCTTGGATGCCGCATCGGGATACTCCTCCAGCTCATTCTTTCATTTTAAATATTTATCTTGTTTGTTCGTGTTCTCTCTCTCTCTCTCTCTCTTACCATCCTGTCTGTCCATCTGAGTGAGGCGCTGCAGTGGCCCCCAGCTGTTGCTGTGTCCCATCTTGTTTACACCAGGGGGACCCAGGGGTGTGTCACCCCCAGTCGTCGATGTTCAAACCCGGAAGGCTAACGTCTAAAAGACACACCATGTGCCCAGAAGGAGGACACTTGACACTGTTTAGTAGAGCTGGGTGGGCTAAAGGGTGGGACAGCGGAACGAGGAATAACCAAAAAGGGCTGGGATCAAGCCGTGAAATCGGTTCTTGCTGTGGATTAACAGGTGGTTTATGTCCGCAGGTAAGGGACGTTTCATGTGGAGAAACTACATTTTGGCAACAGAATGTTTGGCGCATGAGCTGAGCAAAATGTGATTTTTGATTTTATGTAACGTTTAAACTTTAATATTTTCAAAATAATGATATGCCAGCCAAGTCAAATCCAAAACTTATGTTTGGTAAACCCTTACATTAGTCGTTGCCAAAAGCTGGTGGAACAAACTACAAATCTCCATTGACAGACACATGCCAGGTCTTTTCATTGATCCATTTGAGGAATCGAACTTCAAACCCTTCAAACGCTTAAATATGTACTACCTCCCAGCAAACACAAAGTGCAATACTCAGTATTGAAAAATCATGACGATATAGTTGTTTTTCTTTACGGAAAATGATATTTTGACTACTTAAACGGGTTTGAGCAAAAAGACTAAAAGTCTAGGGGAATAGTGGTTGAGAAGCCAGGAGGGTTGGAGGGCTCGTCTGCAACATAAAAATAAGTCATCTAGGTTCCCAGGGGACATATACGGAGAGCGTTAACCACAATTTGGCTTTACCGGCGCTCCCGTATACATCACAACGTTGTTGTTTTTTTGCCCGGCACAAGTAAGTAGTTCAGTGTTCAGAAACATCCGCTCGCCTTGTTTTTCCTCTACGATCGCGGCTCCTCAAGGTTCAGTCCCTGTGTTTCGGGCACTCCCTCCGTCAGACGCTATTGGGAGACCTGGGCCACGCCCTCGTTCCGCGGTAGGCTGAGGAGCTTGCCAATCTTCTCTAGGTCCCGCTCCGTGTCCTCCCCTTGGCTGCCCTTCAGGTCGCCGATCAGATCGTCCGTCAGCTGCAGCCTGGCAGCCCTGGAGGTCACACGGAAGACGGAAAGTGGTTTGTCATCAACTTAGCCATTGCAAGGAGAACTGAAAATGACAGATTTTGTGAAAATACACACACACACACACACACACACACACACACACACACACATAGGATGTAAGTTGAAGTTATAGTGACTCATCAAAAGATATTTAATGAGTAGTATACAAAGCGTTCCTATTTTTCTCTCAACACCTGGAAGTAACAGGACAAGTTGAAAGTAAAAGGGTTTGATTCAAAAAGGGAATGCATGTTGGTCATTTATCAGCACAAGACAGAGGACATACCATTCAGCGAGCTTGAGTTCATATAGTTCTCTGCGTTCCCTCCTCCTCCGCTCTCGGCTCGTCTCTCCCGCCATTTTCTGCATGCCGATGATCAGGGCGCCGGCTGGAAAGCTGGATAGAGTTTCAGAAATGAGCCTACTGCATGTTGTTAATGTCCCCGTTTGAATTTTGCAAGTAAATTGGGAGAATATGGAGGTAGAGCTGTAGAGTTGCACATGCTGTGGACATAGCAGCTGACCACAGCATTGAATTCACATCGAGTCACTCGACTAGGCAAATTCATTAGACACACAAAACAGTTCTGAAAGCAATCTACGCCTAGAATGAAGCGGCTGTAAATGCATTGGTATTGCTTTGTGGTAGTCACGGTATGGGACACAATAAAGAAATACAAATTAAAAAAATTCTCACGTCCACTTCACCCATCAACCTTACTGTAACATCTTTACATCTACACTCCCAGCATCAGACTGACACACACTAAACTTTAAAAAGGGCTCATTTTCCACGAGGCACATCACTGTCTGCAAACTTACTGCTGCTGCCCAACTTGTCCATCAATCCTCCTGCTGTGAAGATTTGGCATCTCCATTCACTTGGCGCAATCATTCACTTAGCCCCCCCATACCCCTAACTCCCAGCCCCCTACCCCCCTTGCCAAAACACCTAGTACGCGTGCCAGGGATGAGGCTCATGCAAAAACGCACGATCTGGAGCGTGAAGTGCTCTCTCTCTCTCTCTCTCTCTCTCTCTCTCTCTCTCTCTCTCTCTCTCTCTCTCTCTCTCTCTCTCTCTCTCTCTCTCTCTCTCTCTCTCTCTCTCTCTCTCTCTCTCTCTCTCTCTCTCTCTCTCTCTCTCTCTCTCTCTCTCTCTCTCTCTCTCTCTCTCTCTCTCTCTCTCTCTCTCTCTCTCTCTCTCTCTCTCTCTCTCCCCCCGTGTTCGCACTGCTGCACCTGGCTTTGAGGTCTGCGACTGTTTGCACACATCAAACGCTCCAGGTGGCTGGTCACTCAGGCAGACACATGGGTGGGTGAGAGGCAATGAGGAGGAGGGATACGTGTAGGTGGGTGGGGGAGGGGGTTGCAGTGCGCGCGCCAACACTTTGGTAAGGCCTGGCTCCTACGCCCTTTCAGTTTTACTCCTAGGTTCAATCTGGCCTTCCAACTCCTGAGGAGGGCGTGGGGCGGGGGTGGAGGTGGGGGGGGGAGGGGGGGGGGGGGGTTGTTGGATGGCGTTGGGGATGGAAGGGGCTGGCTTAGTAGCCTAGGAGCTGGTACAGACTGAAATAGGGGCATCTGCTGCCTTGGCCTGCCCCCCTGCCTGCTCTAGTGGCCAGAAAAAGGGCCCTCTGCAGCACACATGAGTCCCTCTGGCACCCAGCACACAAACGGGCTGGATGAGGGGGCGAGTTGACGGGGGAGGAGGGTGAGGGGGTGGGGCTTAAAGAGATGCAGCTGCGAGACAGAGGGTTGCTGGGAGGGGCGCAGCTGGCATCCAGAGTGCTCGCATGCACGCTTAAAACACAAATACAAACACACACACACACACACAAACACACAGGTCACCTAACTAAGAGGCCGATTATCATGCCGTACTTATATTATATTGGTTTCTATTGTTGACACCTATTTAGTGAATTGACCCAAATTATGGCTTTGAAAGGTTGATAAAATCATAAAAAAAACAACAACTGAGTGAACGGTATAAGAAAGACCCAGTGAACGACAGAGAAGAGATTTCAGAAGGACTTCTTACCCCATAACCGCTCCTATTGCAGATCCTGCCACCATCCCTCCAAGGCCTAGGTTTAACCTAAAGAGACCTCCAGTCACAGCTGATCCAACACACACACACACACACACACGTCACAGAATTCCCAAAAATTAGGTAAACTGGCACCACAACTCAAATAATTTATGCGATCATATCAGAATATTATGAAGTCTGAATTCGCACCAAATCTTCATTGAATGAGCACTGCCGTGTTCCTGCTCTTAAGTGAGCGTGTGAATGGAGAGACTCACCCCCGGCTGCAGTGTAATGACCGATGGAGTACTTGTCTCTGTATACCGAAAGGCCCATGCTCGCTGAACTGGAAAAAAAGAGTGGGAGAGACAGAGGAAGCATAAGGCGTTATTGCAGATGGAAAGAGTAATCCATTGATCGAAAAATACTATTTAGGAACAATTTATTCTTGCGAGTGTGGAAAACGCTGGAAAATGTTAATCATTGTGAGGTTTTTTTTCCGGTCCTTGGTGACCTTAACAACACAAACCCTAATGGCATGGCAGACAAGAAACACTTAGCGGGATCGTTCAAACTGTAAAACAAAAAGAGCTTGTTTCCACAAATGTCTTCTGTGTGCTCACTTGAACAAGGTGACGAAGGCGGCCACTCTCCAACTCCACCTCCAGCCATACCTCACAAAGCCCCTGATGGCAGCGTTGTGAGCGGACCGCTGAGGATCGAAAGAACATAGGGGAGGGAAAAGGTTTTTACAACAACTGACTATTGAGGTACGAATGAATCCAAACGCATGGTGATAAAAATCCAATCTGGTCTGAAAATTCAAAGTCTACCTTCCATCCAAAACAACTGAGAACGCACCGTCAAACAGTCTTGGCTAACACCCACAAACGTTTTCCCGTCAAACGCTCGTGCAAACCCGCGTCTCACACACACCCACACACAACTACGGCTTGCTCGTTCAAGTGGGGACGGCGCTCGTACCACTGCTTCCACGCGGCTGGTGTAGATGTCCGCCTGACTGTTCTGGATAAAGCGCTCCCGGGCGTGGCGCGCTGCCGGCAAGCCGCCGTAGACCATCCCCGCCAGGGCCGCCGCGATGCCACTCTTCAGCAGACTGGTGAGCTCCTCGGGATAGGCCTGCATCTCACTGGAGGGGACAGAAAAATGTATGTATGTAGAGATGTCCTACAAAACACTTCAAATAGATTTGTAAGGTAAAATAACGAAGAAACCATGTATGGCATGAGACAGGAGGAACACTATGTGTTGTGACAAAACGCAGGCAAAAATAAAGGCAAGCTGGTAAACACAAATGTTTCATATAACCTGATTTCACACATTCACAGTAATAGACAGTCACATTTATTAGTCATCATCATCTTCATCCGCTTTGTCCGGGGTCGGGTCGCGGAGGTAGCAGTTCCAGCAGGGCATCCCAAACTTCCCTTTCCCGGGCCACATTAACCAGCTCTGACTGGGGGATTCGAAGGCGTTCCCAGGCCAGTGTGGAGATATAATCCTTCCACCTGGTCCTAGGTCTGCCCCGCGGCCTCCGCCCAGCTGGACGTGCCTGGAACACCTCTCTAGGGAGGCGGCCAGGTGGCATCCTTACTAGATGCCCGAACCACCTCAACTGGCTCCTTTCTACGCGAAGAAGCAGCGGCTCTACTCCGAGTCCCTCACGAATGGCTGAACTTCTCACCCTATCCACAAGGGAGATGCCAGCCACCCTCCCACATTTATTAGTAATAAGTTTTATTTGTTTCAGACCTAACCCTATTTGCAGACGGGCACTCAAATCCTGTTGAAGACCTACCACTATGAAATGGTGTCTGTTGTTAAAGCATAAAAAGTGCACAGAGCATTTCCATGTAGCAGGCATCAACAACTACACTGACATTGGGGATAGGTGGGTACTGTCAACCGTCTAAGGGAATTACAAGGAATATTAAAATAGGAAAACAAGCAGTTAGTTTAATAAACAAAACAGCACCGAACAATGATCAGCCAGGGTGAGCCGGGACCCCACGACACTCACGTTCTATCAAAGAGATCCTTGATGCGATCCCATCCGGTGTCCGGGAACTCTGGTTTGCCCACGTGTCTTGGCAGGGTGCTGGGAGTTGGGCTGGGGCCGAGGCTGAGGCTGGGGGCTGATATGGAGCCAAGCATCTGTGCAGGGGCAGCAGCAGCCCCGTCAGCTGCCTGGACCCTGGGGAGCCAGAGTGGCGAGGCGAACTGGATGGGGCCCCGCAGTGGCCGGGTGCATGGTCCGCCCCAGGGCGCTGAATCTGCCTGGCCTGGGCTAGGAGCCCCCGGCCGCATCCCGCTTCACTGGGTAGATAGGAGAGGCTGGAGAGGAGAGAGAGCAAGAGAGAGCAAGAGAGACTGAGATAACACATGGCCAGTAGTGAGGAGGACGTTTTACTGCTTCTACTGATGCTTCATCCTCCATCAAAGTAAATAGCCCTGGGGCACAACACAAAGATGCTTAGATAAATGTTTGGCTCAACAGCCGTTTGATACTACTACAACATTAGTGAGATAGACAGAACCTATAAGACTGACATAAGTGAATGACTCTTTCAAACTTAAATGCGCATGCCTCGTAACATCTGGAAACTTCAAGGATTAGCCTGTCTAGACATTTTTGCATGTCATAATACAATCCGTATGAAGTTGCGGTTTTCTTACTCGTTAGCTAAGAACCCTGACTAAAATTCCTAACAACCGCCAAGGGCAGCATGTCAGTACACATACATACTATAGTGAGCTAACCTTAGCAAGCTAATCTTAGCTGATATCATTGAGCACCATAGAATTCTGCATTGCGGGGCAGCGAAGAAGCAAACGAACCGGTTCCATTTCGTTGTTGGTGTTCTAGATGCATCGCATCATCATGGCAAACGTGAAACATTTTAATAAAGTGGGATTGTGTCTTGTCTTACCTGCAATTTTTCTCCCAGTTTCACAACCCTTGACCAGAGAACGTACTGTCATACTATTCTTAACGAACCAATGCGTGAACAGCTCCACCTGTAGGTGGAGGACCTCAAATACATAAACACTACGGAAAACAATGTGGTGGAATAATAGTTTATTTTTTTTCTAATGTATCTGATACTAAGCCATTTTTGTAAACAAAATGTCAATGTCATGTTCATATTCATGTAAAAATATGTCTTAAACTTAACATGTTACTGTAAGGCACCAAAAAGACCCAAATGGCACAAAAAGAACAGCAAGAATGAACAAGTTAGGTAGTAACAACTTCAAGGGATTCATTTCCATTTCTCTGAAATTCAGAAATGTACCTTATTTTAAACGAACAAGATACAAAATAATGAGTAGTAACATTATTTAGGAGCAATAAGGACCTGGTTTGTATGAGAATGAAAAATACTATAACATATTTTACATTCCAGTACCACTTCGTAATTCGATGTAACATGTGTTCTGTAACGCATGATATTAAGAACAATGGCATGATAATGGTGGTTTTGAATTTTGCTGAATGCACACCAATACAAGATAGTGAAATAACAGTTATAATCATTATTGCTTTTTGTTGGCATTTAGTGTTGATTTGAGTGAATAAACACGGATTATTCTCTGGTGTCTAAAATGTCCATGATCTAGTAGAATAAACTGGTCTAGCAATGAGCCATCGTTTTTTATCAAAATATTTTTTTTAAAAAGCTGAGCAAAAAAAAACCTGCTACACAGTTTCTAGCACACTAGGGGGCGGTATGGGGATATCAATGACAAAGCCTGAGACTTAAAGTTATATGCACACAGTCTACGGTACTAGACTAATTCAAGTCTAAAATGAAAGGTTCCACGGAAGGCAAAGATTTGCTTGTTATCGCTGCGTGGCTGACATTCAAGTGGTTTATAAAAGTTATACCTGCCTATCCATTCACACATACATAATTCAGCAGAACCATAAAGAAACTATTAGTAGATTACTGGCCCTCATATTCATCCATGCCAAGCAGCAGGAATGAGTTACATGAAACAGACAATGGCAAAATTGTTCGCTGGACTTGGCAGAGTGAAATAACTTCAGTTACAATGGTAACTTGGTTAGAGTTTTCCCTGTTTCAATAAGAACCTCCATCACAAATAACTGGCTATTTGTATATTTCTAGAGCACCATCTGAATCACGAAGAAATGTGTGCTCTTCTACCTTTAGCTACAAGGAGAGTTTCTTGATCAATTTGAGGAAAACATAACCTTTAGTGTTGGTGAACCCATTATTACATTCAAATGGTGCTCTTCAAAATGTGTCTAATTTACACTGTCCTCTCCTAACTACCACTGCCCTACTTCAGGAACTAAAAGCTCCTTCTAACTTCTAGAGTTCGTTTCTACCAGGCCTGTGGATGATCTGGCTGTAGCTGGATTCCCT
The DNA here is from genome assembly GCA_026901105.3 of Galaxias olidus. Classification (NCBI taxonomy): domain Eukaryota; kingdom Metazoa; phylum Chordata; class Actinopteri; order Galaxiiformes; family Galaxiidae; genus Galaxias; species Galaxias olidus. Next base: position 56,681 of record JAPMUY010009878.1, read on the forward strand.
CTTTGGTTTGTACCGAAGAAGCCCACTGAACTGGTTGAGGAGCTTTTCCCAATAGCATGACACGTCCTCCATGCGAAGGTGGTCCAAGATGAACCTTTGACCCCTAGGGAGAAATAATACACATGCAAATGAGAGGTCTGAGTGACCCTAAGCAATCGTTGTTTGTTTTGCTAACTGAAAAACCTGTTGTACCAGTTAATTAGGGTTCAAGGACACCTCTAATGCTTCCTGAGAGTTATAAGAAATAAAATAATTTGTAACGTGTTTTTACCTCATAGCAATCTCCTGTGCGATAGCATCGTTTTCTTTCACAAACTGGAGCAGTTCCCTAACAATGAAAGAAAGCAAAGAATATGAGTTGAAAGTAAGGAGAAAATATACAGTAGAAAACTGGTTGCTTGCATTATGCTTAAGCTGTATAATGTATTATTTTTAAGCTGGTTGTTTGAATTATATTCCAATTGCACAATTATACACTTGGTGTCCCTCAAAGTGAAAAGCGCTGCGCAAAAAAGGAACAGTTTACCCACAGTGTTCATACATCCCTGAACGTGAACATTGCGTGGCAAACTAGCCCGTGTTAAGGACACAGCTGAAACCTAAACGTCACGAGTGTCAGACGGGTCACCTGAGGTCGGAGAGGTCCTGCTTGACCGGTACGTAGTGGACCCAGGGCCTCAGCTGAGGGTAGAAGAACTCCAGCCACTCCTCGCCCACGTGGAAGACCAGCGAGCCGCACAGGAAGAGGTGCTTGAAGCGGAAGCTTGCCGCCACGCCCCGGAAGTTGAAGAGGTATCTGTGGGAGTCGTAGGAAGGGGTGGGGGTAGTGGAATGGGGCAATGGTGTTTCAAGTCGTTTTTATTTTTATCAGGCATAATGGATCTCGTCAGGTGAGAGTGCGCTTATCAGCCTATACGTTAACTATCAGAAATGACATAACTAGTTATGTAATGGGGGGGAGCAGTTGTAATACTGTAGAACCTGTCCATGCATGCATTTTGTCCAGCACAAAGGTGACAGAGCAGGCTGGTATTTACTGTTACAGTGAATTTGTCTTCCTACAGTAAACACGGCGGCACAGAGTCAACAGAACACACAAGGTTCAGTAAGCCATCCGTCAGATTCAAACGTGTTCGTCCCACGTCACCAATCAGTTCTTACATTCCCCAAACAAAGATGGTTCCCATGTCACCAATCAGCTCTTACATTCCCCAAACAAAGATGGTGTCCCACGTCACCAATCAGCTCTGACATTCCCCAAATAAAGATGGTGTCCGCAGAGGTTTCTCGTCTTAAAACCATGCCTGTTCGACTTATGTCAAGAAAAAACTCAGACAGCTAAAAGCGTTTTCAATTATTCTAATTTTGTAGTCTGACCTAGATTTACGCCTTGGGAAAATCAGACTGGGCTGGTTTGTCAGAGTACGACATAGTACAGCACAATATCCACGCCAAATGGGCTTTTATTTTTGCACTGCAGAAACCGTAAGCGCAAAACAATACATGTACAGTTCATTTATTAGTTCTTTGACCAATCAAACGGAAACAGAATCGGAAACAGAAACAAGGATTCACCCCGAGACCTCCAGTCGGACTTGATAATAAAAAATGCCAATGAGATAGCGCTTACTTGAACTGGCAGTGGTCCACCAGGGGAATCTCCTTGGCAGGGGGTCTCCCCAGTGTATCCTGAAAGAAACGAGACATGACAAGGTAATTTCTTTCTATCCTGCCACTAACCTCACTCCACCCTCGTTGTGTCTGTGTGTGTGTGTGTTGGGGGTGTCCTGTGTGTGACTGACCTTCTCGGACTTCCAGGCCTGGTTCTTGGTGTACTCTGCGTCCACCAGGTCAGGGAGCTCTCTGGAGAGCAGCACCAGGGGGTCTCGCTCCGGACTGGTCCTGAAAGGGAGACACAAAGAGAAGATAAGAGGATGATAGAGAAAGAGAAAGAGGAAGGACAGAAAGGAGGAGAGACCCACCAAACCAAAAGCAGAAGAAACAGGTAAAAAACTGGGCTAGGGGCATGTAAGGAAAATAATTATGTTCAATAATAAACCAGCCGAAAAAGAAAAGTTAGATAGATACGAAATAAATTAAACATTGTGTAGGACATCTAATGAGCATGGGGTAAAAATGGTTAAGTATTCCGTTCACTGCATTGGTACTGATATTTTCTACATCTGGGTGACTTTCAAAATGTGCCATTTTGCGATGAAAAAAACACACACTTATACCAATATTACTTTAATGCCAGCATCAACATTATTGTCAGCTGGTCGGGATATTTCCTTTACAGTGCCACCAACTGGGCAACATCCCAAGTTTAACAGACAAACTGACAGACCAAACGTTTAACAGACTAAGTGACAGACAAAGTGGGGACACATTTCCTCATCTTACCGTGAGCCTCTGAAGAACCCTCTGGACTGTTTCCTGTTCCAAGGCCACTGTTTTGCTGACCTAACATACAATAAAACAAACAGATATGAAAAAAATAAACTATACTACACAAGGGGATAACAGTTACGATCACAGAAAATGTTACATCCAGCAGCTGTTAGTTTGTGTGTATATGCAAAACCTACTTTCTGAGGTCCTCTCTCAAGAGGTCCCAGCGTCCCAGTCCTGTGGGATATATGGGCCACACAGCAGGACCCCCCTCCCAGAACGTCCAAGCAGGGTACATGATGTCTTGGTAGTCGGCCGTCTGTGGATGTACATGCACACGCACACGCACGCACGCACACACACACGCAAATTAATTACACAAAGATCTCAGGGATTCGAAGAGTAATATCTGTGTGTGTGTGTGTGTGTGTGTGTGTACAGTGGCGTTCTGACCTTACTGAAAGAGAAGACAGGGAGGATGGGCTGCACCCAGCCAGGCACCTGAGGATAATCCCTGACATTCACTACCATTTCCACGTCAGGCAACCTGTCAATTACTTGCAGGATAAAGTGCTCCGCCCCACTGCACCTGGACACAAACGAAGAAAGAACATACAAAGAAATTCATAACTAAATTAATAAACTAAATAAAATATTGGTTTCTTCAGGAGTGAGTGACTTTGGAACCAAATTGTATTCGTAATCCAAACCCTTCAGATTGTAGAAGGTTACAGCAAGCCACTGATATGTGCAAGATAATGTATTTGTCTTATCGTCCTACAATATCAAAACCATGACAGCAAGATTATAAATGGAAAGATAAACTGTATGGGTATGTTCAGTATGTATGGGTATATATACCAAGACATGTAAAGCCTGACTACACAAGTTCCTGGTGTGTTTTCTCACCTAGCAGGGAACATGCAGTTTTGTTCTCTGTACAGTTTGTGCCCAATGATCTGGTAGTGGGTGCCAACACCACGACGTATGGTCGCCGACATGAGGTCCTCCGACACTCCTCCTTTAAAAGGGCGAAGATCATCCTGAAGGACACTAAGAAAGAAGAAAATCAAGTATTGAAAATAAGAGAAAGCAAACAAAGGAGAGTGCAGACAAAGAAAGAAAGAGAAGCTTGAAGTTCTCCTTAGTATGGATAGAGGCGTATTATAAATTATATTAAAATACGTATTTGGAGTTGTGTGTAGGTATTTGGCTCTCCAACGTACCTCATATGACAACTGCAGTTGTGTGGGCTGCATGGGATGTACCCTTCAACAGTTTTTGAGATCTTGTCTCGCAATCTCTGCCACTGTTTGTCTGTGGCGAATATGGCAAAAAGATAGGAAAACAAACTTGTCAGAAACATATTATTTTATTAAAGTTAAATCAGAAATCCACAGCTTGAACAAAGCGCATTGTCATTGTTAAAGGATTACAGGCAGAGAACGCCAAATAATCTAACGGATTATCATGTTTGTGCACACCTGTTGCATTTGGTTGGCTCAGAGTACACTAGCTAATATAATGCTGTAAATGGCTTGATGATGGAGAGTTATTTTAAAGATTGGGCATCCGGATAACTTTCAAGATCTTGCTTAACTTCTCCTACAAGGATCGAAATACGTGTACGGTCGGGATCTCTCAAGACAGCTGTCTGAAATAATGAATGAAAACCCTGGAATTAGCTTGCTGACGCTAGCTAACGTTAGCTAGTTAATAGATAAATAGCTAGCAAAAGTTAGCAAAAGAAGTGCTATTCTACAATTGCAGTCTGACGTTAGCGAACGAAATGTCTCAAATCTAACAGATCTACAGGTTAAGAATTTACCTTGTGAATCTGCCACACTGTAATCACTAATTAGAAGTAACAGTGTCCACAACCAGCGTAGCTCCATTTTCTCTGGTTCTTTCAGCTTTGACTGGGTGCTCTGTGATCATCTGATCCAGTCTGAATGTGGTTATTACGGTAGAAAGTAATCAGACGATTTATTACCGTAATGATTGAAGATAATCCGATGCATTGATTATGACAGTGGTTGTGTCAAGGGGCCAACACAGAGAGTGATGGAACAAACACATAGGTTGTTGGCATCTGTTTTTCGAGTTTCCAAATGTAGAATACCAATGTAATTCTTCAATTAAATAGGACTACATACAATTGTACTCTTTGACCCAAGTGTGCAGGACAAATCCTTGGAGCCTTAATACATCATTTGTAATATATTACAAAGGTAATGCTCACAAAATAGACAATAATTATCATTAAATGCATTATAAATGTTTTCATTAGGACGGCTCTCAATGTCACTCTGCCCCACAGTCGCACGCTGTCCCACATCTCAACACCTTTTTTAATTCCCCTGTCGACCGCAGAAGAGGTTTCATCATGCCAGCTGCTGATTGAATGGCTGAGTGTATCCCAAGGGCTCTGCCTTCTATATGTCCTCATTTCTGCAGCTATTTTAAGACAAAAAAAAGTATTTTTGAATGAATTGACGGCAAAATGAGAGTATGGTACCCATATTGACTGGGCTGCCGGGTCTTATTCTGGAGATACTTTTTGTCACGGACAAAAAGAGACCAGAAGTGTTAGGGTTAGAAGAGGAGACGGAGGGGAGCAGAAAGAAAGAAAGGGAGGAAAAGCAAAAGGAGTCTAGGTAGAGGAGAGAGAAAGCAACGGAACAGGAAGATCAACCGAAAACAAAAGCATGTTGTGAAAACTAATAACCGTGGCCAACATTTGAAGCCTCGAAGGAGACCATCAAAAAATATCCCTAAGCTTCCCCTAAAGTTTTTTCTCATCATCTAGTCTGTTCAGCCTTTGGAGAAACCAACCATGCAGCACGTCTGGCTGTCCCTGCTCCCCTGCCTCTACCTCCACCTCCTCCACCTCAGCTGGGCCGAGGAGGGCCTCGAGTTCCCCAACTTTGACGGGAAGGACCGGGTGCTGGACATCAACGAGCGCAACTACAAGAAGGCTCTAAAGAGGTTCGACATGCTGTGCCTGTTCTACCACGAACCTCTGCCCGGCAACAAGGGCATGCAGAAACAGTTCCAGATGACCGAGCTGGTCCTTGAGGTAAGAAGGAGTGCGGAGAAAACGGCCGCATGACGGTGGCCTATGGATAAGGTTGGCAAGATCAGGCTGAGACTTCATTTAAATCCGATGAAGCCCAAACCTAGAGGGTGTGTTTTGCATCATTACCAGTTGTTATTGTGAAACAGTTTCAATACCTGAATTATGCAAATCCAATATCCTCAGAGATAAGCGTTCAGTCCCATCTAATTCCATTACATTCTTAATTGGATAGAACGTTTGCTTAATTCAGTAACAAAATGTTGTAACAACAGTTAAAACAATTGGCAAATAAAAGAACCAAATAGTTCAGGCAGTTGCTTTTTATATGAATTTAGGCCACTAACTTAACTAACACTAACTAAAACATGAGGAGAAGAGAGAGGAACATCAAGGAAGTAACAGCGCTGTCTGTTAAATGCCATGACATAGTTTTGATGGCAGGTCTCTGATCAAGTCAAAACAGACCGTGTCTCATTCACAGGGGCTCGCTGACTCCCCTCAAGGGCTGCTTTATCACATGCACCATCCTTCTTTCCTGACTGCAGCTTGTCAAAACATGCCGACAGAGCTAGGTCCCCGCAAGCACAACTACCTAATTAATATATCTTTACCCCCCTGACTGATGTGTGGATGAACTGCATTGGAACTCTGGGATTTCCTGTTCTGTCATGGAGTAATATTGATCATTAATTGCCCAATTTTCTTGTGGTTTAAAAATGTTTTGCATGGGTAAAATGTTGAGTATATGTTTCAGTTTTGACATTTAGGTATGCTGCTTATTACCTGGCCTTTCGCTGAATTAACGCCCAAAGCTAGTATAAACCATCAAATGTATTTCTCTGCGGTTGCCTTGTATCCTGAGATACATTTGAGGTCACTCTTTTAATTGTGATTATTTCCTTCCCTTTTTTGATTGCTTTCGAAACCAGAAACCAACCAAAGCTCTGTCACATGATGTTGCACTTGCAACTGCAGTCCACATATTACAACTCAGATATCAACAGTCAGCTTCACAGCAAGCGTCAGTGAAGCTCGACTGGGGCAAGTCAGTGACATTGTTTTTTTTGTTTTCAGGGAAACTAAATGGTATGAACACAGAACAAACCGTGACTGCTGGGTGGTTGTCTGGGCCTTTTGTGTACAAGTGTTTGCCATTCATATATCATGACACAGTTTTTCGAAATGGGATTCAATATCTATTTTTCATGAAGCTAGACGTAAAGACCGTAATGAAATTCTCTGTGAACCCCAGGGTTTCTGACTCTGTGGTATTCGAAGAGATCTTTGTTCATTGCCTGGGAAATGCTCTTTCTCTGCACGATCAACATTTGTGGCACGCTGCTGAGACGCCTCTCTCCCAGATCACATATCTCCCGCGATCAAAGCCACGTTGGCTCAGACAAGCCCTGCCAGTGGATGCCAACGTCAACACCAACAAGTAGAGAAGTTTACCAGTGACTTAAAAAGGGGGAATGGTGTTGGAAGGCAGACATAGACATAAACTTATCAATATCGTCTATAACAAAGCTCCATGTAACTACCAAATGTTGCTCTGTCGTTCAGCCACCATGGGTATCCCTCCTATCTAGATCCCTGGAGTCGGGAACATGAAATAAATGAACATCCCGTGAAAAAAGCACGGGAACCAAGGAAACGGACTGAGCTAGGCTGCTTTGAGCCCTGTCCCCCAAAAAAAGAAGGATCAAGCAAAGACTCGAAAAAAGGGTGTGGGGAACTTCAAAGGCTTCACCTGGCAATTCAGTGCATTTAAACGAGAACAAAGCAAATGATGTGGAACGGTGAAACTCAGGAGACAACAGTTCAGTCTCAGTTGGACTTCTGTCTCTGTAAATGTAATGCGAAATAAAATGTGGTCAGGTCAAACGACAACGGTCGGCATTCTAAACAACATGAAACATGAAATATAACAACTGTTGACTAACGATTTTTGTGTTCTTGAACGTGCAGCTGACAGCTCAGGTCCTGGAGGATAAGGACATTGGCTTTGGCATGGTGGACTCCCAGAAGGATTCTAAAGTGGCCAGGAAACTGGGTATGTCCTCCTCAGCAGATGTATCTGGGGCCAGGGATCATTCTAAACCCCTTTAGCCATTTATCCTTCCCCTCTGAACCTCTGTATGTAGAAACTTGGAGAACAAATTTTCACATAGAAGCCATTCTAACATATTACATATTTTGCATTCACCTTAAACTATTTATGTGTAAAAAAAAAAAAGTACCACACACATATGACTGCTAATTTTAGCAGGCCAACGTCATGTAATCACAATATCAGTGCTTTTACACTGTCTGGTTGGATTTTCCCCACCCGTCGTGACTTAACGTCTTGTGGGTGTGGCTGGTGTTGTGGGTGTGGTTGGTCACTTAACTCCTTGTGGGCGTGGTTGGTATTGTGGGTGTGGTTGGTGTTGTGGGCGGGGTTGGTGTTGTGGGTGTGGTTGGTGACTTAACTTCTTGTGGGTGGGGTCGGTGTTGTCCCGTGTGCTCAGGTCTGGAGGAGCTGGGCAGTTTGTACGTCTTCAAGGACGACCGCGTCATCGAGTTTGACGGGGAGCTGTCGGCGGACACCCTGGTGGAATTCCTCTTGGACGTGAGTGAAATCAAACAGGGTCTCCTATTTGCGGAAAAAGAGGTGGCAGCAGCGCTACTGGTGACCCTCAAAACACCCGGTGCTCAAGGAAGGGAGATAAGGTTAAAGGACAAAGGAAGACTTGAGACCAAAAAATCAAACTATAATACTTGTAGTCAGTGGCACACAAAAAATCCAGAACCAGACACTGAGAGGGTTTGAAAAATTAGAAAAGGCCTTTATTGTATTGGGCTAATTCTTAAAATACACTGAGCAGGGGTAAGGGTATTGCATTGTAGGGGTATCCTATTTGTTCCCTCTTCAGTCCTGTACTCTATGGTCTTAATAAGCGTTCACCCTTTGACAGGTGGACTCGCCCTATGACAGAACTAGGTTTTGTGCTGGGATAGATGATAGTGGAACACTGTGAATGTTTCACAGGATGTAAAGATTATGTACGGTTTGTGTGTGTGTCTGTGTGCAAGTGTGTGTTTGTAGGGATGTTCCGAGATAACTTCCTAACGAGCAATTAACAGCTCCTGCCTCATTATCATACATGTAAATGATGCAATTCACAGTAATGCAAGACTCAGCAGGTAGATCACAGCATGTCCTGCTCCCCCTGGGCCTTCCTAGGAAAAGTAAACAAGAGTTGGCTGTGTTTCCGGACTTTTAAGTGGGAAACACACACACACATACACACACACACACACACACACACACACACACACAAAGGCACACTTTCCTCTAGTATAAAAAGTATAAACAATGCTGGGATTTTCAACGTGCCACGTTCGGATGGGGGGCCTTTCAACTCTCTGACCTGTTGACTCAACATGGTCTGCAATGTTTTCCCCCGTCGACAGCTGCTGGAGGACCCGGTTGAGCTCATCAGCAACCCCATGGAGCTGCGTGCCTTTGAGAGGATGGAGGAAGACATCCGCCTCATCGGCTTCTTCAAAGGAGAAGACTCGTGTAAGTCAAGAGAAAGTGCATTTTGACTGTGTGTGTGTGTGTGTGTGTGTGTGTGTCTGTGTGTCTGTGTGTTCTGTGTGTGCCCTGAGTCCCCCATCAGTGTTCGGGGTTCGTGCTTGTATCCGTCTGATTGTTATTCCCAAATCGCAGACACTTACCCACAATGCCTATGTTGCCGTTTAAAAGGAGGAAAGAAAAACAGCGATCCCACGATGATGAACCTCCCCTAAGGCCCCCCCCCCTCCCCCGCCCCCCCGCCTCAACTGGCCACGGGGAGCTTTCCGTCCTAAGCCCTTCTCCTAAACCCCTCTGAGGGTCGTCTCCGACCCAGCTGTCCCTGGCCTGCTCTCTGGGGGTCCGCCTCTCCCAAGACGCTCGCGCAAGCTAACACGCCGAGACTAATGGAGGCCAAGCGCCATTAAGTGGGCCACTAAAAAGACACTTGATTCCAGGCTGAGGCCCCTCTTATTAAACCTCTGGAGGACCTGTAAATAGCTTTCAGTCCTCAACTAATAGGTCGACCTGCAATTAACGGGGCGCCTGGAAGAAAAAAAAAAAGACAGGAGGAGAGAGGGAGAGAAAGAAAGTGACAAAGAGAGAGGGAACGAACGAGAGAGCGTGGGGGGCGAGAGAGAGAGAGAGAGAGAGAGAGAGAGAGCGCTCTTGTTCCATATGAGCTGCGGCGTGATGTTTCATTTTCAAATCCATTTCTTTCTGGTGATAGGTACCCCGGCCCCCTGGCACTGACCTTACAGAAAGGCTGGACAGGAGGGGAGGGAGGGTGGGGAGGGGGCTCAAATCAGTGTGAAATCTGTACTGTGTCTGATTTAGTTACCGAGCAGGAGATTGGAGATCGTGCTGGGAAATTGAATAGCGTGTCTGGGCATCGCCGCTAGTTCTGTCTCTGAGACTTGGGAGGATGGGACTTGAATGAGAAATGGTTATCCCATTTACTTTAATCTGTTTCCCTCTGATCTTTCCCCATGCTCTGACCTTTCTTTCTCCTTATCTTTCTCTTTTTTTTGTTCTCTTTGTGTATCTCTCTCTCTCTCTCTCTCTCTCTCTCTCTCTCTCTCTTTCTGTGCCTCTCTTTTTATTCTTTCTCTATCTCTCTCAGACTACAAGGCTTTCCAGGAAGCCTCGGAGCGTTTTCAACCCTACATCAAGTTCTTCGCCACGTTTGACAAAGCTGTGAGTCCGTAACCAACATCAAAGGAGTAAACAAACCAAATCAAAAAGACTTTGATAGTTGTTCTCTCACCGATTGATTGCACAGACTTTGGACACAATATTTGTGAAGTAACTGCTTGAATGTGTGTGTGTGTGTGTGTGTGTGTGTGTGTGTGTGTGTGTGTGTGTGTGTGTGTGTGTGTGTGTGTGTGTGTGTGTGTTTGGTGCAGGTGGCAAAGCACCTTTCCCTGAAGATGAATGAGGTGAACTTCTATGAGCCTTTCATGGAGGAGCCGGCTATCCTACCAGGGAGACCTCTAACTGAGATGGACATTGTGGACTTTGTCCACCAACACAGAAGGTCCTTTGATCCCTAAGATAAACAGTGTGAAAATGTACATACAATATGACATAAAAAATATAATAATTATACATTTAATTTATAAAGCGCTTTTCATCGTAAAAATATATACGTACCATATATAATAAATTAGAATAGAATTACGTATGATAGCGAAATAATTGCGTATGCTTTCTTGCGGTAATGTGTGTGTTGTGATGGTATCTTTGTAGGGCTACCTTGAGGAAGCTGCGTGCTGAAGACATGTTTGAGACATGGGTGTGTATCTTCGTCTTCTTCATGACCCTGTATGTAAAAATACATGTCCGATGTTAGACGCATCCTACTTACGTCACCATTTCATCTTCTGTTCCCAGGAAGATGATATGGATGGGATACACATTGTTGCCTTTGCCGAGGAAGAGGATCCAGGTGGGCTGTTTCTTGTTCTCTAACCAAACCTTTTCAAAGACCTGTCTTATGTCTGCCTGTGCCTGTCATGTATCAACCACCTTTTCATTTGATATGAAATTAAATAATTCATTCGTTTAGTAACTTTGAATAAAAGATGAATTGTTTTACAACATAGATTGATGGCGGTAGCACAGCGTTTAAAGCCGAAGACGTGTAGTTACAAAAAACCCATAGTTTGAGACACGTAGTTACAAAAATCCGTACTTTCAGTACAACAGTATCTGATGATGACGTCACTCCCCTTTAGATGGCTACGAGTTCCTGGAGATCCTGAAGGACGTGGCCCGAGACAACACCAACAACCCGGAGCTCAGCATCGTCTGGATAGACCCCGACTGCTTCCCACTGGTACCGCCCGACATCACTTCCTGCACTTCCTGTCTCTCACACTCACAGTCACGTTGTGACCGCAGTCCCACAACACGACGAAGAGGACATTTTCTATCTTGATTCTAGAGGAATTATACTGATTATGCTGGAAAAATGTTTGTGATTGTAAATGTTTAATATGATATATCTAGTTTTTTTGCCGTAAATATTGTTACATACTGTTTTTTTTTTATTTTGCTAATGTTTTAACACGATTTACTTTTGACACTCGTTCTGGTCACACTTATGTTGCTAGACGGAAATTAAACTAGCTAAACATTTTGGGCCCTACAAAAAAAAAAATGCTTAACAAAAATTATCAATAACCATGCTCCATGCACCTAGTGAATCTCAGTCCTTCATTCAGCCCAGGCCCCCCACCCAAACCACCCCCCTGGATGTCTCATCCAATCAACAAAGACTGAGGTTTAGTCAGGGGTCGCCATGGATTCAAGGAGTCACTTGAATCTCCAAATAAGGAGCTTTTGACTGCCCTTTGCTCTTTGTCCCTCCAGCTGACCACCTACTGGGAGAAAACCTTCAAAGTGGACCTGTTCAGACCTCAGATTGGCGTGGTTAACGTCACTGATGTAAGTCCATAGTGTGGCCCCCTTTTCCCCCTCCCTGTCCCGAGCTGAACGGCAGAGCACATTCAAGTTCACAAGCCACCGAGCAGCATCTGAACCTCATCAGAAACGATGCAACATGATATAACCGATGAAAAGGGATCATTTACAAAGGTTTGGAGAAGCTAACCCTAAACCTGCGTTACTGGGGGATGGCCGTACAGCGTAAAACTTAAAAATAAATAAATAAAAGTTAAGAATGATAGTGAGTGACTTTCTTGGGAGCTGACCTTTGACCTCTGCGGCAGGCGGACAGCGTGTGGCTGGACATGTCCAACGACGAGGACCTGCCCACGGCCGAGGAGCTGGAGGACTGGATCGAGGACGTGCTGTCCGGGAAGGTCAACACGGAGGACGACGACGACCGTCGCCCCGACGACCGTTACAGCGAGGACCACAGCGAAGACCACGACGAGGAAGAGGAGGACAGTGACGACAGTGATTAGTCAGCCATTTTGGTCTGTGTGGAGCGTTGGGAAGGAGAGGGTTCTGTTTTATTTAAACGTGTCAAGCAGTTCGAAATTAAAATGTGGACTGACAACACCGAGAATAGTTTGTTTTCCGGACATGGTACAACTTATTTGATTGATTGACCTTGCCTGGCGCCGTACAAATATCAGTGTAGTTCCTGGATTTGGGAATTACTTTTCTCTTCTTTGGTATAAAGGTTTTCTTTCAAGTAACTATAAAAGAAAAGTTTCACTATGATTTGTCCACATAGAAAATGTAACATCCAAACATTAAACATTGATGATGTTTGAGGAGATTGAGCTTAATCTTGGCTTTATTTAAGAAATTAAGTTATATATAACTTAAACAAGCAATGAGTTGAACTCTGAACATACAGTGCTGTGATGTTGTCAATATGAATGTCATCTTACAGTTTTAGTGGATGTTTTAATAATGTTGATAAGAGTAAGTTTGAGCCATTTCACCTCTGAAGTGTGTGTGTGTGCGTGTGTGTGTGGACTTTAGTAGCCGAGGTCCGGCCTCACACACCCCTCAGGAGAGCTAAGCAGCATACTCTCTCTCCCTCCCTCATTCCATCTTCCAGCCTTTTCACCTTGAATTATTTAAACACAACATGAATAATTCAGCGTCGTTAGCTCTCCTAATGCTGTGTGTGTGTGTATGGTTGTGGGTGTCAAAAGCCGCCCACCAGAGAACAACCACTCCACGCACAGTGTGCACACGCACACACTCTCCTGCTGCAATCCCTGTCACCGAGGATAAATAATGAATGGGAGAGGGGTGTTGAAGTCATGCCCTGCCCTCGAGGTAGACCATGTAGTGGGCAAACACCAGGCCCGTTTCACATCATGAAACATTACAGTGGTGTGTCTGGAGAGACGAAGCAGAGGAGAGAGGGTCTGTTGGTGTGTTCGAGCATATGCGTGTGTGTGTGTGTGTGTGTATTTGCAAGCAAGTGATGTGAGTGGGTGAGGTGCAGCTGTGTCAGTGTGGGTGTGAGTAAGTACGTTTGTCTTGACAGAACATGACACATCCCTTCCAGAGGGGATTATGACACTTACCACCAGACAGCGTCTGTGTGTGTGTGTGTTTTCGTACTACAGTTGGGAGGTCCCGGGTAGTGTCTTGGGGGCATTCAGTTTAGTGATTATAGTGTCACTGTCAAATGGGAGTGCGTTCCTGTAGGTTCACTACAGGAAGGGCAAAGAGGTACAAATGTCTCTCTGGGGGATCAGCGCTGACCTCTGGAAGCTCTTTGAGGGACCGGGACTGACATGAGGATCAATGAAAGGGTAATGGCTAAGAAAAGAGGATGGGTTTTTATAGGCATTGAGATAGGAAAAAAAGTGGCGTTTTTACAGCAGCTTTTAGTATTTTACGATGGGGGCATGAAAAAAAAAACGGGTAAGCAGATTTCGTTACTGAGCATCTTGTTTCTTGTTTTTTTTTTTTTCATAGCAAAGCACCAAAACCGACCCAAACTTTGCTGTCCCACTTTGTAGTTAGAATGTTGAAGAAGAAAAAAACTGTGTCCAACGTGAACACAAATAACGGGTTAGTGCTGCATAGCAATATATTTAAACCAGGTCATACCGCATCGTTTACATAGTCCATGAACCGCTATGACATAATATAGGGGGGGTCATGTGTCATGGCTGCCTGCAGGGGTTCCCAGGGGCCAAGCACGCCTGGAATATCAACCGGTAATACCTGGCTCTTCGACTGAACCAAGCAGCCATTGATCTCTTTCTTTTTGTTGTTACCACCACCGTGCCGCAGTCTACACACTGCCCATCACCTCTAACCAAGTCATTACCAAACAAATAGACACCGTGGCGAGAGGGGGAAAGCATATTCCATTTAGATGCAAATGTCTCAAGTTTCTCCGGCGCTCGCGCCGTCTACGCCTAGAGCTCTCTCTTCCATGCCAACTCCCCGACGAGGGGAGAGGAGGATTAGGAGGACGACAGATAAGTACTGACAGCCCGCCCCACGCCACGTTCTTCGAAGGGATGAGGTCGTTCCGTTTTTTTTTTCTTTCGCCGCCACCGGACATTCACATTAATTTACCCATGAGGCTCGCCGGCAACCGACCGCGAGCTTGACAGAAAGCCAATTACGCTGTGCGCGGTGACAACAACCCCCGAAATAACCCCCCCGAAAAAACCCGACATTTGGCTCAAGGATCCCTCAGAACGGAGCCAAAGTCTTAACAGAGGGTGACAGAGGGAAGTGCTAGTTATAGAATATTGGTCCATGGAGTGGATATGGAGATTTGTCAGAGTTAATGACACTCATAGAAAACTGGGGCCAAAATATCTAAATCAACTGAACAGGAACCCGGCAGCTAGAGAGGCTTTTGGAAAAGGGTTGAGGGGATTTGTGCAATTTATGACACAAGAAATTAACAGAACGCACATAAATTCAAATCATCCTCGCCATCATAATCAACTTGTGCTCCTGATGTAGGCTACCATCAACAATTTAAAAAGACATTGATTGACAACCAGTGTTGTTAAACGTGACAAAATAATACAGGGCAAGACATGCAGGGATATTAAAATAGGGTTTCATTGAACAGTAGAGAACAACAGTCCTCAAGGGTTAGTTTACAAATGTTCATAAAAATGTTTATTTCATACAAATGTCTATGCTGTGAATAAGAACATACAGTATTTGTTTCATTGCAAATGTCAGGTTCCAAATAAAGCTGTCACAGAAACTAACTGCGGCCTACGATTGTTGGGACCGGGTAACACTGACAGAAATGAAGGAAAGGGAGATTACGGTGAAACGGTGGCACACAGCACTCTCGCACGCACTCGCGCACACGCACACTTACATAAATACATACAGTGTAAAACAAGAGGCACAATCACGTATATAGAAGCTGAGGTTCATACAAAGTGCGCCCGTCAAAGGTATATATGACTAGTGCCAAGGTATAAAAGGCATTTGTTTTCATTATATGGAATGGAAACAAAAAACATTGCTCGTTGTGTTGTTACTGAACAACTAACAGGGCCACGAGCGGATGAACGGAGAACGAATATTATGAATAAATACACTGACACAGCATTGGTCAGGTTGGTGAAACAAGATATTTTAGATTTTGGAAATTAAGGGTTTTGACAATACCAGGTTAGGCCCGCCAGGGGGCGCTAACGCAGTTTTGTGGATAAACTATTTCCGTTGTCTGGTTGGACTTTCTGTTAGAATAAACTGTCCAAGCGCCAGTGCCAGTAAGAGAACCTATATAACAGAGCTGTGCATACATATACATATACATATATATATATATATATATTGCAAGTCTTATCAATATGAAAAGGCGTCATCTGAGTTGATGATGCCAGTCTCCAAGAGCTTTGGCTTACAGTAGACGCAAACACTTCCGTTTGAATTGAAGGGTACGGTAGAGATTCATCCCAGTTGCTCAATATATTCAAACATGAGATCAAGGATTACAATGAATAGATAAAAGACCCCTAAAACCATCTCCACCAGACTCCTCACAAGGGATTTATCCCAGTTAAAAATACACAAGACACCGACTGAGAGATTCTGTAGGCTGCCGAATCTGAAATGTGTCTTGTTTGTTCGAGATGAGAAGGCAGTAAAATGCCTAACCTGATGGACCAGTTAGCTAGGGAGGCTCCACACAACACAGCCTTCAGCAGACAGCACCAAAGCAATGCACTGAATTAATTAGTTATGTCTCTGCTGTAACCTACAGTGCGTGGCCTGTTAAGGTTAATAGCTCTCAAGATGAAAGTTGAGTCTAGAGATGCAGCTTATTGTTTTATAGCCAGATTGTCCATTGTGTGATATGGCTTAATGAGAGCAAGAGAGAGAGACAGACAGACAGACAGACAGACAGAGAGCGACAGAGAGAGAGCGAGAGAGAAAGAGGGGGTCGTATGAACACACAATACATTGATTTGACGCTGTGACTAATCATCGTTGCTCAGTTTTCACAACTGCTTTCAGCACAATCATACATCTTCGACATTGTACAAAGTAGAGCTTTTTCCTCACTTACTTAAAACTCAAAGGAGATTGTGAGCTTACAACGAAGGAATGGTTGTGTGTCAATTCAATCGCTGGCCAAGGGGAGTAGTAGGTCAGTCCAGTCGAAAACGTCAAAGAACAAAACCATCAAATTCAATACTTTAAATTCTGTTTAAATTCAGCTGTTTTAAAATCAAATACCATGGACCAATTTCATACTAGATTGCTCATAGTTGTGCCCCTACACCAAGGCGGATTACTTTAAAACCATATGCATATGCAATAACATGGGTTATTCCCCACTGAAGTAGAAATACCTTGTTTGTTGTTTTTTTCCACTTTGCTCTGTTGCACCTGGAAATGCATTGTGTTCTGGGGCACTACAAAATGTCCCACTTTGGGTTCTAAAATTAGACCCTTCCCTAGGAACTTCATGTTTACGCTCCTTGGATACGAACGGAATTGGCCCGGAATTTTACATGTGAACCATAAAAAAAAAATCTGAACAAGGCTTTTTTGTTCACATCAGAATAAAATTTGTTAAAAATTTCTTTCTAAAAATCTTTCTGATATCCATGCTCCTCAAGGAGGTATTCCAGAAAGGGGAAGTAAAATGGGTTGTTTGTCATTCGGGGTACACTCAACTTACACACAGTAAAATATTTCAACCAGCATATCTAGTCAATACAGGTGTACTAAAACCATGCATATGATGCCGATTTACATTGAAGTTTGGTGTTGATCAGTTAAGATACATTTAATTTGGGTACATCATTAAGTGAAGAACAATCGCAGGGCAATGTTAGTTGCTTTTTTACAAAAGGAGACAGAGGTCTTAATCCCTCAGTGTTTCGGTTATGCTGCCTGTCCACATAAGACATCGAGTGAAGTCTTTACCCTTTTGACTCAGCAGTGGAAGCGCGGGGGACTTCAGAGGGGTAGGCCGTCAAACGTGAAAACAGGTTAGCGAGTCACACCGTTCTAGTCCTTAGTGGTTTGCCTCTCTGGAGAATAAGGTGTGTGTGTGTGTGTGTGTGTGTGTGTGTGGTGGTGGTGGGGAGACAACGACGAGTAGCCATGGCAACAGTGTCACATGCATCTCCATGGTGATATGTCATACGAGTCACCTGATGGTGATGAGTCAAAATGGCCGACCCCCAAACCCCTTCTATCTCTTGTCTTGCTTAGCTCCAATGTTTTTTTAGGGGAGGAGATGGTGCAGCTGACACATACACGGGGGGATTGTGTGCACACGCACACAGTTGCAAAGTATGTTTAGCACATTAGAATCTCAATCCAATCTCACATTGATTTCTTAAAATCTTGTAGTCTTTTTTTTTTTTTCTCCAGAAATCTAATATATAAACCAAGGATAAAAAAGAACAATATATTCAAACGTTATTATATATATATATAAAGATTCTTATATCTGTAAAAAAAAAAGGAAAAAAAAAGAGAAACAATTAAACTGTAACCCCTGTACAGAAAAAAAATAAAAAAATAACAAGAGGTGAGATGGAGGGCGTGAGTTCTACACGGAGGTCTCCGACTGTAGCCTCAGGACAAACTTGTGCGACTTGGGGTCAATGTACTCCTCGGAGAGCTGGATGTAGGGGATCCTCTTGGTCGTGACCACCAGGCTGAAGTCCAAGCACTTGAGCAGGAAGACGGAGCCGTCCTTCAGGCTGCTGGTGACGGACGCCTCGCTGATTAGCGTCCACTGGCGGGCCAGCCAGCGCTCGCGGCCGTACTGCAGGGTGGGCCCGGGCGTCAGGTAGCTCTCCAGGAACGCCTGGGAACGCACGCACACGCACACGCGCACGCACGCACACACACACACACACACACACACACACACACACACACACACACCACACAAGTAGAGGTTAGGGAATGTGAAAGATTTTACATTAATTCAGCTAAAAGATTTAATTAGTGCAAGGCGAGGGGATAACACTGAATACAGTACAGATCTATGTTTATAGCAATCTTTACCTGGAAGAAGGACAACAGCCCAAAGGAAATTAGCCAGCTTTGATTTACTATAAACAATTAAAACTAAAAACATTGCAATACAACTCAAGTGTTGGTTTAGATTTGACATTCAAGCTCCAATCTTTCATTAAGCCCACGTTCTTAAGTATAAACGAGCTGAGGGTTACCAAATCGAGCAGCGATATAATATTAATATTTATGTAATAATGTACTATCTCTAACAGACACAGAGACTAGGTGTCCGTCGAGGGGAAGGGGAGCTGAGTGACCCTGGGCGACATGTTGTTGGTGACACAGAAGGCCAGGTGGTGCTGGGTTAGGGTTAGGGTTAGGGTCAGTGTTAGGGTCAGGGACAGAGGGGAGCTGAGTGACCCTGGGTGTCATGTTGTTGGTGACACAGAAGGCCAGGTGGTGCAGAGGGTTGCAGTGTTAGGGTCAGGGACCTTGGGACATGTTGTTGGTGACACAGAAGGCCAGGTGGTGCTGGGTTAGGGTTAGGGTTAGGGTTAGGATTGGTTAGTGTTAGGGTCAGTGTTAGTGTCAGGGTCAGAGGGTTAGGGTTAGGGTCAGTGTTAGGGTCAGGGACAGAGGGTTGCTGAGTGACCTTGGGTGTCATGTTATTGGTGACGCAGAAGGCCAGGTGCTGCTGGGTTAGGGTTAGGGTTAGGGTTGGTTAGTGTAAGGGTTAGAGTTGGTTAGGGTTAGGGTCAGTGTTAGTGTTAGGGTTGGTTAGCGTTAAGGTTAGTATTGGTTAGTGTTAGGGTTAGTGTCAGGATCCAAGGGTTGCTGAGTGACCTTGGGGCAGTGCTGACGCAGAAGGCCAGGTGCTGCTGGATGCTCTCCATGCTGTGGCAGTGCTGCTGCTTGGTGGTGCGGAGGTACTTCTGCAGGGCGCGCGCCATCGACGGGAAGATGGCCTGGGCCGCCTCGCGCGGGTCCATCACCTCGCCCGCCGCTTTCTTCTTCTCCTCCTCCTCCTGCAGCCGTCGAATGTGGGTGAAGGCCTCCTCTACCGCCACCACCAGCCTGGGAGGGGACGCAGCGCGTTTTCAGTGTCAATCCACGGTCAAAGTACAGCAAACAAATAAACTACTTCAACGTAAAACAAAACGAACTAAATGAATAAAACAATATTACTTTATCGCACTCCTCCTTGTGATAAAGTGTTTTTAGCGTCGATAATAAAACCGTAACTAGGAGCTGCGTGCCCCGGTCTCGCTCACCGGGCTCGGCGCTTGCGGACGCGCCTCTCGTGCTCGGCCTCCTCGTAGTAGAGCTCGTTGTGGCTGGTGTCCCGACGGCGGGCGGCCGCGGCGATCATGGCCCGGCTCTGGGACTGGGCCAGGCCCGCCGCCGCCGCGTTGTTCCCCGGGCCTGGAGGAGGACGAGGAGGAGGAAGATGGAGGAAGGGAGGGAGGGAGGGAGGGGGGGCACACGGCCGGTTTAGGGTGCGTGTCTGGACGTTTTCTCAAACGTTTTTTTTTTTTAAAGAACATTCAAACGTGACTTATGGTGAAGCTCTGCATTGCCATCGGTCATCATGGCTGGCTGGTGAGAACGTAGGTTTGGAACTACGGAGCGGTGAAAGAACGACTAAAATAACAGTCACAATCCAAACACGTGACGTGTCATACAGTCATAAAGTACACAAACACCGGGATATGCTTGTCGACACCAAACTTTGACTCGATGAAACATCACGATATGAAAACATAAAAAAAATAAACAAACATCAACAAAGAGTTGGATCATAAAAAACAAACAAAAAAAACAACGAAATTCCAAGTCCACATGCCGAGTGCTACCACCTCAAACAAATCCGCAGCGCGCAACAAAAAGTCGCTCCTCCACACCCACGAGGGCGCATTTCAAATTCAGCGATTCTAATTCCTCCTCCGACTCCACAGTGTCTTTGGGCGGCGCGGCGTGTCCGTGTTAATAAACGTCCCCGGCAAACTTCAAAAGTTCCAGTTCGGGTACGCGGAATTAGGAGCAGGGCGTGTTCCTATTAATATGCGAGCGGGCCGTGTCCGATGGTAATACAGGTTACGAGAGGGGCTGCTGCAGTAAATTATTGATGGGGGGGGGGGGGGGGGCAGGGGTGGTGGGAATAATTCATAGTGGAGAGAGAGAGAGAGAGAGAGACCGAGAGAGTAGTAGTACATTTCTCCAGTCTGGGTCTCCGGCAGAAACCAACACGACTTAAACCGGTGAACAGGTTCAGTAACCTGACAAACGTACGAACCCAACGTCACTATGACGAGAGATTGGGGTCTTTCTGGGGCAGGAGTGATAAGGCTGGCTCGTTGATGACTTAATCAAACATCGGACTGTGGGCAATTTGAGGAATATTGCAATACGTTGTTGAAATAAACAGTTTAAAAAGTGTGACCGTTTTTTTAAATCACTGCGCTAGGCATGGTGGCAGAGACAGCATAGGAGTGAGGGGTCTCTCTTGAGCTCTTCTTGCTCCTAATACTGTCAATTTCCATGCTCAACTCCCAGAGAGAGAGAGAGAGAGAGAGAGAGAGAGAGAGAGCGAACGAGAGAGAAAATAAAAAAGAGAGATAGATATTGAAAGAGAATACGACAGAGAGAAACAGAACAAAGCAAATGGGAACGAGTGAGGAAGGAAATGGGAGGAGAGCGGACGGGGAAACGGAGGGAGGCAGCGAGACAGAGAGAATGGGAATCAATCCCCTCCCCACGACACCCGCCAGCAATCGAAGAGAGAGAGACAGAGAGAGAGAGAGAGAGAGAGAAAGAGAGAGAGAGAAACAGAGAGAGAATGAGAGAGTGAGAATCAATCCCCCCCCCACAACACCCGCCAGCAATCCAAGAGAGAGCGAGAGAGAGAGACAGAGAGAGAGAGAGAGAGAAACAGAGAGAGAGCGCGGCAGAGGTAGTGTGCCGATCGGCAGGCAGCAGGCGCGGAGACAGATGGATATCGATCGAACGCCGTCTCCACTACTGTCTCCCGCTCCACTCGAGGAGTGGGAAGAGAGAGAAAGGGGAAGAGGAGGAGGGTGCGGGAGGTGAAGAGCAGAAATGAAGCTGTAGAGTGAGAGAAAGGAGTCGGGCAAGTGCACTTACGAGAGGCCCCCGGCTCACTTAAAGAGCAGCGGAGAGTGTACGGTCACAGTTCAATGTAAGTGGATGGGAACGATGCGGTGACGGTAAGGAAAAGCCTCTCTGGCGTCTGAAATAGCGCCGGTCGCGAGTCAACGCTCTCAACATGCCCGTCCGTTCTGTATAAGGCTTTAATCCGAGCAGATGACGTCCCCAGCCATTTTAACTAGGGCTGCTGACAGATGTTGGGGATATTCAGATGTCTGTCAAAAGAGCATGTGATAATAACTGGATAGGAGTGGTGGAGTTAGTTTGAAGTCTGCGCTGAGAGTGAGTTTCTACAGTGAGTCTCTACAGTGAGTCTGTGTTGACAGTGAGTCTCTGTGCTGAGAGTGAGTCTCTACAGTGAGTCTGTGTTGACAGTGAAGTCTCTACAGTGAGTCTGTGTTGACAGTGTGTGTTGACTGTAGTGTGTCTTTGTTGACAGTAAGTCTGTGTGTTGACAGTGAGTCTGTGTTGACAGTGAGTCTGTGTTGAGAGAGAGTCTCTGTGCTGAGAGTGAGTCTGTGTTGAGGGTGAGTCTGTGTTGACAGCGAGTCTCTGTGCTGTGAGTCTGTGTTAACAGCGAGTCTCTGTGCTGAGAGTGAGTCTGTGTTGACAGTGAGTCTTTGTGCTGAGTGAGTCTGTGTTGACAGTGAGTCTCTGTGCTGAGAGTGAGTCTCTGTGCTGAGAGTGAGTCTCTGTGCTGAGAGTGAGTCTCTGTGCTGAGAGTGAGTCTCCACAGTGAGTCTGTGTAGTTGTTTTTCTGTGCTCATAGATGCAGACAGTTGGGTTGCATCACTTACTGTCCAACAGGTAGGATTTCAGTTTAGCTTTATACACATCTTTAAGGAGGTTTCAGCATAACAGAGAAAACAGACACACCAGGAGAGAAGAAAGAGTTTTACATCGGGTTAAACCATGTACTACATAATGTTACGATCTGCACAACCCACAGCTCACACAGCGTGTTAGGTTCTCTGTAGCGGTTCTGTTCTATCTTTGTTCCTTGGTAGTCACCTCTGGTTCCTCATCCAGCAAGCTCTAAGGAACTTCACAAGGAACCAGATAAAAAAAATTAAATACCATCCCAATTAAAAAGAGAATGAAAAGGAACGAGGAGCGCTCCGGACCTCAAATCACCCGTCGATGTGACCTTCCATCACGTTATCTTTATATAATGGTCTTTGTCAACACAATGAAACAAACTGAACCAAAACGTGACTCCCAGGAAAGCCTCAGCCAAGAACTCTAACCGTCGTTTAGCGGGCCGGTACTTGACCCAGGTCTGGGGCCGGCTCAGACCAGAGACACGTTCCGTACGGGCCCTCGGGAGGAGAACCTGTCCACCCTCCCACCCCCCCTCCACTGTCTCACTCACCGGACGGAGCTGCAGGGAACTCACCGTCCACGTTGTAGACCTTGAGGCCCGCCAGGTGCTTGGCGGCGCGCGACTTGGACGCCGTGAGCAGGGACGGGTTGTGGACCGCAAAGTCCCGGTAGTAGTTCTCCAAGATGGCCAGTGCTGCCCGCTGGATGCTGTACATCACACACACACACACACACACACACACACACACACACACACACACACACACACGGGAAGAGAGACATTGGGAAAAATGAACCGAAACACACGCCTCACTTTCCTTCCCCAAACCCGGCAAATCTCCCGGGCTATGGAGCGGGTAAGCATATCATTACAGAGGAGAGAAGACAACGAGAGAGAGAAAAACCTCAGGCGCATGAATCAATAACGGAATATGAATGAAAACACACGTCTCAGACTGGAGAGTAAACAGACTCAGGCCAGCCACACGATCAATAGCAGCAGAGAGAAATAGACCCGCAGGACGCAGGGGGGGGATATGAGAGAGAGAGGGGGGGGGGGGAGTGAAGGAAGAGAGAATGGGATGTAATGAAAAGAAAATAGGAAAGGGGAAGGTGAGATGGACAGACAGAGAAAGAGACAGATATTCAGATAGAGAGAGAGACAGGCAGAGATATACAGATAGAGAGAGACAGGCACAGATATACAGATAGAGAGAGACAGAGAGGGAGAGAGAGAGAGAGAGAGAGAGAGAAAGAGAGAGAGAGAGAGAGAGAGAGAGAGACAGATAGAGAGAGAGAGACAGATATACAGAGAGAGAGACAGGCAGATAGAGAGAGACAGGCAGAGATATACAGATAGAGAGAGACAGGCACAGATATACAGATAGAGAGAGACAGGCAGAGATATACAGATAGAGAGAGACAGGCACAGATATACAGATAGAGAGAGACAGGCACAGATATACATAGAGAAAGAAACAGACACAGAAATAATAATATTAATAATAATTAATTATATTTAGTTTTTAGCGCTTTTCTAGATACTCAAAGCGCTTTACACACATTGGTCGCCAATTAATAACACAGAACGAACTACGAATGGACCGACAGCTATCAAACACAACACTCAGTCTGAGTGATACCACGGCAGCCAATTTGCGCCAGACTTGCTCACCCAACATATTACGACAGACCTGCACACAGAAAGGACACACAGACCGACTCCAGTTGAATTGGCAGTGACTGGTCAGGGCACTGGTAGGAGGACGCGGCATGTTTTTGATGGTGGGAGGAAACCGGAGTACCCGGAGGAAAACCACACAAACACGGGGAGAACATGAAAACACACAGAAAGGCCCTTGGCTAAGGTGGGGTTTGAACCCAGGACCTTCTTGCTGTGAGGCAACAGTGCTAACCACTGAGTCACTGTGCTGCCATATAAAGATGGAGACAGACAGACAGACAGACAGATGGAGAAGGAGAAAGAGACAGACATATATATAGAGAGGCACAGGCAGAGACACAGACAGACACATGGAGAGACCAGGCAGAGACACAGACAGACACATGGAGAGACCAGGCAGAGACACAGACAGACACATGGAGAGACCAGGCAGAGACACAGACAGACACATGGAGAGACCAGGCAGAGACACAGACAGACACATGGAGAGACCAGGCAGAGGATCCCCAGTGGATGAGCGCGTGGCGGGGTTCAGACAGGATGACGGGGTGTCGCTGGTGTGTGTGTGTGTGTGTGTGTGTGTGTGTGTGTGTGTGTGTGTGTGTGTGTAGGTGTGTGTGTCGAGGACGTGTGTCGAGGTGTGTGTTTGAGAGTGTTTGTCGGCACACCCCCCAGGGGTGTTAGGAGGGTGCACCCCATGGAGGGTGTACGGAGCCAAGATAAACACCACAACGCTTACTACTCCACACACAACCAGAGAGAGAGAGAGAGAGAGAGAGAGAGAGAGAGAGAGAGAGAGACACTACAACGCTTAATACTCCACACACAACCAGAGAGAGAGACAGAGAGAGAGAGAGAGAGAGAGAGAGACACTACAACGCTTAATACTCCACACACAACCAGAGAGAGAGAGAGAGAGAGAGAGAGAGAGAGAGAGAGAGAGAGAGAGACACACTACAATGCTTAATACTCCACACACAACCAGAGAGAGAGAGAGAGAGAGAGAGAGAGAGAGAGAGAGAGAGAGAGAGAGAGAGAGAGAGAGAGAGAGAGAGAGAGAGAGAGACAGAGAGAGAGAGAGACACAATGGTTCCACACACAACCAGAGAGAGAGAGAGAGATCACCACCAGAGAGAGAGAGAGAGAGAGAGAGAGAGGCTTAATACTCCACACACAACCAGAGAGAGGGAGAGAGACAGAGAGAGAGAGAGAGAGAGAGAGAGACACCACAATGCTTAATACGCCACACACAACCAGAGAGAGGGAAGCAGATAGAAGAGGGTTGAGAGAGAGAGAGAGAGAAAGAGAGAGAGAGAGAGAGAGAGAAAGAGAGAGAGAGAGAGAGAGAGAGAGAGAGAGAGAGAGAGAGAGAGAGAGAGAGAGAGAGAGAGAGTGAGCGAGACGAAAGTGGCGTTCCTGACTTGGAGGCTGGCACTCTCCTCAATCATAAAGCATGCCATGTCTTGCCCACCCCAGCGCACACTCCCATTAAAACATCACACAGGGTTCTTCAATGTCTTCGCTGAGGTCGTCAACTAGGAAATGTGACCCTACAAGCCTGTATTTCAAATAGGGCCGGGATTACAAGGCTCTCTCTGATCATCTGATCACGGCGGGGGCGGGGTTTTTTTCCAAAGACGACACGCAGCACACGGAAAACGCCGCCTTCTAAATGAGGTCGGGCTCGAGCGTTTGGTGGAGAGGCACGTCGTTCTCCTCACTTTGAGTTGGAGTTCTATAGGCACCTCAGAGGAAATGTGTTTTCTGGAAAAGGCAAGCGATAGGCCCACACGACGACGCAAAGCGTCACAAATAATTCACACAAATTCACAAGTAATCACCAGCGTCCTGGCGTGCGGCCCGGTCGGCTTTCCAGCGCCGTCCCCGTCGCCGACTCCGAGACAACGCTTCAGACGCAGCCCCGGTCCCGGCGGCGCGGCAACAGAGAGATAGGGGTTGGGGATCGAGGGTTACAGAGCGGTTGTAGTCTCTTGCAGCGTGAGCGGCGCACCACGGCAACAGAGAGATGGGGGCTGGGGACAGAGGGTTACAGAGCGGTCGTAGTCTCTACAGCGTGAGCGTCGCGCCACAGCAACAGAGAGATAGGGGCTGGGGATCGAGGGTTACAGAGCGGTCGTAGTCTCTTACAGCGTGAGCGGCGCGCCACGGCAACAGAGAGATGGGGGCTGGAGACAGAGGGTTACAGAGCGGTCGTAGTGTCGCTAAAGCGTGGGGGGGGCTGGCAGCTCTCTGACCAGTGTCTGGCCCGCTGACAGCGGAGCAGCAGATGCTAGCAGCAGCTGTGCCTTTTGGCCCCCGAAGCACGGGGGCCCCGTCTCAGGGGTCTAGCGTCCGTGTAGGTTCAGTCTGTGTGTGCCTTTCTGCTTAGACGTGTATCTGTGACCGTGACTGCGCGTGCGTCTGTGTGTGTGTGTGTGCGTGTGTGTGTGTGTGTGACTGTGCGAACATCAGGCTCTTTCTGACACACACGCACAGAGGCCTCGTTGTGTCGCGGACCTGCTGCCGTCCGTGCGGCGCGCTGACTCAATCGTCGCCCACGGCAACGGCACGGGACTGACTGTTTGACCGCGGCATGCGCTTCCTATTCTCCTTCCCTCCACCACCACCTCTATCCTCCCACCTCCTCTCTGCCCTCCCTCCTCCCCCCTGCCTCCTCCCTCCCTCCCTATACACTGACAAAGCACTCATCCAGCATAATGGATAAGCTGTATATAAAATCACATGACCGGGAATTCACAGGGCGTAATCCATATTGCGGTAATACCATCACAAATACACACACAGCCCTCTCTACTTAATTCAAATGTTTCGATGTGAAAAAGCAAAACGTGCTCGGTCAATAACGACCAAACACACTATGTTAGGACAGTGAATCCCAGTGAACACATTAATCTGCGTACGCGTGAATTCCCTGCTGGTATCGAAACAAAGCAGGACACATGACCGACCCCCCCCCCCCCCCCCCGCGGGCCAAAGCACCCGGTCCTTACGACAGCTCACTGTCCGACGGGACGAGAGGCGACGGAGGAGGAGTCACATCAATGACCAGACTGCAGAGAGACTCCAAAGACTTGTTTGATCAGTCACGAGATCGGTCATTCGTTGCAAATAGCTTTCGGTTACTCAACGAATAGGTCGACCTGCAATTAACGGGCCGCTGGGAAAAAAAGACAGGAGGAGAGAGGGAGAGAGAGAGATAAAGAGAGAAGGAATGAACGAGTGAGCGTGTGTGGGTGTGGGTGTGAGAGAGAGAGCAAGAGAGAGAGAGACAGAGAGAGCGAGCAAGCGAGAGAGAAAGAGAGCGAGCAAGCGAGAGAGAAAGAGAGCGAGAGAGAGAGAAAGACAGAGAGCGAGAGAGTGAGAAAGACAGAGAGAAAGAGAGTGAGCGCGAGAGTGAGCACGCGAGAGAGCGAGAGAGAGAGAGAGAGAGAGACAGAGAGAGAGAGAGACCGAGAACGAGTGGGATGGATAGAGAAACACAAAGAGAAAATAAAAGAGAAAGGAGGATAAACGGAGAGAGAGTTAACCTCGGGATGCAATCGAAAGACCAAAGCAGAGGAGAGACGTATGCAGACAGAGTGCACCATCTGTGGAGCAGGGGCTCGCCCGCCGCACACAAGCCCTTAAAACACTAATACCCACAGACAACGGCTTGCCCCCCCCCAGGGTCAGCTGTAATGACGGCAAAACACCCGGCGACAAACTCACCAAACGCACGTCTGACGTAGAGCTCGTCTGTGCTACAAAACAGCAAAAAAAAAAAGCGAGCGGGATTCTTTTCCGTCTGCTCGTTCGGATCGGTTGCAGCCCCCCGAAACATTCAGTACGCGGTACTCAAGGGTCGCACAGTGGGAGAGAGCCCCGGAAAACACGGCCGCGAGCAGTTACACTCTGAGGTCTTAGTTCACCGAGTGGATGATCGCCAACGAGACGGAGGCGGTGACCGTGGAAACCAAAAACCAAAAAATAAAAAAATTAAAAGAAGGCTTTGCAGAAAAAAACTCTACCGAGATATTGACATAATCCAGGACGGACTGATTCATAAAAGCTTTCATAAAAGAGTTTTCCGCGCGCTCCTGTGTGCGATGGTTTGCGCAGCACAGCGGTGTCAATAATGAATGAATCGTAATCTTTATCGTCCACAAACGTGGAACTGTGACTTTGGCTTCACAGGCTGATTAAAACCCATTACAGTATATGACGAACACACACAAAAATAACAACTAAATAACAACCTGACACAGTACAGACAACAGTAACGGACATGGCTCCGCCGCAAATGGCGCCCACAAACCCAGCGCGGTTATTGCATTTGGCACGAACAACGTTTCATAAACGCTCTGGGGCCTGACGCAGCGTACTCCATAGCGTCTTCCCCCCCGAGGGGTTGGTTTGATGAATTTTATGAATTCTCATGAAGAGTCCGGATCGCCGGCCCAGATAACAGCCTCCCTCGGTGGCTGCCGGTGCCTCCCGGCTCGCCCGGCTGTTGGCAAAACAAACCTGCTGACGGGGGAGAAAGATGGCCGCCCCGAGCGACCAGAGGGAACAAAGGAGGGTTGCCCGCTCGCCCTGATATTCTCCCGGAGGACCGGGAGGAGGTGGGTTGTGCTGTCCGTCCCTCTGCGTTTCCTGCTGCGGGGCGCGTGGCTCTGTTCTCCACCGAGCGCTGTGTGTGTGTTATCAACGTGTGCAGGGGCCCTGATTGCCTCTCTCTCTTCCCCCGTCCCCAATCTCAGTTTCATGCTTACTAATTAAACCGATGCCTAAGGAACAAACATGAGTCCTATTGAAAAGGCCAATGGAATATTACCATCGGGCCTGGAGAGTTAAGAGTTGTCTTTCTTCCTTTCGCCCTCCTGTCTGTAGATCAGAGGACCCCCCTGGAGGCCTCCACACCCAGGCACACCTCAGAAGCCCCGAGGCCCAGATCGCCCTCACCGTCCCTGGGGGGGCGTTCCGTTCTCCAGACCCCCAGACTTCCAGACCTCCAGACCTTCCTCTCAGGTCTCTGGGGCCCCGAGGTCCCAGGCTGGCTAACTGATAAGGCACCAGACAGTCACAGGCACGGACCGGCCAATGGCGGCCTTGCCTGCCAGATAGCAAAACAAACGTCATCCCTAGCCACCGGCCTAATGGGCCAGAGATGTGGGAGAGCGAGGAAAAAGCCGGAAACACCCACCCTGTAACTGGCTCTACTACAGAGATATCGAACAACAGATAGCCAGTGTGTGTGTGTGTGTGTGTGTGTGTGTGTGTGTGTGTGTGTGTAGGGAGTGAGAAAGCATACAGGTCCCTCTGTGGTTGTACAGTACGCGGTTATGTGTGTGCGGCTAACTGTGCGCGCCCGTCAGCCCTGGCCAAACACTCGTGGCGGCCTGAGGGGAGCTCTAATTGGCTGTTTGTCGACGGTCACAGACGGACCACGGCAACGGGGCGAGAGGCGGAGTGTTCGGGCTGGCCGAGCGGGTGATGAAGAGAGAGCGGTTCGGAGACACAACACCCCCAGGGCCCACAGATCTCTTCCTCTTCCTCCTCCTCCTTCTGCTGCTCCTGCCACACCAGACAGGCAGTGATACACCCACCGGTGAGAGCAGCACCACATAGTTTCCATAGTCATACATAGTTCAGAGTTGTGTTGGCTACTGTGTCCTATTAACGATACTGATGCGAGCCAGCATACGTAACTAAACCCATTTCCTACGTCAGCTAATCACAGCGTTGTTTTAATGCTAACATACTCTTTATTTAACGAGAGGGATCGAGCGTGTCAGGAGCAACGGCTCCAATTCAAAAGGCCCCAGGAGTGAATGACGACCGCGTCTTTCCAAACGGTGCAGAATGGGAGACGGAAGTTGAACAGACGATTTCACCTGAACAAGCTAACAGAGTCTTAGGGGGGGGCCCTCCTGTTCAGGCTGTGACAGAGAACGCAGGAAAGGCTGTAGGGAACGCAGAAAAGGGACGTGTCTGAAACTGAAACGTCCTAATTAGTCGTCGCATCTGCTTTCCGCCACGCTCCCTTAGCGGAACAGGGCAAAGTACAAAAAAAAAAGAACTGCTTCCCAGTGGTCCCTTATTTAGATTTAGACACGCGCATGCACGCACGCACGCACACACAATTCATGATTCACACTAACATTCCCTCCTGTCGTAAACTATTTATCTGTTCTTCTTACTTCCTATTCTCCCTTACTGGGTTTCTTTCTCCCTCCCTCTTTTCTCCCTTCCAAGCGCTCCCTCCTTCTTTCTAAATACAGAGCGTTCTCTCCAGTCTGCCCTCCCCTTTCACCTTTTCACCTCACTCCATTCTGTCTCTTTCCCCCGGGGACTCGTCCCCCTTTCCTTGTTGTTGCCCGCTCCTCTGCTTGCATTCCTTCATTCCTTCCTGCTTGCCCTCCTCTCTCAGCAGGTAAACCTTCCCCCTCTTTCTGTCTCTTTTCAAACACCTCCCGTGCTCTCTCACTCCCCCCCTCCTAAGCGTTCTCTCACCCCCACGTTGCCCGTGACGTCACTTCCTGCGCTCCTCTTCTCCACCTCTCACACCCTCCTACGTCGGTTCTCATCACCCTCCCCCCGTTGCCCGTGACGTTCACTTCCTGCCTCCCTTCTCCTCTCTCCAGGCTTTACGTCGGTCCGATGACATCACCCTCCCCCGTTCCCCTTGACGTTTTCTTCCCCTCCCTCCCGTCGACTGTATCACCGTCCGTCCACCCCCCCTCCCCCCCTCTCCCCCTGTCTCCTTACCTGAGGCGGCCCAGGTTGTAGTGGCGGATCTCGCCGTCGGTGGAGCGCGTGACGCACGCGGAGAAGCAGGGCTGCAGCTGCCGCAGCTCCAGCAGCACCACGGCCAGGTAGTGGACGAAGAGCAGCGCGTCCACCAGGGACACGGCGTACAGCACGATGCCCTGGTAGTTCTCGTCCTGGAGAGGGGGGGGGGGGGGGGGACGGGACGGGACGGGACGGAGAAGAGGGTTAGACGCTCTGGAGGGAAACCGTCGGATGCCCGAAACGGCCGCTGGGTTGTTTTCACCCGGCAAGGAAAACAGGCACGTTTGTTTGAAGGTTTGCGGAGGGCATGCTACATGCTACATGCTAATCTTGTCCATGTTGACACTTGAAGTGCACATTATGGACAACCAGCAGAGGTCAGACACACGTACACGCGTGCCCCCGCACGGTTCTCTTTATTGACGTTGGATATAATTGTGCCGTTGCGTAGAGTATGTGCACACACATCAGCTTGTCCGCAAACGTTCTAAAACACGCAAACACACACAGTCACAATCACGGGTTAAAGTAATAGCGCTGCGTTATCGCTCGTGGCAGATCCAAACAACGAGATATTAAACTGGATCTGCCACAGCGGGGTGCGTCACTAATTACAGACATTTCAGATGGCTCCGAGTGTGTGTGTGTGTGTGTGTGTGTGTTCCCTTCAGCGTGGGTGAGCGCTGGGAAAAGCAGAAAGAAGAAAGGCCTGACTCACTGAGACAACTAGCCCACATTTCGCTGACAAAAGGTCCGTTAAGGACGTTCCGCCGTCGACCCCAAGAACAAAGAGGATGTGCATGCACATTTGCTTGTTTGTTTGTGTGTCCCCTTCCATGACACCCTACCCCCCCCCCCCGGCTCACCTGAGAGTCCAGGATGCGCACGCCGTAGAACAGCCAGTAGGACACCACCAGCAGCAGCACCAGCGCCGCCAGCAGGGCGCGGAAGGCGGCCACGCGGGGCAGGCCGGCGCGCGGCGCCCGGAAGAACAGCGCCCACACGGCCAGCAGCAGGATGAGCAGCTTGAAGGCCACGGAGAGGAAGAGGCCCTCGCACGCCGTGCCGCACGCCTGCAGCCGCTCGGGCCACAGCAGGTGCGGGAGCACCAGGAAGGCCAGCGGCGTGAGGAAGACGGCCAGGCCCAGCACG
>JAPMUY010009881.1:0-89260 GCA_026901105.3 Galaxias olidus
TTTAATGTTTTTAATGTTTTTACTTTTCATGTTTTTAGATTGTACAGCACCTTGTAACCCTGGTATTGAAAGGTGCTTTATAAATAAAATGTACTTACTATTTACTATTACTAGGAGAGCGCTTGTGATGGTGCTTCTGACAGAAGTGTCACACAAACTGTAGAATGATTAATGATGAATGAGTTAGCACTGCTCTGAGGTGTATGTCACTGCTTCCAAAGCGAGAGGCACTATGACACGTACCATTGTGTTTTCCAAATTGTATCAAATCAATCAACATATAATTGATATTTAGCTTTATCTGACCGACACTGCGGGTTTTTAGCTAGATTTGGAGTTTACAAAAGGTTACGTTAGCTTGTTCAAATTATACTGGAATGGCCTGGCATTTGCTCAGAACAGCGCGGACATAGAGCAGGGGAAAATAATCATCAATGAGAAAGATGCATGAAGGCAGTGAGAATTTGTTATGCAATTAAATTAATGGTTAAAACGGAAAACAACCAATGTCTTAAGACGGTAACTTTGATCTAGGTTGTCTGCCCGAACAGATCAAACTATTTCGTCTTGTCTTAATTCGTCAGGGCATAATGAACAGAGATATCGTTGTAATTTACCTCGTCAATACTTTGAAGTAATGGACTATGTGAGGCGGGCCCGGTTTTAGCCTGCTATAGATGGGCTGACATTTATTAGGTGGGCAATCAGGGAAGCAGTTTGCTCGGTAGAGCAGCGGAGTAGCATGCGGGAGATTACAGTTTCGCGTCCTGGGCCGGAGGACAGAATTTCCTTTTTTTTTATACAATCTTAAAGGTGCAGTATGTAGTTCTAGAGAATTGGGGGGGCAAATTGCAAGAATTGGTATCACAACACTCAAAAAGGCCAACCTCCTGAGTCTTTGGTCCCTCCTGAGTCTTTGGTCTTTGGTCCGAACTGCCATTTGGTGCATAAGCACAAACAACAGTCAGAGCCTTCCCTCCTATCCCTCTATGGCCCATCCCACACATGCCCGTGTGCGCTGACTTTACTTCAAGAGCCTGAGTAAGGCAGTGTGTATGTTGTGCATATTATTGGTTCGCATAAAGCCATGTCGGATGAGGTGAGAAACAAAAGAATCCCGAACGTCTGATCGTAAACGCTCTAAAATTGAGTGGTTCACACCAAAGCAACGAGCACAGACACAAATGACCGTTTACATAGTAACAACATACAGTTAGTAAACTAACGTTAACAAAAACAATTTCATAATTTTATTCCCCTATTAGTATGAGCTAGTGCATGACAATCGTTTTTATTTTGCTGCAATTGGCACCATAGCTACTATACGTTGCCGAGTATAGCCAACATATGCATGTAAAACGAATAATGCCTTTTTGACATAAATATTGCGCGATACTTCCTAACGTTGTAAAACTGCACTTGGCGATATGACAAGCCAAGTCTTTTGCGACGATATGCAACAACTTCAGCCGCCTTGCAAGAACTAGTTCACACCGCTGCTACTTTGTCTGCGACGCAAATTGTAACAACAAGCTCGTTTGGAGGGTGATGCCTTATGTATTTTACCTAGGAGTGTGCACGCGAGGTGATTGACAGACAGATAGATAGCCCTTACTCCTTGCAAAAACTCTCCTGATTGGTTGGGGAAAGGCGGGCGTCCCTAGATTTTTTAAAAGCTGATTACAGGGCCCTGGGCGCTCATATATAGCGCACCTTCTCTCTGAGCATTTGGTTAATGATATCGTCCAGGAGGTATGTAATAAACGTAAAAAAACAGAAACAATTTAATTTATAGCTAGAAATTCAAACTTACATACTGAACCTTTAACTTAAGTTTAATACTAATTTGTACCAATCCATTCACGAGTTAGAGCAGGTTATGCGTTTGAATGTGTGATTTTTCAGGAGCAGTACTGCGTGTGCTGAATACTATAATATTCTAATACCGCAATACAATAATATAATAATACAATACTGTAATATAATAATACAATACTGTAATATAATAATACAATACTAGTGTGTCAGGTGTTTGAGACCAGTGTTCAGAATCCGATATAGTGCAGTCATGTTAACAAAAATAATTTGCCTCTAGAGCAACTAGGTATAATTTAAATCAAAGTAGTTCCCTGTCTTGGACAAACTCAAATCCAAAAATAAAGTGGCATGAATTGTATTTTCCTTTGTATTAATTCCCCTATTATTTTACTTTTCTATTTACATTTCTTTATTGCTTTTTACATTTCCTTTTACATTTGCTTTACATATCCCCTCCTATCTACTTCCAATTTACTTTTTTACTTCTGTATTATTTTCTTTATACATTTCTTCAGAAGTTGCTTTTTAGGTGGCCGGCTGGTACAGCCGGTCAACCATTGTAATTGTACGTATTATTAGGTGGCCGGCTGGAACAGCCGGTCAACTATTGTAATTGTACGTATTATTATTATTATTATTATTATTATTATTATTATTATTATTATCATTATTATTCCCACCTGAACTCGGCTTTCCTATGCGTAAAAATGCACCAAATTTGGCACACATGTCCAGGTCCACTCAAAACTACACCTCATGCCATGCCGCCTCATTATACTGTACCTATTGGTGGCGCCATAGCGGCAGTTCAAAGTTCAAAGTGTTAAACAAATCATTAAAATAGGCCTTTAGGGTTACAGCTCTGACATTTTCAGAACGTGTCCATTGCAGTGAGATGAAACTTTCATATACTGGCACCCATTTGAAATGATGAAGTCCATTACTCTGTTTTCTTCAAAAACTGGTGGTCTACCCAAAGTGTGTAAGTTCAACACCATAATAATAATAATAATACATTTTATTTATATAGCGCTTTTCTAAAACCCAAAGTCGCTTCACAGCATCAACATAGATAACATGACACAAATAAACAGTTAGACTGAAATAGTAAAACAGACAGACAACAACATTTCTAACTATATGTAAGCAAAAGGATAGCATCAGTAAAAGAAAGGGACTGGATTCTAAACAGAGTTAACTAGGGTATGCTAGGGTGAAAAAATATGTTTTAAGGTGGGTTTGAAAGATTGACAGCGAGTTGGAATTACGAATTAGAGGAGGGAGAGAGTTCCAAAGTTTAGGTGCTGCCCTAGAAAATGCACACTCCCCAAAATGCTTTAGTTTTGCTTTTGGAATGGCCAATTGCCCGTCTGCAGCGGAACGTAGTGTCCGAGTAGGATGGTGTGGTTGTAACAGTTCAGTGAGGTAGGGAGGGGCCAAATTGTGTAAAGCTTTGTAGGTGAGGAGAAGGATTTTGTAGATGATGCGCTGGCTGACCGGAAGCCAGTGAAGGTTAAAAAGTACGGGGGTTATGTGCTCAGAAGATTTTGTGGAGGTGAGAAGCCGAGCAGCAGAGTTTTGAACCAGTTGGAGTTTATGGAGAGAGGTTGCGCCGATGCCGAAAAGAAGTGAGTTGCAGTAATCAAGACGGGAGAAGATGAATGAGTGAATGAGTTTGGCAGCTGCACTCTGGGAAAGGGATGGTTGGATTTTAGCAATGTTTCTAAGTTGGAAGAAGGATATTTTGATCATGTTATTGATATGAGCGTTAAACGAAAGTGTGGAATCCATTAATACGCCAAGATTGCATGCTAAAGTGGAGGGGGAGACTGTAAGACCATCAATGGAGATTGAGATATTGCCAACTTTAGTAAGGGTGTGTTTGGTGCCAATTAAGAGGAGTTCCGTTTTATTGCTGTTCAGTTTGAGATAGTTTTCCTGCATCCAAAGCCAAATCACATCAAAACTTCAGGATATCATCTTCAGACTCTCACCATTAATCTTTCAGAATATCTTGTTGATATCTTCAAAACTGAGTCCACAGCACATCAAAATGTACTACTGTAAACACTATTGTACATTAACTTTGTCATATCTCACTGGTTCATTAAACAATGCACGTTTAAAATAATAGATAAAAATCCAAAGACTGATATTATGAAGCATTTAAAATTTCAGAACTCTATCTTGAAAACTGAATTATATGTAAATATTGTATCTGCAAGTGCCGGTGGTGCGTGTAGTTTGGTAAATGATGTTTTAAATTTTGCTTATCATCTTTGGGATACTGAAGGTCGTGTATGTTGGTGGGTGTGCAACCTCCTTCATTTTCTGAGTATTATGACCTTTCCAAACAAATGTCTGTCTTTTTGTACTTTTTCTTTCTTTTTAAACATCTGTTATGCTATTGTTAAATTTCTCCTTTTTTCCCCATTAATGTTATTTTTTCTGTCATTCTTCATATGCCGGCCACCTTATCACTGCTTTGAGGTTATACTGTATTTAGGTGGCCGGCTGGTACAGCCGGGACAACTATTGTAATCGTTAGTAGTATTATTATTACTCCCCCAAATATCCTACTTCCCATGGTTAAAAATGCACCAAATTTGGCACACATGTCCAGGTCCTCTCAAAACTACAACCCATGCCATGCTGTCTCATTGTTCCTGTTGGTGGCGCTATAGCAGAAGTTCAAAGTTCCAAGTGTTAAAAAAATCATAAAAAATAGACCATTAGGGTTACAGCTCTGAAAATTTCAGAACTTGTCCCTTGCAGTGTGATAAAACTGTCATATGTTGGCACCCATAACAAATTATGAAGTCCATCACTCTGTTTTTTTCAAGAACTGGTGGTCTACTCAAACGGTATAAGTCCAAAACCATAAATACAAATCACATCAAAGTTTCAGGATGTCATCTTCCGACTCTCAATATTAACCTGAGTAACCTCGGTCAAACATTGTCACGCTCTACGTATCATTGCTATAACCAAAAGACGCATAGCAACGTGGCAAGCTGCTACAATGCGACTTTTGTTGTGTGAGATTCCAGCAGTAGTGATGTTACTGTGTAAATCTGTAGCCTTTAATAACAATTATGGGACGAGGTGTCAAATCAACATTGCAAAGTAGATACTTGTCATATCAGACAAAGAGAGGTTTTTACGTTCTTGGATTTGTTCTTAGCTGGATTACAAAATGTATTTTGGAGCTGAGGGTCACAACCGCGCAAGGCAGACATCTTTGTACTTGAAGAAACATGACGTAATGTAGCGTCCGGTGTAACTCCCAGCATGCCTGGCGTGAAACTCTTTTTATTGTTGACAGCGCTCTTAATGTTTCTTACTTACCTGGCAGGGGAGACACCTTGATCATGAAGGAGGTTCACCCAGGGCAACACATCATGCAATTTTCTGGAGCAGGACCTTTCTTTGGGACTAGAACCATCTAAGCAAGACTGCGGACAACATGTCGACCTCCATGGTGCGGCGGAACGCTGTCTGGTTTGAACTTCAAGACAACCTTGTAATGGACCAACTGCAATTCAGCAGAATAATCATACAGCGAGAATTGGGATTCACAGCATCGCAGCTTGATTACATCTTCGCTCTACCTGGGAAAAAGGCATTTGAGGTGATATTTACAACTTTTACCTTATTTGAAAGTTGCCTGACCAGATTTGAACTGAACAAAGAAACAAACATTAATTTGAAGAAAATAGCCATTATTCCACTTTCAGAGAGAGAGGCCAGATCTGTCAATGTGCTAATGTTCTCAGAAAGGGTTAGCACAGAAGACATACGCACATGGCTTTCTTGTCATTGCACTGTGCTTAATGGAGTGGAAGTCAGGGACCAATATGGCGTCAGAACTGGAGCCAGAAGGTTCTATGTACGCCTAAATAAAGACAAGGACTCTGACAGACTGCACCACCTGCCGTCAATTATTCAATTAGGGCCCTGCAGAGGGTTGGTCTTTTATGCAGGCCAACCGAAACTCTGCAGGAAGTGTGGCTCTCTCAGCCATCTTGCGGCTGAATGTACAACCGCCAGCTGTAGGAACTGTAAGAACTTTCAACACGCCACAAAGGATTGCAACCTTCCCACGAAATGTAATCTTTGTGGGGAGTCAGACCATATCTTCCGAAACTGTCCCCAGTCTTATGCTAATAAGGTAAGACAGCAGGCCCCCTATAGGCCAGAGGGCACTTTGGCTACAGAACAGGCCATACGCCCTCCTCTCATACCCACTCTCCCGGATCCCCCCACCCCCCCTCCGCTACCCTACCCTTCCTCTTTCTCCAGGCCCCTCCCTCTTCTGGTGTTTCAGCCACAAAACCCATACATGGGATCACAGCAATCAGAGAGTGGGGGGGGAGACTTCCATGGCGGGTAATACGAAGGACATGTGGGAGCCTATGATGCTGGGTCTCCCTCCTGAATCAGACGACATGGTTGGGGGGACTGACAGTCAGGGCATCCTAATGCAAGATGAACTGGGCGTACTACTTCTAGACCCGTCAATAGATGACCCTCTTGCCCTGGGGTAAACTCAACCACGGAAGAGGACGCAGGAGATGTCGGACCCGTCAGAGGATCTCTCTCTTTCCTTGCCATTGGACACCAACCCCATGGCTTCATCGTCACCCATCCTAGACATGACTAGCCTGGAAACCCTCGCATCAGCTACCCAGATGAGAGTAGACGGGAAGGGAATTGACTGGTCTGCTAAGCGGAAGAAAAAGAAAAAGAAGAGTCTTTTAAACACCACGCCTAAAGGTTGACCCAGTAGAATTCCCCCATGACCCTGTATCCATATCAACACTTAACACCCGAGGTTTGAATGATCCTGGTAAATATCACACTGTGTTTTCCCATCCGTTTAATGAAGGCCACGATATATACTTACTGCAAGAATGCAACATCCCCTTTAGCGTGCACTATAAGTATTATGAGGACAGATGGGCAGTCGGTGTGGTCGGGTGACAACACGAATAGATCCTCGGGGGTCGCTGTTCTTTTCAAGGGCAACAGCTGTAACATTGAAAGTGTGCAAAGGGTAATGGACGGTAGACTTCTATGTATTGATATTGGTTGGAATAATGTAAAATTAAGAGTGATAAATGTATATTGTCAGTCAGAGCTACAGGAACGAATTGAAACCTTGAAGGTATTAAAACCTCTTTTACTTTGCGGTAGAGCGGTGATCCTAGGGGGGGATTTTAACTGTTTACTGAGTAAAGAGGATAGGATGTCTAACAGTGCAGTAAGGTTGGATTCTAGCACGGATGAACTGAAAAATATCATAAAGGATTTTAGACTGACGGATGCTTTCCGATGGAACAACCCCACGGATAGGGGCTATACCTGGTCGAATGGCTCCGTCCATTCAAGGATTGACTTTATGTTTGCCTCACCGGGGGTAACGGTGACAGGAGCCAATATTAACCCGGTATGTTTTTCTGATCATTCTGAGCTATGCTGTACTTTTGAGGTAGGAGTGAACACCAGAGTTGGTCCGGGATATTGGAAACTAAATACGAGTCTGATTGAAAACCACAGGGTGGTGTCTAAGCTCAGAGAAAAACTGAAAGGATGGGTATCTTTACAATGTATGTATGACTCTGTGGGAGAATGGTGGGAGGATATTAAGACTAGAACAAAAACGTTTTTTATAAAAGAAGGTAGGAAAGCTGCGGTCTGTTCTGGAAAGAGATAAAAGTAAATGACGTCTTTATACAATGGCTCATGTCGGCTTTGACGTACAAGAGGAGATTGCAAAACTAAAAAAGGAAATGTGGAGAAGGTCCTCAGAGTTGAGTAAGGGGGTACTAAT
Organism: Galaxias olidus; assembly: GCA_026901105.3. Classification (NCBI taxonomy): domain Eukaryota; kingdom Metazoa; phylum Chordata; class Actinopteri; order Galaxiiformes; family Galaxiidae; genus Galaxias; species Galaxias olidus. Next base: position 7,652 of record JAPMUY010009881.1, read on the forward strand.
TCGGAGCAGAGTGATACACCTAGAAAATAATGAAAAATGTTCTAGATATTTCTTTTGAAAATTAGCCAGGCCCAAAAACAAAATAGACTCCATCAAGGGAGAAGATGGCAAAGAGTTGTTAGATGCACATAGCATCCGGTCAAGGATACATTCCTTTTACGCCGACTTATACAGCCAAAGCAAAGTAGACAACCAAACCATTGCCGCCCTCTTTCTCAAATTAGACAGGACAGTGCCTGATAACGACACATTAGAGAGAGAATTGTGTGTTGAGGAGATTACAAAGGCCATGCATAGCATGGGGAAAGGGAAAGTTCCGGGTGCAGATGGACTACCTAAAGAATTTTTTTCCACGTTCTGGGAACAGTTTATTAGCCATGTTTAACGAGAGCCTTCGGAAAGGCGTACTCCCAGCCTCCTTAAGGGAGGGTACCTTCTCCCTTCTCTTTAAGAAAGGTGAAAGACAGGACATTAAGAACTGGCGACCCTTGACAATGCTAGGTGTGGATGTTAAGATTTTATCAAAGACCCTCTTTTTCCGACTCCAGTCAGTGGCAGACAAAATCATTGCAAGTGACCAGACGTGCGGGATTCCAGGGAGATTCATGACAGACAACCTGGCCTTAGTGAGAGACTCCTATCTTTATGCCCAAGAGCGTGGAGTACCGTTATGCCTTTTGGGACTAGATCTGGAAGAGGCCTTTGACAGGATAAACCACCAATACTTGAGAGCAGTACTTTCAGGCTTTGGGTTTGGCCCCAAATTAAGATCCTGGATAGACCTCCTTTATGCAGATTACCAACGTAGAGTGATGGTCAATGGTCATACCAAAGAGCCTTTTAGTGTCCGGTCAGGAGTAAGACAAGGGTGCGCAGTGTCACCTTTATTGTTTATTTTAGCAATGGAACCACTAGCATGTGCACTCAGACAGGATTCTGTAATAGAAGGATTACCCATCCCAGGTAGCTGGGGTTGGGCTGCCAAACTGTCTCTTTACATGGATGGCGTGCTTCTAATTTTAAATGATAACAAGTCTGTGAAGGCTGCCTCACAATGGTGTGATTTTTTTCTCACAGGCATCTGGAGCGAGGATTAACAGAGAAAAAAGTGCAATCCTTTATCTGAATTGGAAGGAACCAAGACAGGAGTGTGGCTTGACGGTTAAAGAGGAAGGGATTAGAGTGCTAGGGGTGCATATAGGGATTGACATGGCACGTGTTAATTGGGAGTCCAGTCTGCCTAAAGTTCAAGGGAAGCTTAGGCAGTGGGAGACTAGAGATCTTACATTGACGGGGAAGGTCCTTGTGGTGATAAGTGGAGTGTTGGGAACACTTACCTATTTGGCGGCAACCTTTCCGGTTCCTAACAAAATACGGGGGTCTTTAGAAGAGTGTTGTTCCAGTTTGTTTGGGGATCACAACAAGAGAAGTTGAAGAGGGATTTAATGTACAGGCAGGTAGAGAAAGGAGGTAGAGCAGTGCCAGAAATTGGGTCTAAGTTTGAAGCAATGTTCATTACCCATATCCTGAACGCCTGCCTCTGCCCTGACTGTGGTATTATTTTGCAAAGTTCTGGGTGGGACACAGAATCCTGAGGGCTTGGGGCCGGAGACCCCCTTTACATGTCCCTCATGTGGACAGTAGGCCTGAGATATACCAATGGGTTATTACGTTTTTGAGAAAGGTCAAGGATGTGGACGTTACAGTAGGTCAGATTAAAAGAGTGGTTGTTGAAAACGTATTATTTCAGGAGCAAACTGGACTTGTTCCAGTGGGCATAATGATAGAAAAGGAATGTGTGGCAGTATGGGAAAACGTTAACGGCCCCTATTTATTTAATGTTCATAAGGACTTGGCAGATTGTGCACGGCTGTCTACCAACCAAAGTGTTCCTGATGAGAAGGAGACTTACACGTAGCCCAAAATGCCCCAGAGTAACTTGTGGGGGAGAGGAAACCGTAAGTCACTTGTTTTGGAATTGTCCGTTTGCCCAAAGTGTGTGGGGGATAATGATGCCATGGTTAACTGTGCTGCACAGAGCCCCTGGAGAAAAAGAAATAATGTATGAGGACATTAAACCTAACTTTATATTTTTGTATTCTATGCACAGGAAACGTTGGTGGGCTGTGATCAACTGTGTAAAGGAGGGGATCTGGAAGGCCAGAAACCTGCTGGTGTTGAAAAAGTATTCGATCTCGCCTGAGACGGTGGGCAATGTAAGTTTGATGGCAGCAAAAGATTACATTCTGGTAGAAGGGAAGTCCTTGTCCACAGAAGAAATTAAACATAAATGGAAGATTTCAAATAGCATCCTCTTTAGTAAGTTACTGCTGTAGGATTTGTTTTGGTGGTGGGATGATTGTGTTATTGGATTGTAACTGCCAAACTACGTGAAGGTTAAATGTAATATCATGTAATCTCATGTAAATATGTACAGACTTTAATAAAAACCTCTAAAAAGTGGGGAGGTGAACAAAGGTGGGTCTCTGTTGAATTTACCCAAGTCACTGATGCTGTTCAGTCTTATTATTGTATCTACTCATTCAAATCAGTTCATGTGAACTATTTGAGGCCTTAGAACTAAATGACAAAAAAACGTCTTAAGACACAGTACTTTAACAGTCTAATTTTGCTACCTAGGATACTGAAGGTTATGTAGGTTGGTGGGTGTGCAACCTCCTCCATTTGCTGAAAGTTCTATGACCATTCCTACCGGATTTGTCCTTTTTTCTTTCTTTCCTTCTTTCCTTCTTTCTTTCTTTCTTTTCTGCAATTTTTTTTTCTTTTTTTTTTTCTTTTTGTCTTATTGTTCTTTTTCTCCTGTAATAATTTTTTAATAGCTGGCCACGGCTTTCACTGCTTGCAGTTATATTTATCATTATTATTCTTCCCACCTGAACTCGGCTGTCCTATGCGTATCAATGCACAAAATTTGGCACACATGTCCAATCCACTCAAAACTACACCTCATACCATGCCGCCTCATTATACCAGTTGGTGGCACTATAGCAGCAGTTCAAAGTTCAAAGTGTTAAACAAATTATAAAAAATAGGCCTTTAGGGTTACAGCTCTGAAATCTTTAGAACTTGTCCATTGCAGTGAGATGAAACTTTCATATATGGCACCCATTAGAAATTATGAAGTCCATCAATGTTTTCTTCAAAAACCGGTGATCTACCCAAAGTGTATAAGTCCAACACCATAAATCCAAATCACATAAAAATTTCAGTACATCATCTTCCGTCTGTCAACATGAACTGTTCAGAATATCTTGTTGATATCTTCAAAATTGAGTCCACAGCACATCATAATGATTACTGTAAACACTGCTGTACATTCACTTTGTCATATCTCACTGGTTCATTAAACAATGCGCGTTTAAAATAATAGATAAAAATCCAAAGACTGATATCATGAAGCATTTAAAATTTCAGAACTCTATCTTGAAAACTGAATTTTTCGTAAATATCTGAGTTTAGTAGATTTTTGGTTGGATTTGACACTTTGACACTTGAACTATTTGAAACAACTCCTCCGAGACCGTACGACCACATTACACCAAAATCGCTGTATATCATCCTCATTTGGTCTTTTTTCAATGGAAGACCAAGCTTGTTGATACATTAATAATTGAGCTCACAGCGCATCAAAATGTATTACTGTAAACAATACTGTACATTTCTATTTTTAATTGATTCAATATATGACCAATTTCAATCATACTTTTTGAAAATATTTTGCTTATTAGTCCCATTCCGAAATAAAGTTTTTAAAAATGTCCCTTAAACAGTGTAAATTTTATAACTGTTAAAAGTTTACAATTATAATTTATTAGAACATTTTATTGACAGCAGGGGGTGAGTTTCTTTTGATTGTTAAAAACCATGTTTTTCTGCAAGTGCTGGTGGTGCGTGTAGTTCGGTAACAGATGTTTTAAATTTTGCTCATCATCTTTAGGATACTGAAGGTCGTGTTTTATGACCTTTCCAAAATAATGTCTGTCTTTTTTGTTCTTCATGTTTACTAAACCTGTCAACATCTGTGTCTGTATATAACAATGAGTGAAATACACTGCGCATGTCCGCATGATAAAGCAAATAGTCCTCACTGACAGTATTATTTAAAGCTAGATCAGCTTAACACCTCAGTTCAGAGGCGATCTCCTGACTGGAGGTAGCCATTTCTGCTCACGGACACCGGTATGGGGGGAAAGGCATGTATAGTCAATCCATGCACTCTGATGTCGATCAACCAATAGGCAAAAAGTTGACCCTGTGACAAATTTTAAATGACATACCCATCATTAGCATAATGAAGAATAAATGCATACAGAAATGTAAAAGAAAATCCCAAAAGGAAATGTAAAAAGCAACTTCTGAAGAAATGTATAAAGAAAATAATACAGAGGTAAAAAAGTAAAGTGGAAATATATAGGAGGGGAAATGCAAAGCGAATGTAAAAGGAAATATAAAAAGCAATAAAGAAATGTAAATAGGAAAGAAAATAAGTAGAGGAATTAAACAAAGGAAAATACAATCCATGACCTTTGATTTATTTTTGTGTCCTTTATTTATCTATGTATTTATTTTTAATTTTGGCAGCTTTGGTCCTCAATAAAAAACAAGGCCATCTCAAAATTACTTCTGCCATAGCTGAATGGTGCAGCCAGTGCATTCAGATAGCACTAGCTGCACAAATATGGTTTACAAGACCTAGCTAATTTAGGCTAGTTAGCATGTTTAATCTCATGAGCATTATAATTTTCTATAAAGTAAATTAAACAAAGAATGAGGTCATTGTTAAGTAAATTCCACGTTTACCCCTAACGTAGAGCTTTAACAATTATTCAGTGATGTTGTTTTCGTTAGGTATAGGCATCATCCTACGTTAAAAACAGGCATCACGGGATGGATAACTTTTAACAAGTGACAACGTTGTTGTATTTTACTGTGATGAAGCCTAGGCTTTGTTAGTGAGCGTGAAATATCGCTGTCAGGTCATTTTCAAGATAGTTTGAAGCGATATTTCACGCTCACTAACATAGTTGTTTGGCCAGCTGAGTAATCAGAGCAGACTGGGCTCGTCGGGAGGGGAGGGCTGAAAGAGACAGGAGCTAAAACGGAGCGTTTCAGACAGAGGATGAATAGAGGTGCTGCAGACCCAGGCAGTTTGTAAAAAATAAATTGTTTATTGAACATTAAAACGCGTAAACCTATTCTATTAGAACTCCTAAATAAAGGTGTGAACCAGAAAATTTGCATAATAGGGTCCCTTTAATTAGGAAAAAACCTATGGCTCCTGCTGAGTGGGTTTATAGGAGCGGTGGATTGACCAAAGGCATGTATTCTTGTTGTGAATATTATATGTGCCTTCAACTGATAAATTTTGTACAATGATTGGTAAACGGCAAGTTTTTGTAAATTAGCTTATGAGTTTTGTTAGCTTCACCTACATGCCTGAATATAAGGGCAACTCGATTTCAGGCATTATAAAATACAATTCAGAGCCTCTTGTATACACCATAAAAATTTCATAAAAATCTGAAGATATACATTTTACGATATTTAAGGTTGAAAATGGCAAGAGCGTTTTCAAAAATGCCATTGGAACCTATGGGACTTTCCCAACGTTCTGTAAGCCAGAAATGAAAAGTCACTGTAGAAGGCGTAGAGAGGTCAAAGTTCAGGGCAACTCGATTACGCGGGTCTCAAAATGAAGCTGAGGATGTCTGTCAACTACCATGTCATTTTGGGGCAAATCCAAAGATATACATTTTGCGAGATTTGCCCTTTTGTATGGAGTGGTCTGCTAATATGTGGCTCCAGCACGAGACGCGATGTGTAGTCACGCATGTATAAGACAACTGATTCGCGCTTTTTATGGCACTACTGGTAGAGATACTTCTTCAAATTATAATGACGTTTAACACACTCCACTAAAGCCGTTTAAATCACTTCATTTTCCTTTGACAGGACCGGCCTATCACCGGCAATGGGTTCCACAGTATTTCTATACTAGTTCAAGCTCATTCACTGTGGATAGTGACAGCTCTACCATCTACTTTTGTCATCGATTGGAGAGGTAGTCATTAATGATGACAGTGTCCAAGGTCACGGTTGCCAAAAAAACCAATTATATTTCATGCTTGCTGGGAAATTATGCAAATGTATAAACTCAATGTCCTATCAGGAAAGCGGTGTTGTGATTACGTTCCTTGACTTGAGGTCAGCATTAGACATGTTAGCATTAACTCTTCTCTAACACTTATTATAAAACTTGCTCCATATAACTGTATATTTAACAGGACTGCCCCCTTACTTCAGATAGTTATAATATATATAGTTTATATAGAAAACTGAAGTAGTATGCGTTAGAAGTCTGAGGTAAACATAGCCTTTGGTTTAGCTAATATTAACTAGCTATATAGGTACATTTAATTGAGGCTGTGTCTAGATTGTTTGGGCAAAATCAAAAGAGTTGAAAGGAGAAATAACTATCTCACTGCCACAGTCAATGAGTCTGAAAGCAGTCAAAATTTAGCGCCAAGGAAAGAGACGTCATTGAAAATTCATATTTCACTGACGCAGAACAATGGCGTTCTATTGACGTTCCATGGTTTTCCTGACCGAAAAGCTCTGCTGTAAGTATAGGACTACCGTGGGTAAAAAAAAGTGTATATATTAGGGCTGTTTTTTCAAGATATCTCAAGATAGGACTGAGTAGTAGATACATTCCGACTGCAGAAAATAAACTACTGGGCAAGCGAAATAAAAAAGTCACCAAAAAAAAAAAAAAAAACATTTCTAAAATTTTGGTCTGTCCGCCCTAACTGAAGTCAGTAAAGAAATCGCCCAAGCTTCCAAGTCTTTTTCAGAGGGTGCGTTTTTGAAACAGTGCATGCTGAAGGTAGGCTAGACAACTCCAACCGCTACAATGTTGTCTTAACGGGACAATTCACGCAGCGGCGACTAAAATCGCGCTGTGTAGCGTTTTGAGACTGTTTGAATCACCACAAATATACCGTTTTTGTTGGTCTGAGCCTATTCAGTAATTCAAATGTAAACCTCGTTTCACAACATATACGTGTCAACATCGATACAGCTCTTGCTAATTCATATTTAGCTTTCAAAGTGCGCAGGTTTTGTTCTTGCATGAACAAATCCTTAAATTTAAGCAGTTTGATCAAAAAATGTATGCTTTATTTGATATCAAACCACTGATGTACTGATTTAAGCATTTATTCTTAAATCATGGACAATTCAATCTTTCCATACACTTACTGTTAATATCATCATATTGTAATTTCAAAACTCGCCTCTGCGTGGTGCTCGACGCTGAACTTTGTTCGAAATGCTTTATTTTGGTAGAAAACGGTCACCTTGCCTACCTGCTCCCATACTTTTTCACGGTCAAACTTTGATTAATTTTGAAGTAAACCCCTGTACCTACATAACCGTAAGTGGAATAAGCAATCAGTCAACAAATAGTTATTTAAAATACGTGCTATATACTTTACTTGTGTTGCTACTAACTTAAATTGAATCCGTCGGTCGAGGCCTTTCATCTCTGAGTAGTCCAAGGCCTTTGAAAGATTCTCAGAAAAAGAAAAAAAAAATCGATCCTAGGCAGAAGAAGAACTGCTCTCTCAAAGTTTTCCGTGCCTTTACTTCTTCAGGACAGCTCAAACAAACGCCATTCTCCACTATACTAGTATTTGAGTCGCTACTAACTTAAATTAAATCCGTCGGTCGGGGCCTTTCAACTCTGACTAGTCCAAAGCCTTTGAAAGATTCTCAGAAAAAACTATAAAAATCGATCCTAGGCAGAGAAATAACTGCTCACTCAAAGTTTTCCGTACCTTCACTTCTCCAGGACAGCGGTAGAACACACGTAATTTTCCACTATTGCTAGATAGTTTGTTTTGATTTAGAAATCAGTCGCGTGGTTTGGAATCCATAAAGCAAGACCTATTTTCATTGTTTTATGTAAGCTTATGGTAATGTCAGTCAGTTTGGCTACAATTACATAGGCCTATAACACATTGAATTTTAACTTTAGCTATGCTGATTGATTGTGAACGTAAGTGATGCTCATCGGTAACGTTATCTGTACCAAGATAAAAGGCGACCTAGTTGTTGCATTCTTGAGCGGGGTAATTTTAAGTAGGCCTATCAAGGCAGTTAAGAATATATTAATGATCAGCGGATATGAAAAACTGTTCATGTTTAAAATACTTCTGCTTATGAAGAACTATGCGTGATAAGAGTTTGAGGTATAGCATATCAATTGCCGTGAGAAAATCGGGACCTTTCCTTTGATCTTTTGTTTTCCTCTGTCCACGGAAGCGTTGGTTTCCTTAAAGATCACGTTGATTGACATGATCAGTTGTGACCACGGATGCGTGCCTGAAAAATCAGTGCATTAAGAAAACAAGAAAACCTATTTATTAGTCAGATGGTTTATTGCCTTAAGGTTTGCAGAGCAGACTGCAGAAATTAGCAGATCGGCTACTCGTAGACAGCTAAAAATACAAGATCAGTACAATACAAGATCATCATCGTAATGATAAATGAAATATAGGCGATAATGTAGGAGTTTGTTGGGCAGAGAGCTTTGACTTTTGCATGATCGATTGGGCGAGAACTGTGGGGGGAGGCAGGGAAAACGATAGTATTTCAACGAGAGAATATGCCTTTTTATTACCACTTTATAGGCTAAATAAGCAGATATGTACAAATAATACTGAGCAATGATCTTGCAATGGGACCCACATTTTACTGAGATGTTTTGAAATGTGTTTTCGACCCGGTGATTATCTGGCACTGATTATGAGTACAAACGCAATTGCAAGCAGTACCTTGGCAAACTGTCGTTCGAAGCCTAGAATTGTTGTTGACTAGGGCCGCGTCATGAAAAAGATAAGCTGTTTGACACGTTCGCGGTTCTCAGCATCCACGTATTTAATATTTTAGCCTTAATTTAGGTAAACAACCATGTAACTGTAAAGGCAGTTAGTTTTTCAAAGTATCTGTAGCAACATATACATTATTTTTCCCAGAAAAAGAAGTAAACTAATGTCAAAGTTGGCCATAGGAGGTTTGAGCTCTTAGAAGACACCGCTTGGCTACACCAAAGTATCAACTCGGTAAAATGAAAAACCTTTTTTCGACACTAAAACTGTCACTTTTAGGTCAACCGAAAATTTATGAATTTGTTTTTATTAATAAACGTTTAGTAAGTAACACAAATTTGGAGCATTCACTGTTTAATCACTTGATTTAAAAAAAAAACTGAAAACACGTTTGTCCTGTCTACTGAAGGTCTGTGAGCAGGTGTGCCCCGACCAGATACAAACTTTAAACAATGTCAGTTTATCAAGAAACACAATCGCAGACCGAGTTAAGGAACTAGCAGGAAACCTGGCAACACAGTTGGCCGAAGAGATAGGCAATTACGTAGCTTTTTCATTAGCTGTTGATGAAAGCACAGACAGCACGGATACAGCGCAGCTATCCATTTTTATTAGAGGCGTGAAGTCGGACCTCTCTGTCACCAAGGAGCTCTTGGAAGTAGCCGCCATGCATGGGACCACAACGGGACGGGACATTTTTGATGCGGTGGAGAAATCCGTAAATAAAAATGGATTGCCCTGGGAAAAGTTGGTGGGATTAACTACAGATGGTGCACCTGCAATGTGTGGAGAAAAAGCGGGCTTGGTTGGACTAACTTCATTCGGGCGCGTGGCCTGAATCACCGCCACTTCCAGCTGTTCTTGAAGGAGATGGGTTCGGAGCACAGAGACGTGCCGTACCATACAGAAGTGAGGTGGCTGAGTAGGAGAAAAATCCTCAAACAATTTTTTGAGCTTAGGGAAGACATTGCTCTTTTCATGCAGAGCAAAGGAAAACCCTTGTCTGAACTGTCAGATGAGACTGGCTGCGTGAGTTTGCTATGTTGTGTGACATAACCGAACATCTCGCCCAACTGAATTAGAAGCTGCAGGGACGCAAGCAAGTCATCACGCAGATGTTAGACATGATCATAGCTTTCCAGCGTAAACTTGACCTGTGGATGTGCCAAATGAAACAGGACAATCTTGCCCACTTTTCTGTTTGTCAGAGCATCTCAGCCTCAATTCCCGGTACTTTTTCATGTGCTCGGTTGGCTACCAAACTGAGCCGGTTAATGAATGAGTTTGATCGGCGCTTCTCTGACTTTAGAGCACAGCACTCGGGCTTTTCCATCTTTGCCAATCCTTTCACCACCGATGTCTGCAGTGCGCCCCATCACCTTCAAATGGAGTTAATAGAGTTTCAAAGCGATAGTGACCAAGTTCCAGGATGTTGCAATGTAAGGACTTTTACCGTCTACTGCCCCCTGGTTTGATGCCACAGCTTCGACTTCATGCTGCCCGTATTCTGTCTATGTTTGGGAGCACCTGTCTGCGAACAGATGTTTTCAATAATGAAACTAAACAAGACCAAGCACAGATCATGCATCACTGAGGACAACCTCCACGCTGTTTTACGGATTGCCTCAGCACAAGACCTAAAACCAGATATTGACACACTGGCCACGGGAAAACGGTGTCAGACATCCGGCCAGAAAACACATAGGTAAGCATTTTTACCTATTTAAAATATAATAAAATGTATTTCAACCAAGAATAAGAATAGTTAAACTATGTGCAATTTAATGATTGTGCTTGCATTTTGTTTTGTGTTTGTTATTTTCAGAACATGATCAATGGATAAGAATGGTGGAGAGGGGATTTACTTGGTGTGTTCAAGGACAGGTAGCATCTCCTCATCAACTTCACCTAAAACTTGACCAATATTGTTGTGAAGTGAGACAACCCTTATTTTGTTATTTTGAGTTTATTACATATACTAATTTATATGTGTAGCAATGTATTTAGTGTTGACAGGCTTATGTGTATATGCAGACAAATGTTTACTGGAATCAAACCATCTCTCATTAGTTGGATGTATGCCCCCTGCAAGGCTAAGTGCAGCCATTTGTTTTTGTAAAATGCTACATCTTTCACACATGTTCTTAGCAGCTCACAATTGTTGGTTGTACTGTTATTCTGCCCCTCTTAAGTGTGACAAAAACGTTTTGAACAAAGTTAATGTCATAACTTGTGTTTGATGATATTTTTCTTTATTTACTTGAATAGTTTGATCGTTGATTGTTGGAGTAATGTGTTTCTTTATCTGACAAATTAAAAGGATTTATGTTATAATAACAGAGCAACAAACAAAAATATTTTTTTACATATATGAAAACGGATATGTAATATTTGTAACTCGAATAAGTAATTAATACAAAAACAGTTATTTAATAAGATGTTATGGAGTAGTTAAATTTATTTTACTTTACATTTGGTTGCATTTACTGTCTGACAGTTACATCTGGCCCTTGGAGGGCAACCGTTATGCTGATCTGGCCCTCGGTGAAAATGAGTTTGACACCCCTGCTTTAGACTGATTCAGATAACTTTTCTATTCGCATATTGATGAACTTGTTGCAACTAGTGTATCAGTGGAAAGCTTTAGAGGTGAATTTATGTGCCTGACCTACAGATGAATAGAATAGAATAGAATAGAATAGAATAGAATAGAATGCCTTTTATTGTCATTATACACAGGTACAATGAGATTAAGCAACCACCAAACAGTGCAGTACAGATTAAAACAGGAATAAGATAAGATAAAATAAATAAAAGTATAAAATAAGATAAGATAAGATGGGTACGTAGTCCCGATAAAAATATATCCACATGTCTATGTACATTGCAGTAAGAAAATATCAAAATATATGTATGAAATTCATGCATTTCTTTTATAGTCAGATTAAGGTATTACATTAATTCTATACAGCAGAGGCATAGCTGTAATGACAGTCCTTTTAAAATTGGATGAACATGAGACAACATAAGCGTGTCTTCAAAGAAAGTAAGATTCATAGCCACTGTCGTTCCCTCTGTTGTACCCACCGCCCCATGATTATCCACTCTCATTAAGGCACCGTCATTTATTAGCTAGGCTTATTATGAGAGGGAGCAAGAGAGGTTAATTCCCTGAATCAATCATTCTTAATAGATTTGACATGATGCAAACTACACTCTCCCTTCTTAGCATGTTGCTCACAGAAGGAAGTCTGAGATCATCTTTCCACCACACACACATCATCAGATCATATCAAACCCTCTCCACACTAAAGCACTCAGTCTGGACTGGCCTCTATCAACGTAAGTGATTGGCTATTGATTCACTGTGTATTTGATCTAGTTACCGCTTAATGGGAATGGGAACTCATCTGTACAAGGTTACTCAACAGAAGCCTATCTGCATGTCTGGACCTGCAGAAGGTCAGAAACCCCTGAATTCTTCAAAGATGTGTAGTCTTTAGGTTTTAGAAAAGTGCTGTATAAATCAAATGTATTATTGGTATTATTAGTGTCAACAGGAACAATCTGAGATTGTATACAGGTGTCAGGATTACTGTGTTTGGCTACTTGTATGAAATGGGGAAAAATAGATTTCTAGACCAAAAGCCCTCTGAAGTATTCCTTTTCGGTGTGGATTTTGTCCTGTATTCCCTAGTTTAAATCTATCGAAAATATCTTGCATAGCATTTAACATAATATACTCTACTATTAGTACTGAGATATTTTTCCCCCCTAGTTTATTTAAGATGTGAAGGTAGAAACACAACCTGGCAGTTTGTTTAATACAACTGTTGCCTTTCTCCTCAATAACCTGGCACAATCAGTGATTTTACTGTTCTTTGAAGCAACTTTAGCTGGGCCTGAGGTGAGGCAACAAGACACAGGACGGGTCGTAAACACGTCCTGGCAGATAGTTGGTGCTGAAGCCATGACCTTCCCAGACCCATGGCGGCATTCCTGACTGTCGAACCCCCCAGGGCTCAGCCGTGCAACATCGTCTGTCACACCATCTGGAGCCATCAGCCTCACCCCACTCTCACATGCTTTGCTCAAATTGAACAGTTTCCCAGGCACTCTTCAAAAACACCGCTGCTAGTATGGTCGCTTTGTCATTGTGTTAATCCTCTAACCCTCTTCACAAAACAGTAACATCCAGTGACTACAAGGACCTTGTGGTGAGAGACATCCTACAGCGACCCCCTTCCCCACGCCCTCCCCATGCTTCTTTTCTCACTTGTACTGGGAGGGAGCATTTCTCTGCCCCATTTTTTCCAGGCCTGGCTTGGGAAATGGCCAGTGTCAAGTTGAATCTCCGGAAAGGGTGGACCTAATTGCATTAGACCTTCAAGGAGGAGAGGCCAGCCAGACGAAAACCAGGGGCAGGTGTTTCATCAGTATCTTGATGTAGCGGCAGCCCTGATACCACAGATATCATAGCAGGGACAAAATGCTTGTTGATGATTTCAAAGACGCACTTTGTGGATATTTGAATTCAGTGTAGTCTACTCCAGCTGTTTGTGTAATGTACAATTTGGGGTTGGTGAGCAATTTGTTTTTGTCAGTGTATGTGTCCTTGAGTAGCTTTGCGTTAAGGTTTTCCTACAGACATATTTTATCACTGAAAGCAAGCAATGATAGCTCCCATCACTGTCAGTGGTTGCTTCCATTTGTAGATCAGACTTCTGGCTGTAGAGGAAGAATTAGGTCCCTTTCCACACCTCTTATCAGCAGCAGTCTCACCACCTCCCAATGATCTCACCACCTCCCAGTGGCTTAATGTACTAGGAAATTACTATCACTTGTTCTGTCAAATACACATGTCATATGTCAGAGACTTTTATCCCCTCTGGCAGGTGAACTGCAACCAGCCAGCTTGACAGAGCAGAAGCAACTATTTTATCTAAATAAATAGTTTGTTTGCAAATGTTAACAAACCATTTGGAAAGTGCCATCAGGTGATGTCTAAGGCCCAATCCCAATTGCCTATTTTACACCCCTGGCCCTAACTCTTGGTCCTAGCCCTTCGTTTTGCTTTTCGACATGACCCTCAAAACGGAGTCACAAGGGCTAAGGGTTGAAATCTGGCCCCACAAATTGGGACAACCCTTGATGATCATCATACATCATCAGTAGTCGTGGAAGGCATTGATTTGACAAAAAAGACGTGACAAAAAACAGACATTTCAAATCAATACTGTCTTCTTGCGTAGGCATCCTTTTTCAGTTGTCAGCAGCCAATCGGAAAACAGATATGAAAAAGAAGACGGCTAGCTTTAACGCCTGGAAATGCTGGTGGATCAGTTTGAGGTTTGTATGATAAACTGCAAACAAGCTGTGTTGTAGTTAGCCTATATATACATGTTAACTAGCAAGTATAGTGACTTGGTAACTAACGTTAATGTTGGGTCAACCCGTTTGTGATACACACGTAATGACAAGTTAAAAACTGTTTACTTTATCGATCTGTGGGATGATCTGTATGGAAGTCTGACAGGAGAATACCGTGCAAATGCACTGTGTGTGACTATTAACATATTTGTGCCATCTGCGTATGGTTTCCTAGTTTTACCTCATTAAAGTCCTTCCAATCCTGACTAGAAAAAAAAGAAAGAAAAAATGTCACATAATTTAGACAGGTCATCCTACATCATACCAGGAACAGGATCAAACCCCATCTACACCACCAAATGGACAATTAGAAAAGACACACGTACCATGAAGCACAGTAGTTTTTACAGGGCAAAAACAGAACCCTTTCACAGGTATCATCATTCTGGATCATGGTAGCTTTCCCTGTTTGGACTCACCAATCTGTCTAATCACACTTTAAAAAGAGCCCATTAATGGACACATGCAGGGTTCTTCAATTATTATCCTTAAAATAAGAATCAGTTATTCTGACAAAGAAAATATTGCTTTATTAGTCCATTGACATCAGTCTGCTTAATTTTCACTGTAACATTCTTATTGCCTAACAACGTTATGTCAATTCAGGTGTAAACATATTGTGCATTTTATGTGAATACTAAAATGTCATAAAAACAAAGTATAAAAATAAAACGTGTGCTTCTAAAGTTACTGACATCTGAATAGTGCAATCACAATATAAACAAATCAGCCATCTCACAAACAGGACCTTGGGTGATGCAAGTGTGAAAAAACTGCAATAACACGACCAGACCAACGTGAAATTAAGCATTCGGCATTTTATCAATTTGTTGCTCAAACCGGCCTAATAACCAATCTGTTTACGCCTTACTCTCCTCATGGTGCGTCTACTCTTTAGCACTTTCCTGTGTTAGAAAATCCACCATAAAATTTGTTTTCCTCCTCTTATTCTTTTCGGTGTAGGGTTTGGGGGGCTTGGTGTAGAAATGGGAGAGGCTGCAATGAAGATGTGCCTAAAGTAGAGGGATCGGGCTCTGGTGTCAGCACTCATTGTGAGCTACAGTATACGATATCCTGAAAGAAAACAAAACAAATGAGAATTAATTATATGCCAGAACTGGATGATATGGCCACGCGTTACATATCGTGTTATATACAATATATCATAACGATGTTAACTTTATTTCTGCAAAAAAAGGATGTGTCCAGTCTCATATCAAAAGATCAATAATCCAAAAATTTCCAGGCCGTTTGTTCAGATTGATCAGATTTAAAACAAACCAATGCTATTGCTTGCGATAACTGTAAACTATAAGGGTGACAAGCCCAGATTATCAGCATAACAGGTATGTTGATTTTATTGCATGGACAGGTGAATCATACTTAAAATAGCATGTGTTCAGGTGGGGGTTTTCTAGCTTTACTTCCCTTCTATGACATTAATGGTATTGTCACAAAGACATTTGCCATTTATCTGATGGAGATAGAAAAGCATAAAAGCTCACGATTAGTTCAAAACGTATGTTTCACGCTATCAATCGATCAAACAAGTTTTCAAATAAAGAACAACACTGCTTCATAACATAACTAGGCCACTTCATCATGATACAAAAGCAGTGCTCTGTACTGTGCAGGCTCACAATCGGTCCAACCCTGCCAGTTTGCACTGTGACGTTAGAGGACAAGCGCAGCTACTTCGCTGCTGGACTTAAGTTTAAATTTCGTGCATATTTCATATTGATATGCCATCATAGTGGGGAAGTACGACATGGAAATATGCACAAATCAGCCTAACAATGTTGAAACATTAGCTAAGTAGCTAGAAACAATAGCAAACTATCTATCTTTTTGCTATGCTTGTTATAAAGAAAAGGTCCATAATAAATTGAAACGATATATAACTAAGAAAATTTGAGTTATCGTAATTTGTTACTCTATATTAGCAAAGAAAATACTTACAGCCTTCATCTTGCTGGTGATTCGCAAGGCTTTCTAGGAGAATTCTCATAACCCTCTGTTTCAAGTGTGCCTCTGGAAAATCTCCGTTTCGAGGGCCAACTGGCCCTTTGTCTTAGCCCTAACCCTCGATCACAAGAGAGTTGGGACACCCCTAACCCTACACGTGAACGCCCAAAATGGAGGGTTGGGGCTTAGGGTTAGGGCCAAGGGGTGTAAATCAGGCAAATGGGATTGGGCCGAAAGGACACATAACACAAAATGTACACTCTTGGTATTCCTTGGTATTGCTTAATTAATTAATTGATTAAAGTTAATAAATCCTTTATTAAGCACTTATTAACAGTTAATTATGCACTTAAAAGTTAACTATGCTTTTTGCAGCTCCCGGATCTAAAGCGAGAACAATGCGTTATTTATTAAAGTTAATAAATCCTTTACTAAGCATATATTAACAGTTAACTATGCACTTATTAACAGTTAACTTTGCTTTTCATAGCTTCCCATCTGGAATGAGTGAGGTTAGGATCAGCGCATCAGCATGACACAGAAAACACAAGCTGTTTCGTCTTGCACATAGTTAGCCAGCTATTGAAGAATTAGCAAAGAACATACAGGCTTCTAGACTCTTTGCTATTAGCTAGCTACCTAATCTTACCCTGTCAAAAGTCTGCCAGCTAGCTGACTCGTTAACGATATCTAACTAGCTAGCTAGCCATTAAAGCCACGATGATCACAATCTCTCGCACAATCACACTATTAAAAAAGGTTTGCACAAATGACCCGGGTTTGCACACACAACCCGGGTCTGTGAGTTACTTTCTTGTACGTCGCTGCTGAACAGAGCCGTTACGTTGCCACGTCATTGAAAGCTGACGTTTCAACCATCGTTTCGATGGCCCCTGGCAAATTCTAGCGCTTGAGAGGCGGGTCCTATCATGAAAAGCAGTGGGATCCCTTATAACGCTAAGCAGTTAACAATGTTAGCATGTTAACGTTAGCTAGCCAGATATTGAATGTAGTAGCTTGCTAGCTAAATAACGTTAACCAGTCAGCTAGCTGGCACCGTTTTGACTGGGTAATGTTTGCTAGCTAGCTTCAGTCTGGTTTCAGAGCTGGTCATAGTACTATTAGCAGCCACTCTTGCAGTGAATGGTATAGTTACTGCTCTTGATGATAAGAAAGATTGCGCATCTTCGTTTATTGATTTGTCAAAGGCTTTTGATGCATTTAATGATAGATTACTTCTGGATAAATTATCCTTGCTGGGATTTGATGATGCAGCTTTTAAATGGTTTCAGGACTACCCCTCTGATAGAACACAGTGCATAGATGCTAAGTGTTTGTAATTAAAGGTTGTAACCATAGAGAATGGCATCCCATAAGGTTCCATTTTAGGTCCGACATTGTTTACACTTAATGTTAATGATATGGGTGCCTCAGTAAAAGACTTTAAAGTATATTTCTATACAGATGATTCATCTGACCCACGACCCACGAAAACCACTGTGGCATAATTATGTATAGTCTAGTGTAAATGGAGTCGGATTCCCGTAGCACCGCAATTGTCTTTTCCTAAGTCCTTGTGAATTCTCCTTCATATCTTTCCTTAACCTCAGGACGTTTTTCCTCGGGAATTAAGGAAAAGTACATAGTGAAAGTCAATAGGGACGTACTTTATTAGACAATTCAGATCCAACCAATGTCTCAGTTGGTAACCCCTGCATAAATAAATAATAATACAATATATGGGCGATTCTACAAAAATGGTTCAAATTCAAGGTCAACATTTTTATTTATTTTTTGAATACATTTCACAATACATACACACCGGAGAGGTTTTTTTTGCGTGATTAATTTGCATGTCAATAGTTTTTTTTAAAGCATGTATTTGTTATGGGTCCTTTCACACAGGACGCAAAGTTCTAGTCTGCGAAAGAACACATAAAAAAGCACCCTTTTCAATCAAGTTAGTTTTGAGGCGTCAAATTCGCATTCGCATTTTTGTGTCGTTTTTATCAATTACAACAACCAAATAATAAAAATGTTTTACAATATTTACAATATGGTACAATATTTAAGTTTCAACCAAAACAAGAACACTCTTCAACTCCTAAATCCTCCAATAAAAGATTAAATTGTTCAACAGAAACAATCTGCTCTAATATCAATTCATGTTGAACGTTGATCCATTTATCCGAGGCAAAAAAAACAACCCTGAAATCAAATTTTCAAGTTTCGTTTCACTTTTGGGCTTTAAGGGGTGAGCGTGTCCTTTGACTACAGGATTTGTGTTTTAAAAGGGAAGTAAGGTAGAAAGGCAACTTGCCCAGCAATGCCATGTAAACATAAAAGACCATACTACTTTTTTATAAGGTGTACAACAATGAGTTCTAAAACTATCTCCAGTTAAAAAGCACGAGTCTTAAAAATGACAACTTTTTTCATTAAAATGTTCTCATTCTCAATGCTCAATTTGGGCTCCATTTAGTGAACAAATATTATATGCCTTATAATCTAATTTATTGACCCTTGACAAAAGCATATATTTAGTGTTTGACTCATTAAGGATTAATCTCAAATCTTGATGATTTCTGTACACAATGAAACACCCTTAAAGTTTGACATTGCCTGTTCTATGGACGGTGTGCAAGAATAAAGAATGGTATCATCTGCATAGAAATGTACTTCACAGACCTCTATAGAGGCACAACTAAATAGAGGGACAGGCGGTGTGATATGTGATGAAGGTACTTGGGATGGTTTCTTTCTTAGCGGTTCATTTGAATGGGTTGCAGTTCAGCCTTGTGACCTAGCACATGCCTAATGTTCAACAATTCCAGTACCACATGTCGTAGCACTTTGCATTATAGTCTCCATTTGAAAGTAGTGTTCACAAATGGTTTGGAAGGAATTTCTTTAACAAATAAAATGCATAAACGTTATGAATACATGGGTTGTCATTAGCAGATTGTTAACAGATAACATTTGTTTTTCTACAAAAATACTGTTAATGTAAGATATTACGGGGTCTTTCCCCACCTGTAAAAATATCTCAAACCAATGCTTTATCTAACTCCCCTCAGGTTCACAGGTAAGACACCTTCCTTGGAAGCAGGGAAAAGACTGAGATGTTCCTCTGTAAAAACAGGCCTCCTGGTGTGTGCGTGTGTGCGTCGGTAGACTATTTTGACCCTCTGGGTGCTGTCCAACAGCTAAGTGGAAATAGGTGAGGATATCGCTTGCTGGATTAAGACAACATTTTTAAAATGTCTGTTAGGAAAGAACATCCACCCTGTAACAGGCACATATTATGTACACAATGCATGTGGCCATGTGGGAGCATGAATTGGGTGTGCATTGATTATGTACTTAAGAGTTGAGCGGTGAGTTTTCAGTGTGCTAGCTGCTTTTTGACTTTATCACAGATAATGTGTGATTTTGTGACTGTTTACAAAGACATTTCCACATTTTATATCTAGCATGATAAATATGACGTTCTGTAGCAATTACTCAGACATATTCATAGGTACAGGAACAGAGAATGACTCTAAAATCAGGCAGCTCTTTTTATTGTCCTAATACATCTAGGTAACAAGCTGGTGAAGGGCTGTATTTCACTGCATTTCTTTTCTTTACAGCTACATTTTCATTGTGCATGCAGTAAAATTAAAGTTGAACAAGTGACACAATGCAATAAATTAGCATATAATTTAGAAATGAAACACTAGTAACAGTGTATCAATATTAATACTGAATATAAAATGTAGGCAGCTAATGACATGACCCTTCTAAATAGATACAGGTTAACAAATGTGACATTCAAACATCCAAGTTCACAGCAATGAATACAAGTTTTTATTACGCATATTTTCTGGGCGTCTCTAGTTTGAAAGGCTCTATCCTACACTCAGTAGCTAGGAACTTCAAGCCTCAGGATTTACATTTCCAAAATTGTGAAATCCAGCAATTGCAGCTCAGAAGCTTTTTATCTTCCATTGTTCATTAGTTTGATCACCAATTGAATGGTCCACATTATTATATTAAAGGTGGCTACAAAAAGTAGCAGCAGCAAAATAAAAATGAGCATAGTCATGATTTTTCCTTATTTGTAGTTCCAATGTGGATAATACAGGTGTTACAATGTTGCCTTGTTTTTATTTGTAGTTCCCATGTGGATAATAGCGGTGTTACAATGTTGTTTGTAGTTCCCATGTGGATAATAGCGGTATTACAATGTTCTTTGTCGTTCCCATGTGGATAACACAGGTGTATACAATGTTGCCTTGTCCTTTGCTGTTCATGGTCCTCCGCCTCCGACTATCTCCATTGGTACATTTTTAACAACGAAAACACCCGGCGCGAGGTAAGAAAAGATTGTGAATAACATAACAAACACACAGCCAGCATTATAAAACCAATTTTTTCTTGATTTTCTTGTACAATATTTTTCAAATGGCTAAGATCCAGCCTGATGTTCATTTTAATACAGACTGAAGCTGGAAGCACCAACTTGATAGCACAGGCAGCCTAGAAAGGTCACTCACACTCGCAGAGGAAAGGAGGTCTTAGGAAAACATTCCTTCTTTGGAATGAAAAAATAAAAGTCGGAAAAACACTGTTGTGTTTGAATATTTCAGTGTGGTTTGGTCTTTTTAAGTCAGAGGAATGACAGATGCACACAGAGCATGAGAGGAAGGAGGAAGAGGACAGTAGTCGGGTCATACCATATGAGGACAATAGTATACCATATGAGGACAATAGTCGGGTCATATCATATGAGGACAATAGTATACCATATGAGGACAATAGTATACCATATGCTGCAGACCAGATCTTTTGCAATACAGACTGGAAATGTGTGTACGTGTTTGCTCTGGCACTTTATTGTACTCTGATCATTGCCTAGGGAAATTCCAAATCCAAGGTGCTGGTAATATTTTGTATTTCATATTACGATGTTTGATAAATGTGATATGAACCTCAATGCATTTTGGTGTTACTTATTTTACGCTAGGGGACTCAGTTTTGTTAACAGCACTAAATTCCCCTAGATGCCTATGGGCCAAGAATACTAGGAATTAGAGTTCTTCCAAATTAGTCCTTCAATGGCAAGTTATGTGAGACCGCTTCCCTTCTTGGAATGAGGAGCTATGGGCCAGCTTGTTTGCACTCAGGATTTTATATAGCCCCTGCAGGCACAGCATCCTAGTAAGTATGAGTCCTAGATGGCTAGAGCTTACTTATACTTTTAAACATTTAGGAAAGTTTAAAAAAAAAAAGTTCTGTCCTCTTTTTTTTCTATGGCACAACCCCTCTACTTTAAAAGGAAATCTAGAAAAGGAACAAAGAGAGGAGAAAAATCTAATATTTTAAAATCAAAGAAAGTAGGAACTGTTACTTCAATACAGACTAATGCATAAGAGAGCTATAGAATCTCATTATAGTACCTTCCATGAGAGCATGCTACCGTACTACGGGATGATAATATCAACCTTATATTGAAATGTGTAATATATATACAGTACACTGATGGGGTAAGAGATATGGAAGCATTTTGACTGTAGTAGGCAGAATATTCACATGCAAATCCACCTGGAGCCAAAGTTTATCCCAACAGCACCATCACCCTGTCCAGTCCAGGGTGCTTAAGAGATCACTACCCATACATTTTTATCCCCACTTTTGCTCAGGAGCTATTCTGTCCATTCATACATCCATCCTCAGGGTAAATCCTATTTATGTGTTGTGTCCAGCACTTAAGATTCAAAAGCAACAGATAAAAAGGAAGAAGAGCAATCAATAATATCAATAATTATTATTACAATAAAAAAAAAATTTACATTACTAACAATAGTTCACTAAACTGCACTTCACAGAAGTGAAAATAAAATAATTGTTTTGTCAGCATGGGGGCTGAGCAGTGGTATTCTCTCTGAAAAGACAGAGGGATGGAGGGCAGCTATGATGAACAAATAAATCCCATTTTCTCTTCTTCTCAGTGCTCTTTGTTCTGTGTCACAGTAGAAGAGTTCTTTAAAGTTGTTCAGACAGCCTTGTTTTTTTTGCTCTCTTTTCTGTGCTGACTCAGCTCTCCTCCAACTCGTTCTCTCTTTCTGTTCATCCATTGGTCAGTGTCCCTGGCATGTCTTGCAGCACATCTGCCTGAAGTAGGCCCTGCTGCAGAACTTAAACTTCAGCACCAGTGGGCAATAGGCCACTTTGTTTACGTCTTTGCATTCTGGCAAGAGAAAAGACAAAAAAGGGTTAGTAAAGCAAAATATGACACAACGTTCCAATATGGAATGTACAATGGAAGCATAAAACTGTATCACAGACTCTGCAACAGACATAGGCTACTAGTCTGCAGTGTGTAATGCTATTGTCTATGTTAAAAGGGAATTTCACCCTACCTTATCACTTAATATTTTGCTTAAAATGTTAATTACAGTCAATGTTAATTACAATCTCTGCCTTAAATGACAAATAATCTCAAGTGAGAGGATTTAAGCACGTTGTTTTAATTTTTCAAGCTTGGCGTTCAAATCTAGTTTGGCCATTCACAGTGGACCACAACACCCAGAAATCCTACAGAATTATATCACCACCCTCTAGGAAATGGGGTGTGTCTAACGATTGGTTGACCATGCTTTGGCGTCAGGTTGTAAACAAACAGTTAGCTAGCTGTAACAGTAACGCACATGGATCGGGAGAAGCACCCTTGCTTGTTATAGTCTTTTAGAAAAATAACAGTTGGAGGAGCGTGTCTATCTTCTAATGTAGAGAACAATAGACACCATGTTGAAACATGCCAAATGGGTCCTTAAGAAGAGGACAAACATATCTGTTCCCATGTAGGTTTATACAGTGATCGTGATTGTACTGATTCTTCACGGTATGCAAAACTGGGAAGGTACATTCAATTTTAGGATCGAAAATCCTAACAATACACCCTCTGACGTCATTGGGCTTTCTTAGCATGCGCTTTATCAGTGTTCGGAATTTAGAACACCATTATGAAACTTCTCACTTGTCCAGTCTTGTTTATAATAAGCGGAGAATATTGAATTCATTTTTGGGTTAACTTCCCTTTAAGGATACTTTTTAACAATAATTCAGTGTATTTAGTTTTTAGCGCTTTTCCTCAAGACAACAGTAATATAATAGTTCTATATCGGCACAACTTTAAGTTTCCAAGCAAAACTAAACAGCCCTT
The DNA here is from genome assembly GCA_026901105.3 of Galaxias olidus. Lineage (NCBI taxonomy): Eukaryota > Metazoa > Chordata > Actinopteri > Galaxiiformes > Galaxiidae > Galaxias > Galaxias olidus. The sequence goes on from JAPMUY010009881.1 coordinate 31,166, forward strand.
TCTGTTACTTATATACTTTGAAATGAGTTGACTGACACCTGTCTGTTGACAATGATTTTTGATCTATCCAACTAAAACACCAAAAACTGTCCACCTTAAAGGGGTTCAACTAAATACCTCCACCTCTGTGAATCCATTATTCGAATCTTAAACGGTTTGTTCAACTAAAAACCACCCCTGTGTATCTTTTATTCCAATCTTAAAGGGGTAGTTCAACTAAACACCTCCACCCCAGTGTATCCTTAATTCCAATCTTAAAGGAGTAGTTCAACTTTTTGGGGAAAGCTATGTTCCTACTTACCCCTAGCCAGACTAGATGATCGATATCAATGTTATGATTGTACGTCCAATAATTCATTATTTTGGTAAGTAGGTAGGTAAATGTAGACTTGCTTAGCACAATGGAATGTAAGCCCTTCGGGGGGGGGGGGGGGGGGGGGGGTTTGCTTATTTTATATCAAGGTTATTAAAAAATATACAATAAAATGGCACCTGACTGCAAAACAAACTTAAGAACATATTTATTGAATCATGCATAATACCTCTAACCCACTACTTACATATATCTCACATATCTCTTTCAGTGGCAGTTTGCAGCCTGGATAAATTTTTCGTGGTTTTTGAAAGAGCGCTAAAGGTCTGTGGTAAGTAAACTCGCCCAGAGGTGGTCTGTTGATGCTCTGTAGCATGCTCAGAGCAGAGTTTCCCCTGGCTGTCTACTTGTTTAATAAGGTTACATTTGAGAATGAGTAGATAACTCTCACATAGCAAATATTTGATCATGCAACCACTTAGAATATTAAAATATTTTAGTTGCCACCACTAATGTTACATTTTTTTGTACTAGAACTTATTTCAATAAAGAACTTCGGGGCATAGAGCAGGACCTGTCCGTGAGCCCCTCCCGACCCTATCGGGAATATCGTTGGCTACGTTTATTGAGTTACGTTACCAGTAGGGCTATTATTAGGGTGTTAGGGGTCAAATTGAAAGGCATATGTTAGTCAGATGTTATACCATATGATAGAAAAGACATAGAGGAACACAACACATTTTGTTTTAGGTTGATAGGACTTTCCATTGCTGAGATATGATTTTTTTAGTGTCTGAAATTTGGTCAAAAAAGCCGCAAACTTTACAACGGATGGAATGTTAAAAAATGGTCAAAATTGACCATTTCTGAGCCATATTTTCAACATTTTTGTTCAATATCTTAAGATGGGATGGTGATATTGATTTGAAATTTTCAACACTGCTATAGACTACAAAGATGGTTATATTAATAGTATATTTTTTACATTCAGGTATACAGTGTTTAAAAAGTTTTTATTTAAAAGTGAAATTTCACAATTCGTAAGGGGGTAACAGTACATTAAGTTGATTTTACATTTTAAAAAAGGTTTTACAATTCCAGATGATGTGTCATATAATAGAAAAGACTTTCATGATCACAAAACTTTTTTTTTAAATATTTTTTGCACATTCCATTGCTAAAATGATTTTTTTCTTGCAAAATTTCGTAATGTTAAAAAATTGCTGAAATTTACCCCATTTTACGACACGTTTAGTCCAATATCTTTTAAATAGATGCTCAGTCCTAGACCATATAGGTGGGCAATTTGAAACTGAAAGTTCTTGAAGATTTACTTGTAATTTGGAGAAAAAAAATGCTTGAAAATCAGATTAGGCGAAACATAAGACGGAGTTAGTGAACGTTCAGCCTCCTAGATATTTAAATATATGGTTTAGGATCAAATTCGATGTTTCATGTGGTAGTAAATACTTCCAGGAACACAAAACACTTTGTTTTATGTTGGTAGGACCTTCCATTGCTGAGATATGATGTTATAGTGGCCAAAATGTTTAATTTAGAATGGACGGAATGTTCAAAAGCGGTCAAATTGACAATGCCGAACCCTTATTTTGAACATTTTAGTACAATAGCTTAAGATAGGATGGTGATATTGATTTGAACTTTTTAGCACTGCTATAGAGATGGCTATATTAAAAGTATCTTTTTTACTTTCAGATTTACAGTCTTGAGCGTTTGAGTGGCTAAAATTAGGTAAGGAAGAACGGAAAGGAGGCAATGTTACTGTTCGATAGCTCAACAGAGCTCAGTTTTATTGGCTTGACGCAGCAACAGCTACCCCGAGGTTGAGGTGTCTCCGATAAAAACAATGAAACAGGGTGGCTCTCTCTAATTAGTCATCTCTCTTGAAAAGCATGTGCTGCTTCTCCTTCATGCAATCTCAGTTGCTCTGCCCAGTCATGATGCAACTAAACACACGTTTCACCCCCCCTGCCCCCGGAGGAACTTCTCAGCCAATTACCCACTACGGTAGACACCTCCCTCAATTCAATAAACCCACTGCAAGCATCAGCACCTGTGTTTCATATTCAGTGTGAATGGATGGTTTTTTCAGAATAACAATTGAACCATGAACAGTAAACATTTCTGGGGGGGGGGGGGGGGTAGATGTATACATAAAAAGACAAATGAAATACTCATATCAGTGTCCTAACCACTGGCAAAGCGGTCTGGACTCCCTGGGCGCTGCCAACTGCTTAGAATGGGGCAAAATTCAGAGGATGAGTCTCGCTTCAAAGTAATACAATCCATCTTAAATCATTCAAAAAAAATTATAATAAAACCTGTACTGTCCCGATGTGATCCTGCGTTTCACTGGAAGGCTTAAAAGGGAGTTACCCATTCCCGGTGCTTGACGGCTGGAGATGATGAATGAATAAACGCTACACTGACAGCTGGAGATTATGAATGAACACACGCTACACATTGTTAACGTTACACCGATTGAAGTTAAATAAGTTATATAAAGTACACTATAAACATTGTCTTAATTAGTAGTCTTAATTAGTAATCGTAATTAAGAGCATGACAGACATTTTACAATGATAATAAAGTTGGCTAATGCAGTGCGCATCTTAACGTTGCCCGCTCTAAACTAGCAAACATAATACCTCAGGACCAAGCGCTAGCTAGGCTGCAGTAACTCAAACCTCAAACGCTGTTGAAGTGGCAGATTGGACAGATGCTGCACCTGCTTCATGCACTTACTCAACCAGTGTAAACAATGTCCAGCTAGCTAGCACATCTTTAGGAAATAGGTTGGCGGCATTTTTTGGTCAACCCATCACATAAACCCTATATATAAAAATGTAACTAAGACCCTGTATTATTTTGGTAGGTATGTTTTTTTTTGCGTTAAATTAAGTTTCATAATATCGTAACTTAAACCTTTCCGGTCTTACCTCACATTGTAGTCAATAGACGTCTGATCAAAAGAAAACACACTTGTAGATTGGTTGTAGATCAACTTCTTGAGAAAAATATGTCATCTTATTCCACTTGATTGAACCAAGTAGAAAATGCCGCCCAGGACCAAACAGAGAGACACCAACAAGTTCAAGAATTGGAAAAAACGCTTTCGCGGGGAAAACAGCGTTTTTAGTGAGTCGCAGTAGGATTTATATCTCCAGAATGGCTGAACGGAAAAGGCTGGGATTTTTTTTTCAAATTGACAACAACCGTGATAATTTATTTATTTAACATGAACCACGTGTTTAACACCACAGTATTCAAACTTGCCCTTAAGATATTTTATTTTTGTTGATTTTGGTGGAATTTTCGGGTAGCGTCAACTTAGAGCGTTCGACCTAACACCCAACTATTATTATTAGGATTTACTGACTTGAGTTCGCTTACGTTAACGTTAGATGAAACATTATTTCCCTATTATTAATAGTAATCACTTGTCCATGAACACCAATAGAAAATAAATTGCAAATATTTATTTAAAGAGTAAAATCTATCAAACTTAACGTTAGATAATTAAATCTCCTTTTTCTTTTTCTCTGGTAACTTAGCCTAGTCCTATCCTATGCCCTGTTTTTCAGTGCCTGAGGAGAAAATGCTGTATACGTGCTGCTGTTTATTTGTTTGTCATGAGTTTGCGACAACATTTGACTGGCTGATTGATGTCCTGTCTTGTTCGGGTTGAGCAAAGTGGATGGTTGAAAGTTGACCGTTCATTTGAGTTTAGTTTAGAATTTTCATAAAATTCTGAAGCCGTGGCGGCTATAATTCTACGACGGCGACCCGCCGCTGCTGAATGTACATAGTGGAAACACTGTAACAGCTAGCATGGCTCAGTCAAAAGGGACAAAATACACGTTAGAAAAACTCCAAAGCTGTGTTATTTACATGTATCTTCTGTATTTCGCACGTGTAGAAATGAAAAGGTAAATAGTAATAATCTTTATTTGCAGCTCAAAGTTCTTTACATGACAGAATAAAAACAAAACAGAGGTATGTAGAAAAGTAATGAAATAACAATATATTTGTAAAACAATAAAACAGATAAAAACATTTTGTTGTTTCCCTTTGATTTTGCTTTATTAAAAGTCTGATTAAAAATATGTGTTTTAAGACCCCTTCTATAAGGGCTGATTAAGCCTCTAAAAGATGGCTTGGAAGGAAATTACACAGTTTTGGGGCAAATAAACTAAAAGATGCTCTTATAATCCACTTTGGGTATTACCAGCAAAGAAGCGGTAGATGATCTAAGGGCCCTGCCAAGTACATCATCGAGGCACTCAATAAGATAGGTTGGTAAGTAACTTAGGCTAAAGAAAGCTAAGCCTTCCCTAAATGTTATACACATATATATATATATATATATATATATATATATATATATATATATACAGTGCTGTGAAAAAGTATTTGCCCCCTTACAGATTTCTTCTGTTTTTGCTTCTTTGTCACACTTACATTTTTCAGATCATCAAACCAATATTTATATCAGACAAAGACAACCTGAGGGAATACAAAATGCAGTTTTTAAATGATGATTTCAGTTATTAAGGGAAAAAAAGCTATCCAAACCAACCTGGCCCTATGTGAAAAAGTAATTGCCCCCTAAACCTACTAACTGGTTGAGCCACCCTTGGCGGCAACAACTGCAATCAAGCGTTTGCGATAAGTGGCAATGAGTCTTTCACATCGCTGTGGAGGAATTTTGGCCCACTCTTCTTTGCAGAATTGTTTTAATTCAGCCACATTGAAGGGTGTTCGAGCATGAACGGCCTGTTTAAGGTCATGCCACAGTATCTCAATCGGATTTCAAAGTCCAGACTTTGACTAGGCCACTCCAAAACCTTCATTTAGTTTTTTTTTTGCCATTCTGAGGTGGACTTGCTGGTGTGCTTCGGATCATTGTCCTGCTGCATAACCCAAGTGCGCTTGAGCTTAAGGTCACGAACTGATGGCCAGACATTCTCCTTCAGGATTTTCTGGTAGAGAGCAGAATTCATGGTTCCATCAATTACGGCAAGTTGCCCAGGTTCTGAAGCAGCAAAGCAGCCCCAGACCATCACACTACCACCACCATGTTTGACTGTCGGTATGATGTTCTTTTCCTGAAATGCTGTGTTAGTTTTACGCCAGATGTAACGGGGGACGTACACCTTCCAAAAAGTTCCACTTTTGTCTCGTCAGTCCACAGAATATTTTCCCAAGTCTTGGGGATCATCAAGATGTTTTGACAAATGTGAGACGGGCCTTTGAGTTCTTTTTGGTCAGCAGTGGTTTTCGCCTTGGAACTCTCCCATGGATACCATGTTTGCCCAGTCTCTTTCTTATTGTTGAATCATGAACACTGACCTTAACTGAGGCAAGTGAGGCCTGCGGTGCTTTAGATGTTGTTCTGGTTTTTTTTGTGACCTCCTGGATGAGTCGATGCGCTCTTGGAGTAATTTTGGTAGGCCGGCCACTCCTGGGAAGGTTCACCACTGTTCCATGTTTTCTCCATTTGAAGATAATGGCTCTCACTGTGGTTCGCTGGAGTCCCAAAGCCTTAGAAATGGCTTTGTAACCCTTTGCAGACTGATAGATGTCAATTAATTTGTTTCTCATCTGTTCTTGAATTTCTTCAGATCGGGGCATGATGTGTTGCTTTTTGAGATCTTTTAGCCTACTTCATGTTGTCAGACAGGTTCTATTTAAGTGATTTCTTGATTCTACAGTTCTGGCAGTAATCAGGCCTGGGTGTGAAATTGAACTCAGCTTTCCAAAAAATTTGGTTAATATCAGTTAATTCATGATTTAACAAGGGGGGGTAATTACTTTTTCACATAGGGCCAGGTTGGTTTGGATAGCTTTTTTCCCTTAATAAATGAAATCATCATTTAAAAACAGCTTTTTGTATTTACTCAGGTTATCTTTGTCTGATATTAAAATTAGTTTGATAATCTGAAACATTTAAGTGTGACAAATGTGCGAAAACAATAAGTATCTGTAAGGGGGCAAATACTTTTTCACAGCACTGTATCTATACAGCAGGGTCCAAAAGTCTGAGACCACTAGTCAAGATGCTGTACTTCTATTTTGCATTTGTTTCAAATGTAATACTATTTCTTCCATTACAAATGATAATATCAGCTTCACAATTTGAGTGAAAAGTTGAATCTTTGAAAAATGCACATACATTTCAGAATATCTTAGTATTTGGTATGTCCCCCTTTTGCTTTAATGACAGCATGCACTCGAGCTGGCATGGACTCCACAAGTTTGTGCAAAACCTGATTTCCCATGTTATCCTAGCATGATTTGACAATGTTCCAAAGAGCTTCTTGTGATGAAGACAGAGAAAGTCAAGCATTCTGTGACAAGTGCCCCGGAAAAGGTTGGGTTAAGGTGACTGTGGAGGAAAGTCCATGACAGTCTGGACTCCTTGGTCTTCTTTGGTCTTCAAGTAGTTCTTGCAAAGCTTTGAGATGTGTTTGGGGTCATTCTCCTGTTGCAGTATAATAATAATAATTCATTTATTTTTATTTAATAATAATAATACATTTTATTGATATAGCGCTTTTCAATTACACAAAGCACTTTACAAGGTAAACATAGACAGCAGAATCAACACTTAACAGAGAACAAATAACAGACAACAAGGAATTGCACAACATGACTGAGAGAAGTGGGAAGAAGTAGATTTGTGTACATTGTGTGTGGACAGAGGGTGGGTGGTGATGTGGGGGGGACATTAGTTGTACTCCAGGGTGAATAGATGAGTTTTGAGGTGGGACTTAAAGGTGTTAATGGTGTCTGATTCTCTGACTGAGGGGGAGTGAATTCCAGAGCCTTGGTGCCACTCTAGAGAATGCTCGATTTCCAAGGCTCTGTAGTTTGTACTGTGGGATGATGAGATGACCGGCAGAAGATGATCTTAGTGTCCGGGATGGTTGGTAGGGGTTAAGTAGGTTGGCCAAGTAGGTAGGGGCAAGATTGTGGAGAGCTTTGTAAGTCAGGAGTAGGATTTTGTAATTGATACGTTGGTTAATGGGTAGCCAGTGCAGTTCACAGAGGACAGGGGTGATGTGATCCCAGGACTTTGTATTGGTGAGTAGTCTAGCTGCCGAGTTTTGAACCATTTGGAGTTTATGGAGTTTATATCCATTTGGAGAACCGTCTCCTTCTCGTCGAAAGGAGCCAGATGAGGTGGTATGGGCATCTGATTAGGATGCCTCCTGGGCGCCTCCTGTTGGAGGTTTTCCGGGCACGCCCTACTGGTAGGAGACCCCGGGGTAGACCCATAACACGCTGGCGAGATTATATATCTCGTCTGGCCTGGGAACGCCTCGAGATCCTCCAGGAGGATCTGGAAAGCGTTGCTGGGGATAGGGACGGCTAGAATACCCTGCTGAGCCTGCTGCCACCACGACCCGGCCCCGGATAAGCGGCGGAAAATGGATGGATGGATGGATGGATGGATGGATGGAGTTTATGAAGTGAAGGAGAGCTAATGCCGGGGAGAAGTGAGTTGCAATGATCAAGACGGGAAATTAATGCATGAATGAGGATTTCAGCGGCAGAACGAGAGAGGGAGGGTCTGATTTTGGCAATGTTGTGAAGGTGGAAAAAATAAGTTTTGACGGTATTGCGGATGTAACGATCAAAGGACAGAGAAGAGTTGTTACGACCCTCCGATGGTATAGGTCTAGGGTGTGGTCGGGTCTAACACTGCCCAGGGTGAAGGGTGTAGTGGAGAGTGCGGTGCAATACTAGGGACAAACCAAAAGCGGTATTCAATAGTAATGGAGTTTATTTACAATAGCACACTGCGGAGTCAGGAGGACACGAACGGTGCCAAAGGAAAGAAAAGAGCAAAACAACTAAACTGCCTAACCAGGTCTTACAAACAGAAATACAGGTGGCGGCACCAATCCAAAACTGATGATCTAATACAAAAATCCAATACACTATGTGATGCACAGATGTATGCCCACGGGCGTCTTACCTATCCTCCTGCTCCGGTGTGAGATAAAAGGAGTGATAACGAAAACGCTGTACCGTGTACAGGCATACAAACAGGTGGTTAACAGAAATGAAAGCTTAGTGGTTGCAACAGTGAAACCGAAAACTACTCGTTCTTAACGAGGAAAATGCGCCTTAATTACAGAGTTTCCTGAACACACAATAACAACACTAACACAGACCACGTACTTCACACTTTCAATCACAACCCGTATCAGCCAAACTCTCAGTACCAATCTCTCCGTAAAACAATCACTCAAATCTCTCTGTTAGACAATCACTCCAATCTCTCCGTTAATCCTTTTCCTGCTCAATCTGCTTGTCTGCGCAGGGCGGCAGATTTAAATAGAGACGGACCGACGCGGAATTGGGCCAGCAGCTGGCGTAACTGACGATTGGAGGAAGACAACCAATAGGGAATGGTCACCTGTATGTGGAAGGATAATGAGGGGAGGAACAGAGGGAGAGAACAAATACATACGGACAACTATAACTAAATCACCGTCCGTAACAAGAGTCGAATATTACACCTAGGTTACGGACATGAGAGGAAGGGGAGACCGTGGTGCCATTAAGTGATAGTATGAATCCGTCGCCACAAAGATGCAAACCAGAAGGTATAGCATGTCAGTGAAGAATGGAGTGGTACTTCTCCTTGGTCAGGGTCTAGTCAATTCGGTGCAGGTGTCCAACTCCAGAGTAGGCAAAACACCCCCAGACTTGAATATTCCCACCACCATGTTTCACTGTCGGTTTGATACACTGCGGTTTCATTCTCTCTCCTGTTCGTCTTTTACCTGCACCCTTCTGTTACAGCCATAAATCTTGGATTCGTCAGTAAATAGGACCTTTTTCCAGTCATCCACTGTGAAATGCTGGTATTTCTGTTATGTTGTGGAACATACAGTACATGGTACAAGTTCCTGTTAGATTATGGCCATTACCCATGCAGTTATTACAAAGGATATGGTAAAAGCATGGTAATACCATTGAATCCAACTAGGCTTCCTTTTACAGTACAGTTTCAGCTTAATTACTGAGTAAATTGTAATAACATCTGCAAGAACATACCCTGTTTTTACGTAGATGTACCATGTCACTACAGGAAAACATTTCCTGTGGAGGTTGTTACCAGGTAAGTATTGAGGTAAATTTTCCATGGACATAATAATAAGTAGAGTAGAAGAGGTGTTTCTAAGAATTGGTTGCCCAATTTCCTAGGAAGTACGCAATTATATCCGAGTAAACGATCATAACTACATCATACTGAGTTCAGTTGATGGGTAATAGTGGAAATTTTTCTTAGTATTTCATCTATAGTTTCTCTGTATTTACATTATGCACCAGTGGTAACCATAATTTTACCGGGTAATAGTGAAGTTTTTCGTAGTATTTAAGCTACGGCATCTGTATTTACCTAGTTATTTACCAGTGGTAATTACCCAATAATATACAATATTTAACCATCTATTTACAAAGTAAAAGTGGATTTTTTTGGTGTCCGTTGTAGTTTCACTGTATTTACCTACTTATTTACCAGTGGTAATTACCTCATAATATAATTTAATTTCCAAGTACTTACTAGGTAACTACCTAGTAATTAGGGGGCTGTAAAAGTTAGGGTTACCAATGTTTCAAGGAAGACTGTTATGAGGGCTCTTCATCGTGGTGGGCTTCCAGGTTGGCGTCCAAGAAAAACTCCATTGCTTACACAGAGCAAAGCCAGACTGAAGTTTGCCCGTGAACACTTGAAACATGGGGATGAGTTTTGGAAGTCTGTCCTTTGGTCTGATGAGGTTAAACTGGAGCTTTCTTCAACCCTAAAAACACCCACAGTTAAACATGGTGGTGGAAGCATTATGCTGTGGGGCTATTTTGCTGCTTCAGGTGCATGGGACCATGAAGAAAGAATATTATGTTGACATTTTGAAGGATAACTTAAAGAAATCTGCTGCCAGTCTATCTTTAGGTCGCTGCTGGGTCTTCCAGCAAGACAATGACCTGAAGTATACATCCAAGTTATCCAACATTTTTTGAAGGATGTTACAGACACTGGGGTGTGTCCTTGTACTGTTTACTTGTTCCCTCTGTCTCCCCTCTCACTATTGTTACGACCCCGCCCCATTGTCCTATGCTGCTGGCTGTCTCTGCATTCTTCCTACAGATAACTCGTGGGTGAGCTGGCTAAACGCCTGATTGGGAACACCTGGGCCCGGTGCTCCCATTCTGATAAAGGCCCACTCCACTGATGCCAGTGGCCTGGGGGAGAGAGAGTTGAGAGAGGAAGCTCTACTCCCCAGCGCTTTCTGTTTTGTTATGATGATGTTCCTTTTACATGCAGACATTCCAGTCACTATTCTGTCCACACATGCATACATGCAGACACCACTGATTGACTGACTATCACATCTCATGATGTTGCCGGCAGGTTTTGTTTAACGTTGTTAATAAATGCTATTATTTGCAATAGAGCTCATTGGGTTGCCTCGTCACGTTTGTTTACGTGTGCTGAACGTAACAATTGGGGGCTCGTCCGGGATACGATTTCGTTATTGGCGTATGACAGTTTTTTCCCTGTGTTACGTCCCCCACTGTGTTCTGTGTCCGTATTGTATTATTCTGTGTGTGTATGCATTGTGTTGTGTTCTTTTCCGTTTTCCCCTTCACTATCCTTCCTACATGCAGGTGGCCGCGCCCTATTGACCGCTCTCTATTGGCTTCTCCGTCCGTCACTCATCATCATCCCGCCCGCTGACGGAGACCAATCAGGAGACAGTCCGTCTTTTTAAAACTCTTCAGCCGTTTTCACCCGGAGAAGGGCGAGCACAGTTGTGGTCAGGAGGGAGACGTGTCCTTAGTGTATCGTTTGTATTCGGTGCTAGTGCTCGTTCTCCCCGTAAACTGTGTTGTGTATTGTCCTTCGTGTTACTTGGCTGGGTGTTGTTGGTTGGAACTTGTGGTGTTGTTCGTCTAGTCTGTCTGGCGTTGAGTGTGTGTTGCCACCCGATTCCGGCTGCTCATTGTACGAGAGCCTCCTCCCCCAATTTGCTTTTGGTTTTCTTAACAGTACAATTATTGTTTGCTTCTCCTCTGTGCTCCCGTTTGGGGACCTGTACTGTTCTGTTCCACCCCTATGTGTTATTGTCGTTTGTTTCCCCACCCGTACTCGGTACGGTGTTTTCTTTTGGGGTTGGGCACAGGAGCACGGCTAGTTTAGACGCCCATGGGCTTACTCTTTGCACCACGTAGTTTACCCATGTCTAGCTCAGTAGTTTAGGAACGTGTGCCATCCCCTGTAATTTCTCATAGATTTAGTTTTGGTTAGGCAGCTAGGCTGTTTATTTCTTTCTTTCCTTTTGGCACCGTTCGGTCCAACACCGTGCAAATTAATCCTGTGTGAGCCCAAATAAACTATTGTTTCATTGTCCTTTTGCCTCCTGTGTGCTTACATTTACCCCTCTCCCTCTCTCCCTGGAAAGTGTTCGTCCCTATTTCTCCCTAGAGTAGCCATATTATACTAAGGGTCGTAACACCCTGCAATGTTTGTAGGCGAATTGATGTGACGAGGAGCACCTGTGTGAGTTAAGGTTTTGGTGGCGCTTGGAGGAAGCCTGCGGTGACAGCGGAGGGGTGAGTGTTAGCGTACTGGTGTTTATTTGTTTTGCGGCTACTGCCTTTTCCCCTGTTAGGCACAGCAGCGTTGTTCCTTTGAACTTCGCTGAATAGTTATTTTGGGGGCTAGTGTTGGGGTGAAAGCGGTTAGAGCGTCTGGTCTCGGGAGCACATCCGTGGCTACGGGGTTGTTGCCATTTAATGGTTGCTTCCCTAAAACCAGCGGGCTATGAGTGCATAAATACCCACCGCAATTAGCCACATGAAGACTAGGGGGGGAGGTTAGCTAGTTTCTGGTTAGGCAGTCAGAGGGGACGCCTTTCTATTGTGTTTTAAATACCAGTGTGTTAAATACTGCGCTTCGTTAGTCACGGGTCAGTAATGGCTCAGGTTGAGGGGTTTTTCGCAGCTCCGTCCGAGGCGTTTTTGGATGGCTGCAATAAGGAGCAGTTGTTGAAAATTGCGGACCATTATGGCATTGAGGTTGACGAGAAGCGTCTGAAGGATACTGCTAGGTCTATCATCAAAGCTAACCTGGTTGAGATGAGGGTGTTGCCTGGTAAAGTGGGTCCTGTTGCTGGTGTTTTGGGTTTGTCCTTTGAGCAACAGAAAGAACTCCTTTTGTTGCAGATGGAGCAGGATAAGTTACGCAGCAGCAGGCCGTAGATAAAGAGCTGGCTTTGGAAAGAATTAAGTGTGATACTGAACAGGCTAAGATTGCTCTGGAACGTGAGAGGTTCGCTTTAATCAGGGAGGGCAGATTGAATGCGGATGCTGTTAATGGCACAGGTGGTGAGCGTTTGGTCGGTGACCGTTCCCCCACTCATTTTGATCTGTTGGGGAATTTACGTCTTATTCCTAAGTTTAATGAAGAGGACCCTGAGACATTCTTTTCTCTGTTTGAAAGAGTAGCGGACGCACGGGGCTGGCTGGAAGCGGATCGCACAACTATGCTGCAGTGTGTCCTCACAGGTAGAGCACAGGAGGCGTATTCGGCATTGTCAGTGGCAGACAGTGTTAGTAATGCCTCTTTGAAATCTGCGGTTCTGAAAGCCTATGAGATGGTCCCCGAGGCATACCGGCAGAAATTCAAGAGTAGTCGAAAGGGGAATAAGCAGTCCCACCTAGAGTTTTCGCGTGAGCTGTTGAATTCTTTTAGTTGTTGGCGTGCGGCTTCTGGAGTAGAGACTTTAGATAGGTTGTGTGATCTCATTGTCTTGGAGCAGTTTAAGCTTGCGGTTCCCAGCCGTATTGCTGTTTATATCACGGAGCAACAAGCTCAGACTGTGGGTGAGCCAGCGGTGTTGGCTGATCAGTATGTTCTGGCTCACCATGGTGATTGGACAAATTTGCGGGGTCCAACTACCACCAGGGATGGCGCTGTGGGGCAGGCCGTTTCGCCGTCTGGGCCGGTTAGGTCTGGGTTCGGGGTGTGCATGACAGATCGGTGTGACTCAGATAGGGTATGTCATTACTGCCATAGGAAGGGGCATGTGAAGGCTGAGTGCTTTGCTTTCAAGGGTAGGAATAAACCCGCTGGTGTGAAGTCTGCCGCAGTTGCTTCGTCAGTGTTATGTGTGAGTTCCGTTTTGACCCCAGCTCAAGGGGGTGGAACGGTTCGTTGTGATGAAACATGGGTCTCGGGTGCGTTAGGCTCTTTTGTCCTGGCGTCGATCTTACTTTTTTCTGAGGAGTCTAATACTGGGGAGTCAGCACTAGTTCGTGGTATGGGGTTGGCTGTCGTGTCTGCTCCGGTGCACAGGTTGCACCTGTTTTCTGATTTGGTGCAGGGAGCTGTGAGTATGGCGGTGCGCCCCGCGTTGCCAGTAGAGGGAGTCCACGTTTTCCTGGGTAATGGACTAGCTGGGGGGCGTGTTTGGCCCGAGGCTTCTCCATTTCCAGTGCTTAATCCAGAGTCAGTGATTACAGGCGGTCCTGACGGATATGAGGGTGATTTTTCTGAGGTGTTAGCGGCATGCGCTGTGACGCGTGCTGGGGCACGGGCTGCTGCACTGTCTGGTGAGCCGGATGTAAATGAAAGTTTACGGGTGAATTTGTCTGAATGTCCGTGGTCTATTTCACGTGCCGAACTGGTTAAGGAGCAAAGGTGCGATTCCTCCCTGAGGGAGCTGTTGGACGCCGCCGTGCCGGTGGCTGATGGGAGAGACAAGGCACAGGGCTATTATCTTGATGACGGATTGTTGGTGAGGAAATGGGTGCCTCGTAGTGAGAGCGGGGTGGGACACCCGATTGTTCAAGTGGTGGTACCATCTACACTTCGTGGTTTGGTTTTGCAGTTGTCCCATGACCAGGGGGGACACATGGGGGTTAAGAAAACTTATGATTGGGTCCTTAGGTGCTTCTTTTGGCTTTGGCTGAAGAAGAGTGTCTCTGGGTACATTAAGATGTGTCACACTTGCCAGGTGACAGGCAAGCCTAACCAAGTGATCAAGCCGGCCCCGTTGCACCCGATACCTGTGGTTGGCGGGCCGTTTGAGCACATAATAATTGACTGTGTGGGTCCTCTGCCTCTGGCTAGGTCAGGGGTAAAGTATCTCCTTATCGTCATGTGTCAGGCGACCCGGTATCCGTTGCGGTCAATAACAACAAGGTCTGTCGTTAAGGCACTTTCTCAGTTCATCTCCATCTTTGGTATTCCCAAGGTGGTACAGAGTGATCAGGGTTCTAACTTTTCCTCCCATATGTTCGCACAGGTGTTGAAACAGCTTAGGGTTGCTCACTCCTGGTCGTCTGCGTATCATGCGCAGAGTCAGGGGGCGCTGGAGCGTTTTCACCAGACTCTGAAGTCACCGCTGCGTGCGTTTTGCACTGAGTTGGGCAGCGACTGGGAAGAGGGTTTGCCGTGGTTGATGCTTGCTGCCAGGGAGGTAACAAGAAAGTACGGGATTTAGCCCTGATGATTTGGTGTTTGGTCATTCTGTGCAAGGTCCGTTGGCTGTGGTGAGGGACCAGTTTGTGTCCGGTGATCCTCCGAAAAATCTGGCTGACTATGTTAGTGGTTTCATGCATCGTTTGTATATGGCTGGTGAGTTGGCCAGGAAAAAGTTGGGTTACGTTAATCTGCTGAAACCATACTATCCTCGCTCTGAGCTGTGCACGCTTGTACCGGGCCCAACGGGTGTCCAGCCTGCCGCTCTTGCGGGCGTGGTGGCTGGCTCTCCCTCACTGTCTGTGGTAGAGTCAGGGGGGTGCGGGGAGTCTCACGTCTCTGCAGAGTTGCTGGGGGGCCGGCTGAGGAATTCGGTGACTCTAGAGAACTTGGGCGCTCTGTTGGGTCATTTGGATGGGTACCAGCAAGCAGAGTTGGGTGGTCTTATCGGTAGATTTCCCATTTTGTTTGGGGATACGCCCTCGCAGACCCACCTTATAGAGCACGATATAGAGGTGGGGGACGCTAAACCAATTAAACAGCGGTTTTATCGGGCGTCTTATAAGCGCAGGCTGCTAGACGCCGAGGTTAAATATATGCTTGACAATGACATTGCTGTTCCCTCGATGTCTAGTTGGGCCTCCCCATGTTTGCTTGTGCCCAAGCCTGACAGTTCCCCTAGGTTTTGCACTGATCTTCGTAAGGTAAACAGTGTCACTAAACCGGACTGTATTGACCAGGTTGGCGCGGCTAGGTTTTTGAGCAAGTTCGATCTGCTTAAAGGGTATTGGCAGGTGCCGTTCTCTAGGCGGGCGCAGGAAATCTCTGCCTTCGTAACGCCCTCAGGCCTATATGCCTATAAGGTAATGCCTTTTGGGTTGCGAAACGCCCCCGCTACATTTCAGTGGTTGATGAACATGGTGCTGGGCGATCTGGAGGGGTGCGCCGTGTATTGGATGACGTGGTGGTGTATAGTAACAGCTGGGACAGTCATGTAACATGTATCCGGTCGTTATTTGAACGTCTGGCTGCTGCGCGCCTGACAATCAATCTGGCGAAGTGCGAGTTTGCACGCGCCACGGTGACATATCTGGGACACATTGTAGGCCAGGGACAGGTGAGGCCGGTACATGCCAAGGTGGTGGCTATAAAGCGGTTTCCCCGTCCAACCACAAAGCAGGAGCTGATGCGGTTTCTGGGGATGATAGGCTACTATCGTGGGTACTATCTATCATACTATTTTGACCACAATCCCCTGACATTTTTAAGTACGTTGAAGTGTCCGAACCAGAGGTTAATCCGGTGGTCTCTGATGTTGCAGTCCTACTGTCTGGACATACGCCATATTAAAGGGTCAGACAATGTGGTGGCGGATGCGCTGTCACGTGCCCCTGTGTAGGTTTTCCTGTGCAATGCTGACCTCTCCCTTGTCCTACGTGGTGCTCTGGATCCTGCTGCTGGGGGTGGAGGGGGGTTTTGGCTGACAGGTAGTATGTTTTGTCTTTGTGATGCGTTGCTGTTTCGTGGTGCCTATGGCGCCCCCTTCTTTTGTGGGGGAGGTGTTACGACCCCGCCCCATTGTCCTATGCTGCTAGCTGTCTCTGCATTCTTCCTACAGATAACTCGTGAGTGAGCTGGCTAAACGCCTGATTGGGAACACCTGGGCCCGGTGCTCCCATTCTGATAAAGGCCCACTCCACTGATGCCAGTGGCCTGGGGGAAAGAGAGTTGAGAGAGGAAGCTCTACTCCCCAGCGCTTTCTGTTCTGTTATGATGATGTTCCTTTTACATGCAGACATTCCAGTCACTATTCTATCCACACATGCATACACGCAGACACCACTGATTGACTGACTATCACATCTCATGATGTTGCCGGCAGGTTTTGTTTAACGTTGTTAATAAATGCTATTATTTGCAATAGAGCTCATTGGGTTGCCTCGTCACGTTTGTTTACGTGTGCTGAACGTAACACTATCACTTCACATTAAAGGACCTGCTGCTGTCAATTCCTCATTCAATCATCAATCACCACCTAGCCAATCAGAGGTCAGCTTGAGTCCTACAAAACTCCACCTCTGATTCCGTTCCAGCGAGCAGCTGAGAGCGATCAAGCTGTTGATGAGACCAAACCAAGCTACATTTGCAATTACCCAGTCCGTATACTTGTGTCGTCAATCGTCAGTCAAACCCATTGTGAGAGCTTGTTTAGTGTTTGGTGTTCGTTAGTTGTCAACCCGTGTGTATTACTGTTTGTGCGTTGACCCGTTTTTCCACCATTCCACTTCGCTCTCGTTGTGGGTGTTCTGTCAGTCCGCTGCGTGGCAGCATATTTAAGTTTCCCATGTAACCCGTCCGTGCCCAGTGTTTGTCGGCGGCTTTTGTTATTACACACCCCTTAGTTCTCTTTTTCCTGCACACTGTGCAGAGTATACGTTTACCGTTTTTGGTTCTTAATTCTGGAGCAAGGGGACAGGTAAGATACCCCGAGGTATACATTGTACACCACGTAGATAACTCCCCTGTATTACTCCCAGTAGTTTAGCAACGCGTGCCACCCTCTGTATTTATGGTTGGAAGTTTTGTTAGGCAGTTAGCCCTGTTTTATTTATTACTTTGATTTGGCACCGTTTGTAATCCCCTTGACTCTGGTGAAATTTTAAATAAACCCTTTTTTTGTAAACGTATCCCAACCTCTACTGCTTCACTTATTATCGTTAACACCTAGCACATTAACAGCACGTTGTCACGAATCCTATGCTCATGCCACCAGCGGGGTTCGTAACAAAGGACACCAAAATCAAGGTCCTGGAGTGGCCCTTTCAGAGCCCAGATCTCAATCCGATTGAGAATTTGTGGTGGAAGTTCAAGTTTAATGTCCATGCTCGAAAACCACGCAATTTGGATGAGCTGGAACAATTTGCCATGCAAGAATGGGCTAAGATCCTTCAAAAGACATGTGCCAACCAGATCAGAGAATCAGTCAGAAACGTTACACTATCCATCCATCCATCCATTTGTTATACCGCTTATCCTATGCAGGGTTGCGGGGGGGCTGGAGACTATCCCAGCTGACATGGTGCGAGAGGTGGGGACAGGTCGCCAGTCAATCACAGGGCTGACACATAGGGACAGACAACCACTCACATCGACGGACAATTTAGAGTCACCAATTAACCAAATTTTTTTTGGACAGTGGGAGGAAGCCGGAGAAGTACATATACACTCACTGGCAACTTTATTAGGTACACCTTGCTAGTACCGGGTTGGACCCCCTTTTGCCTTCAGAACTGCCTTAATTCTTCCTGACATAGACTCAACAAGGTGCTGGAAACATTCCTCAGAGATTTTGGTCCATATTGACATGATAGCATCACTCAGTTGCTGCAGATTTGTCAGCTGCACATCCATGATGCGAATCTCTCGTTCCACCACATCCCAAAGGTGCTCTATTGGATTGAGATCTGGTGACTGTGGAGGCCATTTGAGTACAGTGAACTCATTGTCATGTTCAAGAAACCAGTTTGAGATTATTTGAGCTTTGTAACATGGCGCGTTATCCTGCTGGAAGTAGCCATCAGAAGATGGGTACACTGCGGTCATAAAGGGATGGACATGGTCAGCAACAATACTCAGGTAGGCTGTGGCATTTAAACGATGCTCAATTGGTACTAAGGGGCCCAGAGTATGCCAAGAAAATATCCCCCACACCATTACACCACCACCACCAGCCTGAACCGTTGATACAAGGCAGGATGGATCCATGCTTTCATGTTGTTTACGCCAAATTCTGACCCCACCGTCCGAATGTCGCAGCAGAAATCGAGACTCATCAGACCAGGCAACATTTTTCCAGTCTTCTGTTGTCCAATTTTGGTGAGCCCGTGCGAATTGTAGCCTCAGTTTCCTGTTCTTCGCTGACAGGAGTGGCACCCGGGGTGGTCTTCTGCTGCTGTAGCCCATCTGCTTCAAGGTTCGACGTGTTGTGCCTTCCGAGATGGTCTTCTGCATACCTTGGTTGTAACAAGTGTTTATTTGAGTTACTGTTGCCTTTCTATCATCTTGAACCAGTCTGGCCATTCTCCTCTGACCTCTGGCATCAACAAGGCATTTTTGCCCAGAGAACTGCCGCTCACTGGATATTTTCTCTTTTTCGGACCATTCTCTGTTAACCCTAGAGATGGTTGCGTGTTAAAATCCTTGCAGTTTCTGAAATACTCAGACCAGCCTGTCTGGCACCAACAACCATGCCACGTTCAAAGTCACTTAAATCACCTTTCTTCCCCATTCTGATGCTCTGAACTTCACCAGGTGGTCTTGACCATGCCTACATGCCTAAATGCATTGAGTTGCTGCCATGTGATTGGCTAATTAGATATTAGCATTAACGAGCAGTTGAACAGGTGTCCCTAATAAAGCAACCAGTGAGTGTATATACAAACGGATCAGCCAAAACAATAAAACCACCTGCTTAATATTGTTCGAGGCATGGACTCCACAAGTTCTCTGAAGGTGTCCTGTGGTATCTGGCACCAAGACGTTAGCAGCAGAAGTCCTCTAAGTTGCGAGGTGGGGCCACCAAGGATCGGACTTGTTGTTCCAGCACATCCCACAGATGCTCGATCGGAATTTAGAGGCCAAGTCAACACCTAGAACTCTTTGTCATGTTCCTAAAACCATACCTGAACAATTTTTGCAGCGCATTATCCAGCTGAAAGAGGCCACTGCAATCAGGGAATACCGTTGCCATGAAGGGGTGTACTTGGTCTGCAACAATGTTTAGGTAGGCGGAACGTGTCAAAGTGACATCCAGATGAATACCAGAACCCAATGTTTCCCAGCAGAACATTGCCCAGAGCATCACACTGCCTCCGTCGGCTTGCCTTCTTCCCATAGTGCATCCTGGTGCCTGGTCTCTTCCCCAGGTAAACGACGCACATGCACCCGTCCATCCACATGATCTAAAAGAAAAGGTTATTCATCAGACCAGGCCATCTTCTTCCATTGCTCCATGGTCCAGTTCTGATGCTCACGTGCCCATTGTAGGCACGTTCGGCAGTGGACAGGGGTCAGCATGGTCACTCGAACCGGTCTGCAGTACAGGCTCTCTCTCTCTCTCTCTCTCTCTCTCTCTCTCTCTCTCTCTCTCTCTCTCTCTCTCTCTCTCTCTCTCTCTCTCTCTCTCTCTCTCTCTCTCTCTCTCTCTCTCTCTCTCTCTCTCTCTCTCTCTCTCTCTCTCTCTCTCTCTCAGTTTTGTTCAGTTTGATTCCTACTCCCTTTCTCCCTAACAAATTAACATTAAAATCATTGTTTAACAATCTCTTGATTGTCCTATGCTCAAAACCAGGCTTGCCAAAATATGTACAAATATGTACATGTACATATACATATATATACACACACACACACACACACACACACACACACACACAAATTGCATTTTCTACTACAAAATGTGTGGTGCAAGTGTATCAGATCTTTATTGACCTTAATGTGTGTAAAGGCCAGTTCAGATCAATGATTCACAATGAGACTGGATGCAACTTGCAAAATAATCCTGAACGTCTGATCGTAAACACTCTAAGGGCCCTTTCACATTAGGTACAATTGATTCGTACCGTGCCAGAGTACGATTGGCCCCCCTCCTAGAGGTGTGCATGTTCACTGGTCTCACAAGTCGATTACGATTCACCTGCCAACGATTCGAATGCACAACAATTCTCAATGCATCTTGATGCATCTCACGTGCATTCTCAATTTTCTATATTACTGCACGTGGCAACGTTTCATCAAATGTTTCTCCTACAATGCAATTAACTACTGCTGTTACAAAATTGTTGTCAAAAGCAAAATATTCTTTTGCTATGATTTAGTGAACGCTAGCCATCACAAAATTGGATGTGGTGTTAACGTTATTCCCATGGAGTCTAACATTAGCTAGCGTACTTATATATCGATTTTCCAAATTCCACTTGTATAAAGTTACTGACGTTAGTTGTTACGAGTGGTCCCAGAACCCTAATGTTTTCATTTTGCGGACGACTCCATCATAATTTGCACTCCTCAAGCCAAGTTCTTATGGAAGCCCATAAAGGACTTTATTCAAATGAAAATAAAAACTTGAAAATGAAAATGCAATTCCACAATAGCATTATCACTTTCCACATTTGTATGTGTTATTTGTGACAAAATGTAAATGAAAATGCAATCATCCCATTTGCATTTGCATTTTTAAAGGCTCCAATGGGCATTCTGTGGCAATATTAAAATTCAAATGCAAAAGCTGTTTGACATTACATTTTCAAAGTCCTACCCCGCCATACTGTGGACAATATTCAAATGTTAAGTCAAACTTGAAAATTAAAAATCTATATAAAAAATGTATCCTCATTTTCCATTTGTGCAAGCATAATTTTTGTCACAATTAAAATTAAAATGCAGTTGTCTAACAATTTGAAAATGAAATGGAAATCGCATTTTCCATTTACATTTTCAAAGACTTCGTCTTCAGTACTACGCTGTGCAGTGGACAATATTCAAATGCAATGCGCGAATCAGTGCTACGAGTCTATTGCATTTACATTTACATGTCACCGCGCTCTCTTTGGGACACAACATGAAAATTCAAATGCAATCTGTCAGTCCTCTCATCAAGGAGGGTGTTTAGTTAGGATGTCACTTCCTCGTTTAGTGACTTGCTTCATTAACCTTACAAGTTTTACCAACTCGTTGTTGGAGCTGCTATTTCGCAAGTCATTAGTTTTATTTTTGTGCTGCAAGTTATGTGTTTGCATTTATTAAAAGAAGTATATTTCTTAAAATATCTCTCTAATTATTCACAATGACAGCACTGAAACAAAGAGAAGCAGGACAGCCATATAGCGGAACGCTTGCTGTGGGCTAATAGATTGGGCATAACTGCATTATTTTCAACTTTCACTTGCATATTACATAATATTAATTATCGGAATAAATAAACTGACCGCACAATATTGGATATGGGTGATAATATTAAGGCAGGATTTAGGATCCACTTTAGATTGGACAAAGCTATTAAATTAGAAGGTGCATTATAAACGCTGGAAATTTCTTCTGGAAAGGGTTTTAATGTTTTCATAAACGTTCACACCTCTAGTTTTAATAATGTTGTATTATAAATATGTGGCCATAGGTAGTGTTGCGCTTGTTTTGGGAAATTTTATAAAGGTGAGGTTGCTCATTTGTCTTTCAAGAGTTAGCAACACTGAGTGTTCATCTCTGCGGCAATGGCATAGGCTTGGCTGGTGCGGGAGACATGTCCACGTCGGTGCCAGAAATGGTGTAGACCTACTCTGCAATACATACTTTCTCTGTTCTGTTGTGAACCTCTGGCTATTTGACGGCAACCTAATTTTGCCATTAACAAAGTGGTTATCTCCCATCGCACCGGACGCACCGCTAGCTACAGCTAGCCCTGTACTAAGTGACTGAAGGAGGAAGTAAGGTCAAACTTAAGACCTGCCTTGATGAGAGGACTGACAGATTGCATTTAAATTTTCATGTTGTGTCCCAAAGAGAGGAACGTCGTGGTGAAGAAGGAGCTAAGCCGAAAGACGACACTCGCGATGTACCGGTCGGTCTACTTTCCAACCCTCACCTATGGTCATGAGCTTTGGGTAGTGACCAAAAGAACAAGGTCCCGAATACAAGCGGCAGAAATTAGTTTCCTCCGTAAGGTGGCTGGGCTCAGCCTTAGAGATGGGGTAAGGAGCTCACCCGGAGGAAGCTCGGAGTAAAGCCGCTGCTCCTTCGCTTTGAAAGGAGCCAGATGAGGTGGTTTTGGGCATCTGATTAGGATGCCTCCTGTACGCCTTCCTTTGGAGGTTTTCCGGGCGCACCCTACAGGAGACCCCGGGGTAGACCCAGAACACGCTGGAGAGATTATATATCTCGTCTGGCCTGGGAACGCCTCGGGATCCCCCAGGAGGAGCTGGAAAACGTTGTTGGGGAGAAGGATGTCTGAACTACCCTGCTTAGCCTGCTGCCGCCGCGACCTGGCCCCGGATAAGCGGCAGAAAATGGATGGATGAATAATTCTGGCGCCATTCTTCCTAACGTTCCAATGCAGGGTGTCCACTGGCTGCAAAGCACCCCGACACTGTGTCCACCAGAATCTAATTTCTCCACTCTGGTCATCAAGTATTTATGACTGGCTCAGTTTAAATTCTGGAAATTCTAATATTGCAGCATAAAAATACTGCTGTCATACTGCTGTTTGTTAATTTTCAAAAAAGCTATTAGAAATAGGCTTTGTGTAAATAAACTAATACAAATTGAGACATAATGACTACATATTAGCCTCCTTATTTAAAGATGGTCCTGCAATAGCCTGTCTGCATGTGTCAATGTTGAGACAGATTAATTAAGCAAAGACCATGGTGGATTCTGGACCAATTCACCACTCGGCTTGGCTGCCATGCTCACACTGTAAACATGTTCACACATTCAACATACACGTTGCACACACACATATTACACATTAACATCCTGAGAGTGCACATTGAACCAGCCATGCTCTAAAGGACTAACTGTGACCATAGTTCCCCTATTAGGCACGGCTTCTGGGCCTCTTAGAGCCAAATATTCTGTTGACAGTTAATCTCATTAACCAACCTGAAAAAGCTGCTTCCACTTTCCATTTAGGCTAATTGAAGGGCCCTTCCCTATGCATCTGAACATCCATCAATCTGGAATGTGTGTATACGGAGGGTCAAGCTGTTTAGCTCTATAAAGTAGCCAAGTCGACTGGGAAGATTAGTGTAGCTGACAAAGCTCAGGGGAGTGTGTCATGCTAGTGTGTTTATGTCCTAGTAAACTATTGAAGGTGGCTATCGTCTGTGTATAACCTCTTCAAGTGGTTCCTGCTAATTCATTTCAGGAATTCCTTTTTGCTATACAAATGTGTTCTTCTAAATGACAAGCTAATGTATATCTGACGATGGACCATCTGTGGTAGGCTCTATTTATCCACAGCCGCTCCTCCAGACTGTAGGTAACTATGAGTGTATATTAAAATGTGATGGCAGGCTCCATGAATGTTGCTTGTGTGAGTGGATGCTCACCGTCGCCATTGAGGATTGGCACAGCATCACACTTGCTCTCACACTGTTGCATGGTGGTGGGTCGCAGGGTCTCTGTGCACTCGTTAGAGGGTTGACCTGTGTAGGAGAGACACTGGACTGTTCTCATCTGCTGGCCCAGGCCACATTGTGCCGAACACTGCAAAGGTAACGCACAGGTGCATCAGACACAACAATAGAATCATGATGACAAAACAAAGACACACACACAAACTCAGATACTGTGCAGGACAACTGGATGTGTTTTAGCAGAAAATGATAATGGTGGAGAAGACAGTCTGTCCTTCGTGATCTTGGAATATATTCCCTCAAAGGATTGAACACTAAAATGATATCTCTGGATATTTAAGGTGTAACTGCACAGCCAAATGATGTTACAACACACATTTATTAGTGTCGCTGATGCCTAACCATCTTCCCCATATTCAATTGCTACCTTTATTTGAATGATGGATTCAACAATGAACTCCTGGAACCAAAATCAGTAAAGAGCCAAAACAATAAGTCAGAGTATACCATTTTCCAACACAGAGATGATGCAGCACCCATATCTGTCAGTAAATCCGAGTTCAGTTAGGACAATTTACGATAGGGTTAACAGTTTATTGCAATACATGGTAATACATGGAAGTATGGCATCAAGGGTCTGCTGCTCTGATTGCTTCCCCGCACGGAGTCTTATACAAATGCAAAGTGAACAACCACTGGTAGGGAGCAGATATCTGCTGAATCCCCCATCGGATACTGTGCACCAGACCCGAAATAGGTGGAAGCTGGGGTGGAGGTGGGCAGCAGCAAGAGCAGGGTGCATAGCGTGGTGCAGCAGCGAGTAGAAGCATGGCGTGGTGCAGCAGTGAGCGAGCAGTTGTAGGAGCAGTGTGGTGAGTGACTGTGTTTTAGTATGCCATGTTAAGCTATTGAGCGTATGAGACTGGTTGATTGATGTGACGTGGATAAATGCTGTGTCTGAGTTGCCTGTCTGAAGTAGCTCTGCCAAGGCATCGCATCATTAGGCTGGACATCACCCAAAACACCTACAAGCATGGTGACCTAACCTGCCCTATTCAGCACCGAACATACGATTTGATCCAATTTACCAATCACCAGGAGGCAGACGCTAGGGGAGGACAGAACTACCATTGGAAGTAGAACAGAGTCACCTGCTCCACTTAACCTGAACTGATTAGACACTAGTCCTCGCTCTGCCCATCATACCTATCTATCTGCAGCATGGAGGGAGTTTGCACGCCAAGGCCTGGAGTCCAAATTGCAATGTCCCCTGTTGCTGAGCAGAGGCAAGCAGATTTGGTGTAGGTGTTTTGTGCAACGGAACTGCTTTTTTTATGGGTGTGTGAGTGTTTGTGTGTAGTGCGTTAATAGAAATAACAACCTAATAATAATAATAATAATAATAATAATAATAATAAATATATATATATATAAATAATACTATATGTATAATAACAGACAGAGAAAAATAAAGGGAAGGACATATAGAGAGGTAAGCTTGTTTGTTAAAACAGTTGATTTCAGTTTCAGTTTAACCAGAGAAATGTAATTGCAATTCTTTAATGAAAGTCAGACAACCATCAGTTGTCTCACGTTAGAAATGTGGGCTACAGGAGACATGGGGTAAATGGCCCACATTGAAATTATGAGTCTTAGAGACAATATTTCAGTTGATGTTGTCCTTGGAAGAAATGAGCAGCAAATATTTATTTTGAAGCAGCACAATTACTATTCTGGTCCAAATATCTTTATCATATCTGTATGTATCTATTTGTATTGAGAAGAAAACAGAGGAGGAACACGTTTTTTCCGTGTCTGCACCCAAGTTAAAAATAATATAAAGTAGGACCACAAACCTAAAAGTAGTTTTGAATAGACCTGTAAGACAACCAACACTACCTTCGCTTGCTCGTGTTAATTACAGCTATAAGTGTGTGTGTGTGTGTGTGTGAGAGAGAGAGAGAGTAGTGAAATGAAGCCACCCATCAGCATGTTACGTCCAACACCATTGCCTAGCGCATTAGTAGGGCTTAGCGTCACCTTCAATGAGCCTCTATGGGAGCCTGCATGTCATCCCTTCCCAATTAGACAGCCTTTATTAGGACCTGCTGCCTGTCCCTTGACAGATAGTGTACGTCAATGGAGGGTCTTAAGTGGGATTTGAACCAACACCATATTGACCTTTAGAGAGCAATGACTCGCTAGCTCGCAACAATATCCCCTTTCTGATGCTCCAGAGTCCAGACAAGAGGTGTTGAGTGATGTAGCAAGGTGATGGTTGTAATTAGAGATAGACAGGATTACTGAGATTCAGGGAACGTACTAGAGAGAGCCTCTTCACCTCTTTGGTGCGTGAGAAAGAACAGGGTCTGGCTGACCTCCAGCAACCTGAAGCTCCAGCTCTTTGTCAGGAGCCTTCTCTTTGAAGGACAGCACCAGCAATGATTATTCCCGCCTGCTAATGCTGATGGCATGTTACTGGGGATCTTTTGGAGTGTAAGGGTCATATGTGAATGCTTTCATTAGAGATAGATCAACGACGTCATCTCTTAAGCCTCGACCTAAACAACCCAGAGCTGCCTCCCCACCAGCACAGCCTCATCCTGGCTTTAACCCTGACTGTACTCAAGATACATGTCATTGTCAAATAGATCACAGAATGTTGTTTAAAAAAACGTCCAATTCTACTAAATAACACAATGTCATAACTTTTTATAGACGTGTACACGAGCCAACTTTCTGACGCACTCGTTTTTGGCATTGTACTATCTCTGCAAGGCAACAGCATTTGAAAATATTGGGAGGGTTGGCTGAGGCTTTAGTGAGTGCTCTGTTTGTGACTCTGTGTCACTATAATAACTAAGGGGCTAGCCTAAACTAATAGACCCCACCCCCCCCATAAGGCATTTTATTAGTGGAGACATTACCGCCATGTTTAACACACTTAGACCTCAGACATCCCAAATCTTTAGCTATTTTAAAGCTTAGGTGTGTCATCAAAGTATAAATGCTATTTAATTTGACCAAAATATAAAGACTATCTGTTTCATTTATTTACATTTCTTGAATAACTTTACTTCATATACAGTGGGGTCCAAAAGTCTGAGACCACATTGAAAATCGCAAATAAATTCACGTAAACCTGTAAATAATCAAAGTTGAGGATTCAGAAACATTTAAAACACAAGAAGTTATGTCAAATATGAAGAAATATTTCAGATTCTGCAGCATTTCTAGGTCAGAAATCAAATTTAAGCAAGTTTGGGGTATTGACCAACTTTACTTCTTTGTACAAAAGGTCAGATTTCCTTGAGTTGTATCCCTTTGTTACATCCGCCCCTGCCACGCCCTCTACTTTGTCTCCCTAACCATTTCCTTAGTGTTCTGTTTGTGTTTGTGTGTGAGTGGAGAGGTGTGCCGGAGTCAGAGCAGCGCCCCACCAGCTGCAGCTCATTCCATAATCAAGAACCCTACATATACTCAGCCCTGCTACTTCCACACTGCCAGATCGTAGCCTCTGTAAAGTTTGCGTTCCAGCTTCATACTAAACATTGATTATCAAACGCTCTATTGCCTCTAACCTGTCCATGTCTTTTCCTCCCACCCAGCTCTGTCTGCTCCGACTCTGGTTCCTGTCTCCTGTTCCTCCACTCTACGATCCAGTCTCTGAAACCTGCCTATTGTTCCAGCCCAGTTCCGCCAGTCTTGCATCCCGTTTGCTCCCCTGCCTGGAAATAAACTCTTTTGTCACGTTATCCCCATGTCTCAGCATCTTAAGTCTGCACTTGGGTTCATCTGCTCAGCCCCTACGTAACACCTTTCCATTGAAGAATGCGTACAGATGACACAGGGTGGATTTTAACTACTCTTCAGAGGCTTGTTAAAGTAACTCAACTTGCAGCCAGTGTTCACCTGTTATAAATATGGCTGTGCCCCAAGTTTCCAGCAGATCATTACATACTAAGCAGCACTGTGATAGTGGGAAAAATGACATCAGAACTAAGTGAAAGTGTCAGAAGTCAAATTGTTATTCTATGCAAAGAGGGCATTTCTCAGCATCAAATCATGGCTAGACTAAAGGTTTCGAAGGGAGCATTGTATGGAACTCTAAAACGCTTTGCAGAAACTGGATCAGTTGTATCCAAAGCACGATCAGGCAGACCAAAAGTAACCACACCTTCAGAAGATCATCACATCAAGCTTAGTTCCCTGAGAGATAGAAAAGCGACTTCATCACAGTTACAGAATTTGCTAAATAAAGAACGCAAGATTCGAATCAGCAAAAGTACTGTCAAAAGAAGGCTGTCTTGTAGTGGTCTCAGAGGACAAGTAGCAGTTTGTAAACCACTTCTCAGGAGGGGAAACAAGGCCAAACGCCTTGCAGTGGATGACTGGAAAAAAGTCCCATTTACTGATGAATCCAAGTTTATTCATGGCAGTAACAGAAGGGTGTATGTAAGGAGACGAACAGGAGAGAGAATGATACCACAGTGTATCAAACCGACAGTGAAACATGGTGGTGGGAATATTCAAGTCTGGGGGTGTTTTGCCTACTCTGGAGTTGGACACCTGCACCGATATGACTACACCCTGACCAAGGAGAAGCACCACTCCATTCTTCAGCAACATGCTATACCCTCTGGTTTACATTACATTACATTTGCACAAACTTGTGGAGTCCATGCCAGCTCGAGTGCATGCTGTCATTAAAGCAAAAGGGGGACATACCAAATACTAAGATATTCTGAAATGTATGTGCATTTTTCAAAGATTCAACTTTTCACTCACATTGTGAAGCTGATATTATCATTTGTAATGGAAGAAATAGTATTACATTTGAAACATGCAAAATAGAAGTATCTTGACTAGTGGTCTCAGACTTTTGGACCCCACTGTGTGTTTGGATAAAACAAGCACAATCAATTGAGGAAACCAAACTTGCCTGTCCCCATTCTCCTGGGATCCATCGAGGTGGAGGACAACGGCCTAGACTGCATCGGATCCTGACAGGGGGCTTGTTGTGGTGTGGGCAGTGGACAAGTGGGAAGGTTCTGCTCAGGTCACTGCTCTTGCACAGGACGATGCGATGCTTGAACCCAGGGCCACATTTAGGAGCACACTAGGGACAAAAGACAGAGGACATGTTTCACAATGTCAACCAAGTCACTATGGAAATCATTATCAGAAATCATCATCAAAGTATCAATCAAGTATTGCTGTTTTCCTAGCGGTAACGTTGGAAGGGAGGGCTGGACTCTTGGGTTTGGCTATCCTGCTGTCTGTATGTCTACTATCTGCTGCCTTCTACTGTAGTTCAAGTCCAGTAACCAAGCATTTAGGTGGTTGAGTAAGAAATTCTATGATCTGGCTTGATTACAAAGCCAACTCCCTCTTACCTCTGACCAATCAAGAGCAACCCAATGTGGGGGACAGGACTGATTGTTGCAGGACTCGTGTTCAATTGGTCGGTGTGTTAAACAAAGGCTGTCCTCCAGCGTCTCTTCTTCAGCAGGGCCAAGCTTGCGGGCGCAAAGCACTGTGCGCTTTCGCATTCCTCCATCACAGCTCTTCCCACAGTCCGACCAGTCACCAATGAACCACCTGCAACCAGGGACAGAGAGCTAGCACTGAATCACCCACATCAATGCTGCCATTACTTTACTTACAGGGACAGAGAGCTAGCACTGAATCACCCACATCAATGCTGCCATTACTTAACTTACAGGGACAGAGAGCTAGCACTGAATCACCCACATCAATGCTCAAATTACTTTACTTACAGGGACAGAGAGCTAGCACTGAATCACCCACATCAATGTTTCAATTACTTTACTTACAGGGACAGAGAGCTAGCACTGAATCACCCACATCAATGTTTCAATTACTTTACTTACAGGGACAGAGAGCTAGCACTGAATCACCCACATCAATGTTTCAATTACTTTACTTACAGGGACAGAGAGCTAGCACTGAATCACCCACATCAATGCTTCAATTACTTTTGACCCAGTTCTTTCCGTGTGATGATCTTGCCATTATTGTATCTTTAGTCACAACATTGCCTCAGCTGGAAATGACCCATGGGGGGCTGCAAGGAAGCTTTTTTTATTTAACCTTTTGATATACTTTTCCTTCCCCCAGCGGTGTAGATAAAACAAAACCTTCCACGTAGTCGTATGCACACGAACGAGTGCCAGGAAATCATTCAGTTATATCGCGATTGTTACATTGTACAGTTAAAAGATGGAGTGTTTACTGAAATAAAAACGAAAGTATTCTGAGGATGATGTAGAATGCAAAAATGAGTGCCTCTACAAACGTACAGTGTGTTTAGAACCAAAGCACACATTGTGGGTAATCAAGGCCGTCTTTCCTTGTGATGCAAGAAAATCCAAATTGAATGCATGCAAAATCGGCATCATATTTTCTCATTTTACATTTCGATACCTTCGCCGAGGGAGGCTGTTCGTTTGTAGAGGTACTCATGTTTGCATGACTGTTTTTTCCATAATCCTCAGAATCCTGTGGTTTTCGTTTAATCTCTACCGTTAACTGTCTACTCTGTTGGGATTCCCAGCCCACGTTACGTCGCAGTGTGCATACGATGATGTAGGACTGTTTTATTTTGGTTAAACCGCTGGGGGAGAAAAAATATATATCCAGAGGTTGAACGAAAACTATAATAATAATAATTTGGCCTCCAATCGGATTTGGACTGTTCTGGGGGGTCGTGACTTGATTCAGTTTGGGAACGCCTGACTTAATCCTGACATGCCTCACCACCACCACTTGGCCTCATCCTGGCTTTAACTCTGACTGTGTTCAAGATACATCTCATTGCCAAATGATGTTTAAAAAAAACGTTAAATTCTACTAAATAACACAATGTCATAATGTTTTATAGACGTGTCAACTTTCTGACGCACTAGTTTTTGGCATTGTACTATCTCTGCAAGGCAACAGCTTAAAAAAAGCTGCATCATCAAATCCCAGCGAGGCTAATCTATCCAGACATAATTTGTGATTTAACTAAAAAGCCTTTCACAAATGAATAAACAAAGCTGCACAATGTTTCTTATCGAGAGCAGTAACTATACCATTTACTACAAGAGTGGCTGCTAATAGTACTATGACCAGCTCTGCAACCAGACTGAAAAGGGCTTAAAATATTATTAGTGGACAAGAGAGCACAAAGCTGTTAATTTACAAGATGTTCTAACATCTTTGCTAGACATGGGAGTTTGAGATAGGTCTGTAATAATTCAAGTCACACGCACCCCCCAGGGAACAGGAATCTCTTTTTCTACACCTGCGTAAACGGCATCTCCTGGTGCCATTTGTGCCCCAATAGCTCTACTGCATTCTTCCAAAAGTGAGCCTGATATTATAAAATTATGGTTAAAAACAACATTACAAATCTATTTTGTATCAGTTACAGGACTGGAGTCTAGCATTATCTGCTGAGGAAGACAGGATGAATCACAGCCTTTAAGTGATTTGACCACTTTCCAGAAATTGTCTGTATTGTTTCCACATTCAGATAAAAGGTTAAAAAAATATGTAGATTTAGCCATTTTAGATGTATTTCTAAGATGCCTAAACCACATTACAGGCAGTAGATCTAGCCAAAGCCCAAGCTTTGTTTCTCTGTAATATTTTCTCCCTTATAATATGAGTATACCAAGGATTGCTTCTTTTTTTTAATCGACATTTCTTAAAAGGGGCATGATTGTTTGCTAACGAATAAAACATAATTTCCGCATCTGGAAAGAGCTATAGGTGACTGTTACGTCCACCCATATTGTGGTGTCCATCTTGTTTATATTGTGTATGTGTGTATGTGTGTTTTGTCTTCCCTTCTGTTTCTTCTCTTCGCTATTCTCTTCATTCAGATCAGCCGCCCGCTTTCCGTTGGTTCCCTCCCCCTCATCGCACACCATTAGCCATCCGTTGACGGACCAATCAGGAGCCAATCCATCTACTTTTAAACCCTTCTCCCCAGCAGTCTTGTTAAAGAGAGATAGAATTGTACTCTGTGTGTTAGTTGTTTAGCGCTCGCTCTCTTCGGTGAGGTTGATCCTTTTGGTGTTCTGTATTCTGTTCGTTTGTTAGTGGGTTTATCCCGACTGTTATTTGTCTGTTAGTTTCTAAGTGAGTGCTAACTCAAGATTCAGTTCGTTTGTACTTTCCCATTCTATCCTTCGTTAGTCCCTGTATAGATACAGCTTTTGTTTGGATTATCCCCTTTGCCATTTTTGGATCCTGTATACTATACAGTGTTTAGTTTGTTCGTTACCTGTTTACCCCCTTTTGATCCTGTATTATAAATAGCGTTTATTTTGTTCTTTACCTTTCCCCCATATAACCAGTACTTGGTACTGTGTTTTGTTTGGTTATAATTCTGTACCCTGTTTTGCCAGTACGCTGTACTATGTTTTATTTTGTCCCGGGGCTCGACTAGTTTAGATACCCGAGGGTTTACATTTTACATCACGTAGTGTATTCTCTGTTTAGTTACATTAGTTTAGGAGCGGTGCCACCCCGTGTAGTTTTTGACAACAAGCTTGAGATAGGCAGCTTAGCTCTTTTGTTTGTTTCTTTGATTAGGCCCCGTTTGTAGAGCAGTGGTATCCCTTTGGTTTACTCCCTGCGAATAAATACATAAATTACATTCCTGGTTTGTGCATTTGTGTCCACATTTCACCACCACACCGCATTCTCTGGAAAGTGTTTGGTCCTTCAGTGCCCTAGAACAGCCCTATAGCTGAAGGGTCATAACAGAGACAGATCACTGTTATACAAGTCATGTAAAAATGCCTGCTCAACAAATTTCTTAAAAGACCTCTTATAGACATACTGAGATCCAGACCTTTTCATTTGAATGTCTCTAGTAGGTATGTGCGGTTGGTGGTGATTTGGTAATCATCCCCGGAGACTTTACAGAGTAAAATAGCTTGTGGAATAAAATACAGGTGGTTATTTTCAGGGTGATTATTTTCTCTGAATAGTGCTAGCCCCAGAAATAGTAAACATACAATATAAGCATTAATCAGTGGTAGTTAACTAGCTAATGTTCAACTGAACATTACATTCAGTGGCACGCTATTTGATTATCAACTCTATGGTTTATCAAAGGTGGTAGAACGTTAGGTCAGTGCCTTTGTGTTTGCAGCTATAGCACCCTGCATTCCACCTGTGGCTGGCCTCTGAAGCTATGCAGGGTTGGTCCTTGGATGGGAGACCAGTTGCTGCTGAAACTGGAGTTAGTTGACCAGTAGGGGTTACTCTACCTAGAGTTTAAACGGGTGTCCTGACTCTATGTGGTCACTAAAGATCCCATGGCACTTCTCGAAAAGAGTAGGGGTGTTCACACTGGTGTCTTGGCTAAATTGCCCAACATGGCCCTATATCAATCCTGGCCACCTCATCCCTTCAGTTCCCAAATGGCAAATTAATCCACTCTCCTGCCCCTTGTGGCTCTCAGTAGGTGAGTGGCGTGGTGAGCAAAGTAATGATGGGCATTTTAGGCCACATCACTATTTGAATATTCAACCCATTTTTTTCGGTTAATCGATTAACCGAAATAAAGTTATATGTACAGTTAGGCCCAAAAATATTTGGACAGTGACACAATCTTCATGATTTGGGCTCTGCATGCCACCACATTGGATTTGAAATGAAACAACTACAACGGAATTGAAGTGCAGACTTTAAGGTTTAATTCAAGGGGTTGAACAAAAATATATGATTAAACATGTAGGAATTGTAGCTATTTTTATACAAACGCTCCTCATTTCAGGGGCTCAAAAGTAATTGGACAAATAAACATAACCCCAAGTAAAATGTTACTTTTCAATATTTTGTTGAGAATCCTTTGCAGGCAATGACTGCCTGAAGTCTGGAACCCATGGACGTCACCAAACGCTGGGTTTCCTCCTTTGTGATGCTTTGCCAGGCCTTTACTGCAGCGGTCTTCAGTTGTTGCTTGTTTGTGGGTCTTTCTGCCTTAAGTTTTGTCTTGAACAAGTGAAATGCATGCTCGATTGGGTTGAGATCTGGTGATGGACTCGGCCATTGCAGAATATTCCACTTCTTTGCTTTAAAAAACTCCTGGGTTGCTTTTGCAGTATGTTTTGGGTCATTGTCCATCTGTACTGTGAAGCGCCGTCCAATCAACTTTGCGGCATTTGGCTGAATCTGAGCAGAAAGTATATCCCTATACACTTCAGAATTCATCCGGCTGCTTCTGTCTTTTGTCACATCATCAATAAACACAAGTGACCCAGTGCCATTGGAAGCCATGCATGCCCATGCCATCACACTGCCTCCACCATGTTTTACAGAAGATGTGGTGTGCTTTGGATCATGAGCTGTTCCAATTCTCCTCCAAACTTTCTTCTTCCCATCATT
This sequence comes from Galaxias olidus, assembly GCA_026901105.3. Taxonomy (NCBI): domain Eukaryota; kingdom Metazoa; phylum Chordata; class Actinopteri; order Galaxiiformes; family Galaxiidae; genus Galaxias; species Galaxias olidus. The sequence goes on from JAPMUY010009881.1 coordinate 65,541, forward strand.
CTGGTACAGGTTGATCTTAGTCTCATCTGTCCAAAGAATGCTGTTCCAGAACTGGGTTGGCTTCATCAGGTGTTTTTTGGCAAAGTCAATTCTGGCCTTTCTATTTTTGAGGCTGATTAATGGTTTGCACCTTGTGGTGAATCCTTTGTATTTACCCTCATGAAGTCTTCTCTTTATGGTAGACTTAGATACTGATACACCTACTTCCTGGAGAGTGTTCTTCACTTGAGTGGATGTTGTGAAGGGGTTTTTCTTCACCATGGAAAGGATTCTGCGATCATCCACCACTGTTGTCTTCCGTGGACGTCCAGGCCTTTTTGAGTTCCCAAGCTCACCAGTGCACTCTTTTTTTCTCAGAATGTACCAAACTGTTGATTTGGCCACTCCTAACATTTCTGCTATCTCTCTGATGGATTTCTTCTTTTTTTCAGCCTCAGGATGGTCTGTTTCACCTCCATTGAGAGCTCCTTTGACCGCATGTTGTGTGTTCACAGCAACAGCTTCCAAATGCAAACGCCACACCTGGAATCAACTCCAGACCTTTTAACTGCTTAATTGATGACAGGTTAATGAGGGAAGAGCCCATGCAGCGTTGTTATTTTTTTTTTGCAGCCTTCTGAGTCAATTGTCCAATTACTTTTGGTCCCTTGAAAAAGAGGCGGCTACGTATCAAAGAGCTGTAATTCCTAAACCCTTGCTCCAATTTGGATGTGAATACTCTCAAATTACAGCTGAGAGTCTGCACTTTAAGCCCATATTGATTATATAATTGTATCCTGAATATGTTTTCGTAAACAGCTAAAATAACAAAACTTGTGTCACTGTCCAAATATTTTTGGGCCTAACTGTATATAATTGTTATTATTTTTTTTTTTTCGTATTGTAGCCTGAGCAGCTTCCGTGATCTGGCCTTCACAAAACAAATGCATTTGGTTTACAGCTATTAGTCAAATCAAATAAGGAAATCAGATAAAATTTGTTCAATTTATTGAGCAAGGAAACAACGTTTGCACATCAAACAGAACTCAAAATGCAGCGCATGGGCCTTCCTCGCTCATGATGCGTAATGTAACAAAAAATATGTGTTATCTTAACGGTAAATGTTTTAGACATATTTCCATCTCCCAAATAACATAAGCCCACCTACTGCATCACTCGTTCTTGTTTAAAAAAAATTGCATATCTACGTGCTCTGGGGATAGGCGGGCGCGGAGGCGATTAACTATCAAGCCTGCCGTGGAAAAGACTCTCCGCTGGAACGGAGGTAGTTGGTACAGCTAAGTATTGCTTCGCAAGGACACTGAGTCTCTTGTGTCGTCCCTCATTGTTCTGCCACCACTGTAGTGGGTTGTCCTCGGGTAGGACGCAAGGCTCACTGTAAAAGAGGTCTACTTTGTTGCGGTCTGCGTCTTTAGTGAAGTAGTCATTCCCAAAGAGGGTGTTGAGCGACAGTGCCTTATCGCAAGCCTTTGTTGCTTCTGGCTGGTTATGGTCGTCCGTGGCTGTGCTGGCGCTAGCCTGGGGCTGGTGGTCATCATCGCCAGTGGAGGTATCACGGTCTGGTAGTATCACTGTCTCATACATTTCAGACAGGTTTTTTTTTATCTCCAAGCGGAGAGTTTGCGCTATAAAGCGCATGTGTTTATGTCTCGGATCCAGCGCACTAGCATAGAGCGCTGCCTTGATGCCTAGAAGGGAAATAATGCGGAATGTTTTATTGTCTGTTAGCTTTTTTTTATGCTTAGTCGCCTACACGCTATTACATTAACAATATAAATGAATACATTTTGTTCTATTCCATGTCCAACAATCAATGCCTGTTATATTTTACTATGATCTATCTATAGGCCTATACAACAAGGCAATTTAGCAATTACCAGGGCTGGCGGAGATGTCTGGGACCACGCGCTTTCTCAGCGAGGTTGCCACAGCCTCCTTGAACTCTGAAACAGTCCTGGACTCTCCTTGTCAGCAGGCTGAGTTACGGGATGCTCCAGGCTGATATAGACACGGGTCTCACTGCACAGTGCGGTAGTTGCGCACTTGAGAGACTGGAGTATGGGCAGAATGTCTTCAATAACCTTCCAGTTCTGATCTATGGGTCCTGGCATCATTCAGCTTGGTAATGGTCCTGTCCGAAAGGGTGGCAGTCACCGCCCATCTCTGCTCGTGAAGCCTTTCAAACATATCACAGATAGAATTCCAACGCGTACGGCAGTACTGAATGAGTTTATGCTGGGGAATATTTTGCTGCTCCTGTTTTCTCTTCAGTCCCGCGGTTGCCACAGTACTGTGATGGAAATGTGACACCAGAAATGTGACACCATGCTGCCACAACCCGCATCGCACTGCCTGCTTTAAATCCATCGTTAACGGCGAGTTGGAGCGTGTGTCCAAAGCAGGGTACTGACTCCCACTCCAAAAGTGACTGATTAGCAAGCATCATGTTACTGGCGTTGTCATGTACGCAGGCTGTTACCTTGTCCAGTATTCCCCACTCTTCAGTAGCAGCTTGTAGTTGAGCAGCTATGTTTTGCGCTGTGTGCCTTTCCTCTGAGCTTCGCGTTTGCAACACAGAACTCTTCATCTCCCAGTCCAAAGTGATGTAGTGGCAGGTGATTGTCGTGTATGATTCGGCTGTGAGAGCTGCCCATGAATTGGTGGTGATCGCTATTTTTCCTGCCTGACGAAGGCCAGTTTTCAACTTTTTAACGCACTCTGGGTGTTGAATTTCGATCCTGGCAACGATAGTCTTGCGAGCAGGCACCTTATATTTTGGTTCTACAAACTCCATAAGTGCTTGGAATTCCTCTCTTTCCACGAAGCTCAGTGGTAGCATATCTTTTGTTATCATTGATGCAATGAGTTGCGTTATGTGCTCACTTCTTGTGGGGTCACAACGGCGCCTCACACTAGCAAAGGCAGTGATGGGAGGCTGTTGGTCTCCACACACTTGTTCTAGAATCTTTTCTTTATGTTTTACCTTCATGTGGTTTTGCATACAGCTGGTTGACTTGTGGTATGCAAGTTCAACGTCACAGATTTTGCATTGCACATTTGTTTCACCAATCTGGTGAAAATACTTCCACACCTCGCTTTTTTTGCTCGCCATTTTTTTTTATGTGTGCGCGGCCTTAAAGTTTAAACTAGGCTACGTGATGCACAAAAGCACAAGAATGTATCTATCTAATGTATTGCAATTGTGCTTCTGCTCTTTAGTTTTTTCATATTTTAAATGGAGTTGGTACAGATGTTTAATAACGATATGTAATTAATATATCTAATCATGAATCATATTTAATACATTTTAGGCCCCCACCCCAAATTTTTTTTTAAAAATAAAAACACTACAGCTATTGTCGAATACCCACGTCATTTCGAATAATCGTGCCCATCCCTAGAGCAAAGCTGGCGCAAAAAATGGCTGCCGTAGATGCTGCATATTGGCAACCAAACTGTGGGTCCACCGTACAGTGTAAAGTGCTTTATGTGTCTAGAACAGTGCTACATCCCACAGTGTAAAGTGCTTTATGTGCCTAGAACAGTGCTACGTTCTACAGTGTAAAGTGCTTTATGTGTCTAGAACAGTGCTACATCCTACAGTGTAAAGTGCTTTATGTGTCTAGAACAGTGCTACGTTCTACAGTGTAAAGTGCTTTATGTGTCTAGAACAGTGCTACATCCAATGCAATCAAATATTATTCTAATACTTGTAATGAGCCACCCAAACAACATAGAACCACACCACGTATTAAGACCCAAGCAATAATGGATGTAAAATACTGTTTGAGCTGAAGGTCCAGACACTTTTTTGGTACATACTCTGGAGGGCATGGTTCTGTATTGCAGGCCCTCTGATTCTCTGGAGGCTTACAATCTGGGTCACAGTAGCTGTTCTGCACAACAGAGTAATCGTCAAGGCGCTTACATACCACCTCCTGGCTTTGGGAACCTGAGACACAGACACACAAACACAGAATCCATACACAGAATCCATACACAGAAAATGATTTTTCAATTCTTCCTAAGGATACATTTCGATAACATCCTTTGTAAAGGTGGGTTTGAGGCAGACGCCATATCGCTTACACCCCATAATGAATCCAGAAGTTTTAACGTCATTCAGGATTTCTTTGCAAATAACTTTTACAGAGTGGACAAGCCCAAGCAAGCAAGCCTGGACTACAGTTTCAATATTTACTGCCCCCTCCCACTTTGTGTGTGTGTGTGTGTGTGTGTGTGTGTGTGTGTGTATGAGGTGTGAAAAGTGCCACCCACAAACACGCAGTGCTTTCACCCCCTTATTGCAACGCTAGGGATACATGTGCACATGTGGTACATATGCACAGCTACCTGTGAGGAACGCGTGTCGGCAAGTGAATGGCTGGTGAATATTACGTCCAGATATGCTATAGGTTACTCATTGTAGGCTTTTTGTTATAAAGAGCGTGGGAATAAACCAAATCCATGTCCGCAGCTCTTTCTTCTCGGGCGAAGTAGAACAGTAGTCAATTGAACACTCTTTCATGAAATCGCCCGAATAGCCTGCAATGTTAAGTAATTGTATGGGGCAGAATAAATCTCTACAGAAAACTTTAAGATCGTAGCCTATGTGCTGACCTTCCGCCTCGATTTTATTTTATCATTTGAACGGGAGCTAAGCGATCCCTGACTATCATGGATTTATTGATGTAGCCTATTTAACTTCAAGCCCCTCCGTTGATCCACTCCGTTTACTTATTGGGTTGTGTTATTGTGGCAGCATTATGGCCGACTAATTCATTTTCTGTAGTATTTACATGTCTCCTGCTTGCTGGCTTAATGTACCCTGACTAGTCCTATTGCATATGCAAACTAGGCAGATTTCGACGGAAAAAGACAAAAGTTGAGGCGTACAGGCACACGTGTATGTGCAGACGGCATTGCCGTGCTGGTGACGTGATTGACGTGCATACCAATGACACCTGCACAAGTGTGTGTGACTGTACACCTCAACGGAATAGTCGCAAATAGTATGTCGGGAAAAGACAAAGTTTGAGGCGTAGAGGCACACGTGTGAATGTGCAGGTGTCATAGTTATGCACGTCAATCACGTCACCAGCACAACAATGCCGTCTGCACATACACACGTGTGCCTGGACGCCTCAATTTTAGTCTCTTCCCGACTCACCATTTGCGATGGCTCTTTCCGATGCAATAGTTATGATGGCTATAGACTTTTTTAAATTCCCTATAATTCCTAATTGAAAAGACGTTGTTCTAAATCCACTACTGCAACGCTAAATATTGCCCTGTAGGAAAACCTCATTCCTTCATGCTAAAATGTTTTTAAGTGTTTTCAAGTGACTCCAAAACTACATCTGAAACGGGTCCGATCTGTTTCGAACAAAATTAGGCCTATATGCTTTTTTAGAAAGGGGAAAAATATGGGAGATGTACGGGAAAATATTTAACGGTATATGCAGTGGAAGAGAAGGTTTATATATGAGAATTCAAAGAAAAACGTGAGGGTTGACAGTTAGCCTAGACTATGTTACATAGGCTTGTGAAAATTAGTCCAGATATCCTATAGGCTACTTATTGTAGGCATTTTTTTTTATAACCAGCATGGAAATAAAATAAATCCAGGTCCGCAGCGCTCTCGTCGGGCGAAGTAGAACAGTCAATTGAACACCCTTTCATGAAATAGCCTGCAACATTTATAAATTTTATGGGACAGAAAGAATATATCTCTACAGTGGCAAAGCCTATATGCATGGGCCTGAGAAAATGTGGTTGGACATAACATGTAGGCCTACTCAAGTGACTAACGTTACAATACATGAGTCCAGTGCCTATACATCAATAAATCCATCATGGTCAGGAATTGCTTGTAGCTCCCGGTCAAATGATAAAATAGACCTCCCCATCCTTTTTTCCAAATCACAGTTTAAATGTAGAGCTACTAAAACAACCGCACATCATGAGTTACGCTAATAGCTTATAGTTCCCATTCAAATGATAAAATAGGCATCTTAATACTCTCACTCTTCAAACAGACTATCAGAAGTTGGATCAATAGATCGTAGCATATAGTGACTTCACGCATGAAAAGTTTGTTTATTTTATCATTTGAACGGGAGCTATGCGATTCCTGACTATCATGGATTTATTGATGTAGCCTATTAAATTTCAAGCCCCTCTGTTGATTCACTCCGTTTACTTATTGGGTTGTGTTATTGTGGTAGCATTATGGCAGACTAATTAATTTGCTGTAGTATTTACATGTGTCCTGCTTACTGGCTTAATATAGCCTAGGCAATGTAAACTAACTAGTCCTATTGCATATGTAAACTAGGCAGATTTCGATGGGAAAAAGTTGAGGCGTACAGGCACACGTGTATGTGCAGACGGCATTGCTGTACTGGTGACGTGATTGACGTGCATATCATTTTCGTTTGGGAAAAACATGCTAGTTGCAAAGGGAAAACCATCATCCTGTAGAGCCTACATCCTATGTTGTATCTAATTGTTCCAAAACTGTCTTTATCATTCTGAAACCATAACACAACAAATGTTGAGGTTGAGGATGTCTAACATTCACTCCTGCCAGAAGAGGCAAAAATTATCTGATGTTATTAGTTTTAAGAAGGAAAAATGACATGGGCAAATATTATCTAACTGCACTCCATTTTAAAAACAAGGAAAGTATCCCAGGATTTATCCAAACAAAAGTTTAAATATGCTTGATGTTTCTGTTACGGGTCTCACGGCTGGCACGACAGTAGCAAATTAATAGATTTTTAGCTTTTTTTCAGTTTTCTGTAAAACATAAATCAATTGTTAAGGATGAAGACGCGAACCATGCGTTGCTCTTCCCAATTATCCTTTGAAGAGAGGTCGGCAACCCCCCCACCTTATGAAACTGGGCGCAACTTCACTGTAGCACATTGGTTCCTCTCTTTCCTAAATACCCAGCCTAAGTTTCTTCTAACAATTGTGGTAATTAAATGTATACATTTAAATACTGTGCTTGTTACAACTTACAAAAAAACCAAAGTACTCAGCAAGACTTAAAATCCTATTCCACAATTATTACAAAAGATGAATACAAAAATAGTCATAAATTTGAGCGTACCACATTTCCACCCTCTATGTCTACACCAACTTCCCTGCACAACACCCAGGTTACATGGGTGGTGTGACCAATGCACGACAGCTATTCATCAAGAAGTTGGGCAGAGCTTTTGATGCCACATTTGAAGAGGCATATGGAGTGTATGCCCTACCTCCAAAAGCATATTACAGAGGCAATGGCAAGATGTTGGATTAAAAAACAATGCAGCCACCACCCAGCCACAGGAGAACTTCAGATCTGTGGTAATCTAAAAGGAGATATTTAATAAATTGTCCTGAGATTAAACCACTTTTTATGCTTTTTCAACGTGATGTTCTTTACTTTTGTGCCCATATAGGATCCTTCCTTTTCAGCCACAGCCACTGGCTACTTCTTTCTGCTACACCTGATATAGCTTTTATGGTCTGGCACAATTCTTTGCCGCAGATCCCTAACTCCTTAAGTAGTTTGGTTGTTGATATTGCCACAAATCCACGGCATCCAACTTCCACAAGACACACCTTTGTTCTCCAACCTTGTTGTTCTGCCTCAGCTGCTAATTCGCTATAGCGTAGTTTATTTCTTTCGTATGCCTCGTCTATTGCTTCTTCCCACGGGACTGTTAGCTCTATAAAATAAACAATTTGTTGTGTGTTTGACCAGAGTAATAAATCTAGTCTTAAGTTGGTTGTTGCAATCTCTGATGGGACTCTCAGTTGTTGGCCGACATCAGCAAGCATTTTCCAATCACATGCTCTCCTCAGCTGCCCTGAGTATTGTTTTGCCCTATAATTTGTCTTTCCCGGTACTCCCTCCCTGACAAAGCGAATGTGGTGCATGTCGCCCTCTGCTCCAATTGGCAGGGCATTAACTGTTGAGCGCCTATGCTCTATTTCTTCCGCCAAGCATTAGTACTTGATTGTTACGCCAGGTGTTTCTTCCTTGAGTAAGGCTCGTCCTGCACCCAGCCATTATGTGTTTAAGATTAGCCGTCCCGCCACTGAGGGGAAATGTTGGAACCTCACCTACCCATTGGCTAAGATTTGTCGGTGTTGGCAGTACATCGTAGGTTGCCCTAACAATGAAGCTAATTCTTGTGGATTCCATTCCCCACAAGTCCTTCCAGGTAATTTTCCTTTGCTCTACACTTTCCCAGTTCATCCATCGTCCTTGTTTGGCTTGTGAGACAGTTTTAGCGCTCCTTACTGCTTCCTCTTGCTTACGAATCTCTTCTATGACTAATTTGCGTTGTTCCAAAGGGGTTGCTTTTGACCATCTGTTTGCTTGTACCAAGTCCAAATCCTCCTCGTCCATGTTGTACATGTTCTACTATTTCCGTATGTTTAAGGGCTGCTTTTGCTTGCAGTACTGCCTCTTTTGGATTCCATTTCCGTCCTGCTGCTAATGTGGGTGCCGCTTTTCTTACCATACTATCTCGGGATTCCGTAAATGTCATTTCTAATCTAGCTTTAGTGCACTTAAATTCCTCTGTAAACCCAGTAAGCGACAGCTCCAGGGCACCTTTCTCAATAAGAGTCAGGCTACTAAGACACCGTGGCACCCCTAACCATTTGCTAGCATAAAAGCTGACTCTTCTTTCTAGCTTTTCAACTTCAGTGATGGGTATATCTATCTACACTGTCAATGGCCACATGAGCCGGGGTAGAAGTCCAAACTGTAGGCACCGTAGTTTTAGCATTCCTGACAATCCTGACTTCTCAATGCTTTCTAGGCCTCTATTCAATTCTATCCTTAATTCCTCCACCTGCTCAGTGTCTTTAAGGGTAGCATTGTACCACTTTCCGAGACTTTTGACAAGCTTTTCGATCACGGTTGGAATTGGATCCTCCTCTATGAAGAAAGTTTTGTTGCACAATTTTCCCTTAACAACTGATATGCTTCTGGATTTGCTTGGTTTTACTTTCATTCTAGCCCATTTAAGGTTATCATTAAGTTTGCTTAGCAGTCTTTTAGTACACGGAGCAGTTGTCGTCAATATTGTCATATCATCCATCTATGCTCGTATGGGAGGGAGGCGTAATCCTGCCCTTACCTTTTGCCTACCAACGACCCATTTTGATGCTCGGACTATTACTTCCATGGCCATAGTAAATGCCAAGGGTGAGATAGTACATCTGGCCATGATGCCAATCTCCAGACGTTGCCAATCGGACAATTAGATACAACATAGGATGTAGGCTCTACAGGATGATTGTTTTCCCTTTGCAACTAGCATGTTTTTCCCAAACGATCTACAGATTGTTAGGCATTCTGTTATCACAAATGGCTTGAAAAATAGTGCATATAACATATAGCTGCAGTAAAGATGAAACAAATCTCCCCTAGGGTGCATGCCCCTGGACCCCCCTAGGTTTGGCTAAGCCCAAAACATATGGCTCCACCCCTGCTGTGCGGCCTATATGTATTTTTCTATAGGCACTATAGAACACGATTTATACACGATTTAATGAAATAGTGTTTAATTGACTGCAGTACTTCGCCCAACAAGAAGTATCTATGAACGTGGATGTGGTTTATTTCCATGCTGGTTTCAAAAGTACAATTCTTAGCATATCTGACATACATAACATGGCTAAACCCTCCCACTTTTCTTGGGATTCTCCAGTATTTTACCCTTCTCTCTGTCCTCCTGTTTAAATATTTTCAAGTCACTTTAAAACACTTCAAAATACTTTAGCATGATCAAACGGGATTTTACATGGCGGTTTTGCGATGCAGCTAGCAGATTTACAACAGTCTTTTCAATGCGAAGAGCCATCGCAAATGGTGGGTCGGGAAGAGACTATAGTTGAGGCGTACAGGCACACATGTGTATGTGCAGACGGCATTGTTGTGCTGGTGACGTGATTTGACGTACACAACAATGACACCTGCACATACACGTGTGCCTGTATGCCTCAACTTTTTCCCATCGAAATCTGCCTAGTTTGCATATGCAATAGGACTAGTTAGTGTACATTGCCTAGGCTATATTAAGCTAGCAAGCAGGACACATGTAAATACTACAGCAAATTAATTAGTCTGCCATAATGCTACCACAATATCACAACCCAATAAGTAAACGGAGTGAATCAACAGAGGGGCTTGAAATTTAATAGGCTACATCAATAAATCCATGAAAGTCAGGAATCGCTTAGCTCCCGTTCAAATGATAAAATAAAGTTTTCATGCGTGAAGTCACTATATGCTACGATCTATTGATCCAACTTCTGATAGTCTGTTTGAAGAGTGAGAGTATTAAGATGCCTATTTTATCATTTGAATGGGAACTATAAGCTATTAGCGTAACTCAGGATGTGCGGTTGTTTTAGTAGTTCTACATTTAAACTGTGATTTGGAAAAAAGGATGGGGAGGTCTATTTTATCATTTGACCGGGAGCTACAAGCAATTCCTGACCATGATGGATTTATTGATGTATAGGCACTGGACTCATGTATTGTAACGTTAGTCATTTTAGTAGGCCTACATGTTATGTCCAACCACATTTTCTCAGGCCCATGCATATAGGCTTTGCCACTGTAGAGATATATTCTTTCTGTCCCATGAAATCAATAAACGTTGCAGGCTATTTCATGAAAGGGTGTTCAATTGACTGTTCTACTTCGCCCGACAAGAGCGCTGCGGACCTGGATTTATTTTATTTTCATGCTGGTTATAAAAAAAATGGCTACAATAAGTAGCCTATAGGATATGTGGACTAATTTTCACAAGCCAAACAAGCCTATGTAACATAGTCTAGGCTAACTGTCAACCCTCACGTTTTTCTTTGAATACTCATGTATAAACCTTCTCTTCCACTGCATATACCGTTAAATATTTTCCCGAACATCTCCCATATTTTTCCCCTTTCTAAAAAAGCATATAGGCCTAATTGTGTTCGGGCCCCTTGGGATATTTGTTTGTGTGTGTGTGTGTGTGTGTGTGTGTGTGTGTGTGTGTGTACGGACGTTTGTCTTAAAACTAGGTTAATGTATGAAAACCAACAAGCCTGAGATCAAATTAAAATAATGTTAAATTATTTTTATTATATTATTTGTTTTTTAAACTTAGTTTGAGCTGATGTTGCTCTCTGGCTGTTCTCCCTCTTACTGTGTCATTGTCTGCATGTTTACTGTGTATCTTGTGAAGTGTCTTTGGGTATATACAAATAAAATTTATTCTTATTAATATTTATTTCAAGAATTTATAAAAGAAGGGCCCTGTCCTAAAAGTAACTATAGGCAAAAAAAAATATTTTAACGTATTATCAATACATTTCTCATGATAGCACATTGTAATGTCTATGGGTGAATGAAAAAAATCGCGATTCAGATCAGTCCTCTTGAAATCTCAATATTTAACACAAATTTAGTATGCCACCATGCAGGATCTCCCGCAAAACTGTCATGATTTGCTTTATGACACAAGGAAGTGTCAGGAAAATCAGGAAGAGCTGCTCATACTTGGAGTATAGTCGTTGATCATGCTAGTGATATTTAGTGACGGCGAGCATCCTGCATGTCTTCTTTGCGACAGTTAGGGAACATAATTGCACCAAACAAACGGTAGGGGTTGCCAAAATCACCTACTATAGGACACTACTCTTAACAAAACTTCTTAATGCTGCTAGAGACAAAAAACTAACACTGTCCTACCCTAAAGTGGGGTATTGACTTCCCCTCTCCACTATGTTATGTTACATCTTAACCAATAAGAATTGATCACTTCTCGATGGCACATATTGACCAATAATAATGTATTAGTATTAGTATGTAATTTGCACAACTTGTAGGGAGAGGCAAACACTAGGCAGTTCTACAAAAATTAAATTCTATGTAAACATCACATGAAGAAGTCCTTTCTTCACCTCTTAGAGTAATTTCCACTTAATTTCACATTCTTTGATAATATGTAGGTCTTTTTGTCAGATTCGACTTTCTGCTTTATCAGTTTATTTACTAAGTGTGGCTGCAAGCTGACCAGGGGCCTTTACTACGATAGAAGGTTAAACTACTCCGATCTAACTCGGGGTTAACAAGGAAAGTTGGATTTGACAAACTCTGATTATCCAAATGGCTGTTAAATGGTACTACGATGGTGATTAAGATGTGTGTTAGTTAAATTGGTGTTAATTCCATGGAGCTTGGGCGCATTCGGATAAAAGGGGCACGGTTGGCAACGCAGATAATTTGGCCAATGGCTCATGCTCCGTATTTTTGACTCTGGAAGACAATACATTGATAATCAGGATAGAATCAGTCAGGATATTAGGATATTAGTAGTTTAAATGTTAACAGCTAAGTCTTAGCAGCGCATTGCCGAGAATAAAGTCGTAACTGTGTTCTTGTCATGTGCATGTTTCTGCAACTATGGTAAATTTTACTCTCTAAAATTTAAATAATGGAACCTCTATGATTAATAATTTTAGCAATGCATTTTGCATTACGGACTCGTTTCATTTGTAATATAATTGAGATGTAAGGATACATAAAATAATCTAATATGTGAAAACAATTAGGATTAGGCAATTATAGCCTAAACATGGGCAACTCCCTAAAGTACCTAGGCTCTATGAATGCAAAGACATTCTAAGAATAATTTCAGGTGAAACCCCATCGGAGAGCCCATTTGAGATTATAAACTACTACAGGTATACTTTATTTTAATTAACTGTAAAAGTAGGCTTTTCGGTTTAGAATACACTTTTTTGGAAGCTAGCTTTGAATTGGTAAGAGCTTTATAGGCTATATATTAACACTATAAGGCTAAATGTTATGAAACTAAGTGTTCATTTTGAATGATCTAAACGACTGACTGACAAAAACATTATATTTGTTTCCAGTCCAGCAGTTTTCCAACGCTATACGTGGAGCAATTTTATTGCATTACAGAGTTATAGAGCGCCCTAATATTGTTAGCACCGAGTTAACCATGAACAGAAACTGCTCAGAGCAGTTTAGAGATGCAGCATAAATTGCTCTTACCCAGCCTTTATAGTATGGGTTAATCGGGAAGTTACCACCAACGTCATAAAGTTACTCCAGAATTTACCGGGGTAAGCCAGTTACTTCGCTTCGGTCTCTGATCCCTATGATATATTTGGAGCTTGCTAGATACTGTATATTTTAACTTTGTACTGGGCAGTAACATCTGTTATTGTATCCATCATTCTTTCTTATAATGATCTATCAGATTATAATTAATCGTGGACATATAATATTGAATCGGACAGGAATAGCATATAGATTTATTTTTACAATGCTTTTGATTTCACTATCACAATAATTCCCATAAATTGGTTATAAAACTTCACACTCAACATTGATGCATCCATTTTATCTGTTTGGTTTAGAGTGCAAAAAATATAATAAGTTGAAAGCTAACATTCCCCACTTTAGCGTAGCGTGTAAACTCAAAATGTGTTTTCGTGGTCCGTGTGACTGATAATGATAGCGCAGGTCTCATATGCAAATTTGTTGATTCATTCAAAATACACAATATCCATGTGTTTTGCTAAAATATGGAACATATTTTGCATTTATTAAAGACTAAATGATGAGTGATATGACATATGATCTCACTAGAGAGAAAAAGTCAAAGGAAGTAAATAAACACCACAGTATTTTATAATGTTCATCATCATCATCATCATCATCATCTTCATCCGCTTTGTCCGGGGTCGGGTCGCGGAGGTAGCAGTTCCAGCAGGGCATCCCAAACTTCCCTTTCCCGGGCCACATTAACCAGCTCTGACTGGGGATTCCAAGGCGTTCCCAGGCCAGTGTGGAGATATAATCCCTCCACCTGGTCCTAGGTCTGCCCCGCGGCCTCCGCCCAGCTGGACGTGCCTGGAACACCTCCCTAGGGAGGCGGCCAGGTGGCATCCTTACTAGATGCCCGAACCACCTCAACTGGCTCCTTTCTACGCAAAGAAGCAGCGGCTCTACTCCGAGTCCCTCACGAATGGCTGAACTTCTCACCCTATCCCTAAGGGAGATGCCAGCCACCCTCTGGAGGAAACTCATTTCTGCCGCTTGTATCCGCGATTTATAATATTTTGTAATTAATATTTAACGGCTTGCTTTCACAGTATAAAACAAATCACCTTTAAATACATGTAAAATATGTAAGTAACTCCATAGCCTGTGTACTCCACACGTATAGCAGGTAAGCCTAAATAGTCTAACGGTGTCTTTAAGTAGCTTACCTTCAGCACAAGAGGCTGAGCATTCTGACCAGGGAAGGTGGTGCCAGGAAAATCCCATCTCATTTTCTCCACTTCCTGTGCGCTGGATAGGTACATTGAACTTGTAACGGATTCCCAGGTTCTGTTCCTGGAGAAGCACCTAGATAGCAGTGGAGAAGAACGAGTGAGAGGGCTCGCCGAACAACATTTAGAACCACAATCAGAAAATGTCAATAGATGAGATATGCTTTGGTGGCAGATCTAAGATGACACGGTTGCCTTTGATGGTAAGTTGGGGATCGATCATTTTGACTGCTTCCCACATAAATGATTCCTATAGTCTGTGTGGGTCTATATCTGTTCTAGCCATTGGGCTGGGCCATGTTTCTGTAGGCACCATGGGAATGATTCCTACAGCTTCATGTGTGGCTGTGCAGCTGCTTGAGCATGTCTTCCTGTACTACTGTGTGGTCTGCTATTTCAGGCTCCATGTCCAAGCTAAAGCCATTATGTGGTCCTGAGGAGCGCGAGCACATACAGTACACACTCACAAGAAACACAAATACTTACTCTTGTCATTTCACACATTTAAAAGTTGCAGTTAGACATGGCAGAAAAGAAGGCATACAAACATTCACCCACTCCCAATTACGTGCCAGACTGTGTTTTTGCTCAGCCAGTAAAGAGCTGTTTGAATATTCACATATGAATAACTGTTCAACCCAAACCACTGGCAGCGGGTCATGTAAGGTTAGCATCACAGATGTTGGGTTTTAGTGTACAAAACTAGACAATACGAAAAAAGTTGAAGTTCTTGCTTGTCTGCACATAATCTGGATATTTACTGTAAGGCTTGTCTTTTTTGTCTTTTCTGGCAGAGCCTCTTTATAATAAAGATTTGTAGAAACCACTAAGAAAGTAGAAATAACAAAGAGTCTTATAACGGTGATGATATTGAGTCAAAATATATTTTCTGAAAGGGGCAATTTGAACGTTGTTAACATACAGGACACAAAGCTAAAAATAAACATAATTTACCATGACAACCAAGTTTTCGGTGGTGGCCCCCAAGGCCTCCAGGGATTCTGGTTCGTCCGAGGGCCTCTTATAGTGGAATGCAGTCCCTACAATGTCAAATTTCCTTGGCCAATCAATGGTCCACGCTCCATTGATGTAATAATCATCACCTTCTGACTTTAAAGCTAGGGGGCAGAACCAGAAAAACAATGGAGTATATTTAGGAGGTACATGACAGTAAAGGGAGACCATTCAGGTGTGACCTTGTTACAATTCAGTACCAAGGACAAAATGTCTAGCCGATATTTTGGTATGATGTCAACACTATCATTCACCAGGAGCTTAATCAACGTACGTACTTTTAGTCCCTAACTAAAAACCCAACAGCACTTCGGACACAAACAAATCAATGAAAGGTAGAACACACACATTGAATCCTCTATTTTACACATTCCAATCATACACAGACACTTCACACACAGTAAATTCAAACGTACAGATGTGTCGACACATTAAATCAGCTTTCAGGTAAAAACTTGGAATAACCTCTTGAATACCATTCCATCCAGTCATCGAAACAAAGTTTTGGCTACAAGCAAAACAGATCTTAAATGATCTCCGTTCTCAGCATTGAAATGGGGCCAAATTAGGGAGAAGCAATCTGACCACTGCTTCCTCTCCCTATGGCTTATGGCTACAAAACGCTCTTCACTAATATTAAAAAGATAGAAAGAACAAGAGCGTACTCCTCCATTTCAGAAAGGTTACATTTAAAGCTTTTCATCAAAGGCCTTATTTCTAAAAGAACATTGAAATCCAGTAATGCATTGAAATGATGAGACATTGTGTTTAATCTATCTAACCTCAATAGCTAATAAAAACAGTCATATTAATAACGATGAGGAAGTCAAGTGAAGAGGTACAACTTACCAATGTAGTTTTTTGACATGGCAATTTCTTTTATTTCAATATGAACCGAGCCCTTTGGTATTTGAACAACTTCCATGTAGCCTAGGAGAAACGGTTAGGTCCAGATAAGATGTGTCAGAAGAATCAAACAAATTTGAAGTATTCCTATTCATTGTGAACACCCTAAAAGGACAAAGCTCGTCTGCACTTAGAGGAGGGTGCATTATTAACCATACCATAGAAGGAGACGTGATTGACCTCTCCCTCTTGGACAATGAGCCAAAATAAAGTCTTAATTCTTAACTCTCAAATACTTTTCGATGATGTTGTAATGCAAGGTAAGTCTATTGGTTTATGTTTTGACAACATGTTTTTCTCCAGAGACACACACTGTATAATTGTTTCACAAAGGATGGAGATAAAATACGTAAAAATATAAAGACAAAAGGGTAAGAATTTGCACCTTGCTGTATGCTGACAATCATAGAAGGGAATCTAATTCTACAGGCTGTTCTAACTGAAGGCAAGGAGGATTTACATCACGCTGCATTTTTCTTTGTCTTCTTTCTCTTCTTCAATGAGGTCATTAAAAGGTGTACAGACTAGTATCTTCTTTACAATAGCACATTTGTGAACCAATGTGTAAAAGATAAATAAAAATTGTACTGACCATCTACCATGTACTTCATCATTGTGCATCTTTCTACACAAATATTTTCTTTA
Organism: Galaxias olidus; assembly: GCA_026901105.3. Lineage (NCBI taxonomy): Eukaryota > Metazoa > Chordata > Actinopteri > Galaxiiformes > Galaxiidae > Galaxias > Galaxias olidus. The sequence continues at coordinate 82,473 of JAPMUY010009881.1, forward strand.
TAGTCACATTTTGCCTCCTAAACTGTGATCCCCATCTGTAACATTACAATGCAAAATACTATATACTACATCCTTATTTTGTGAATTTCTAATAATTCAACTGAGCTATCCTGAATATTGGTCCTTTACACTATATCTCATCTTGACAAAAGTACTAATTCAGCCAACTGTTTGGTTTAGGGTACCACCCCAGCAATAGGCAGTGTTCTCTTTTTAGAGTGTACTATATTGACCATGTTGTATATGAACTCTGGAGTAATGTAGTGAAAGCTTTACCTCCTCTGGGTAGTGAGTTGTTGAACAGTCCTTCGGTGGCTTCACATGTGCTACCATCCCCTCCACACACCCGGCAACGGTCCTCCTTGGCATCCGAACCTAGAATGTTGTCACAACCCACGTGCTGAGGGAGGAGCCAGAGTGAATTATGAATGATGTGACTGTTAGCAATGGTTATCAATATCCATTGATAACCACATATCTCCTGTATGAGTTTAGATACATCTATAAAGACGTGAGAATGGCATGGTATGTACCGTTTTAATTGACTGAGTAAGGGACAGTGTATGATCTTGACAAAATTAAAAAAAGATTATCATCTCAACTCTTCGCTTTCTATTTGCTTATTTCTCTGTCATTATCTCTCTTTCTGGTCTTTCTTTAATGTGCTGTGCGTTGGTCTTGCTGCTCTAAAGTAGAAGCATTTGTTCAAAGCTGTTTGGGCGCCTCTAACAGGCTTCCCAGCAGTGTTCCCACATTTATCACAGCCCCGTATACTCAGGCACGTAAATCAGAGAAAACACCTCAGATCACAACCAAAAATAAACCTGTACTGCTTCTTTGGTAGGAATATTCCACTAATATATATATATATATATATATATATATATATATATATATATATATATATATATATATATATATATATATATATATATATATATATATATATATATATATATATATATATATATACACACACATATATACACACACACACACAGGAAGTCCCCGGTTTACAGCATTTCGACTTACGGCAACTCGTCGTTACGAACGAGGCTCCATAAACCTTAATAATTTTAAGTTCCGTTATACGTACATGCGTTCGTATGTATGAACGGCGACGGAACTAGTGCAAGCCAGCAAACCACAGTAAAAGTAAGTGCTGACACTCAAATTTTGTTTACATTATACTTATGTACATGCATTATTGTTAGTTAGTATGATTTACGTACATACGAATAATAGTATAGGCCTGTGTTCCGACTTACCTATAAAACGGACGAAAGAACGGAACTGGTTTGTAACCCGAGGGCCTTCTGTATGTATGTATGTATGTATATATATATACACACATATGTATATATATACACTCACTGGCCACTTTATTAGGTACACCTTACGCTAGTACCGGGTTGGACTCCCTTTTGCCTTCAGAACTGCCTTAATTCTTCGTGGCATAGACTCAACAAGGTGCTGGAAACATTCCTCAGAGATTTTGGTCCATATTGACATAATAGCATCCCTCAGTTGCTGCAGATTTGTCAGCTGCACATCCATGATGCGAATCTCTCGTTCCACCACATCCCAAAGGTGCTCTATTGGATTGAGATCTGGTGACAGTGGAGGCCATTTGAGTACAGTGAACTCATTGTCATGTTCAAGAAACCAGTGTGAGATGATCTGAGCTTTGTGACATGGTGCGTTATCCTGCTGGAAGTAGCCATCAGAAGATGGGTACACAGTGGTCATAAAGGGATGGACATGGTCAGCAACAATACTCAGGTAGGCTGTGGCGTTTAAACAATGCTCAATTGGTACTAAGGGGCCCAAAGTATGCCAAGACAATATCCCCCACACCATTACACCACCACCACCAGCCTGAACCGTTGATACAAGGCAGGATGGATCCATGCTTTCATGTTGTTTACGCCAAATTCTGACCCTACCATCCGAATGTCGCAGCAGAAATCGAGACTCATCAGACCAGGCAACATTTTTTCAATCTTCTATTGTCCAATTTTGGTGAGCCCGTGCGAATAGTGGCCTCAGTTTTCTGTTCTTAGCTGACAGGAGTGGCACCCGGTGTGGTCTTCTGCTGCTGTAGCCCATCTGCTTCAAGGTTCAACGTGTTGTGCGTTCAGAGATGGTCTTCTGCATACCTTGGTTGTAACGAGTGGTTATTTGAGTTACTGTTGCCTTTCTATCATCTTGAACCAGTCTGGCCATTCTCCTCTGACCTCTGGCATCAACAAGGCATTTTCGCCCAGAGAACTGCCGCTCACTGGATATTTTCTCTTTTTCGGACCATTCTCTGTGAACCCTAGAGATGGTTGTGCGTGAAAATCACAGTAGATCTGCAGTTTCTGAAATTCTCAGACCAGCCCGTCTGGCACCAACAACCATGCCACGTTCAAAGTCACTTAAATCACCTTTCTTCCCCATTCTGATGCTCTGTTTGAACTTCACCAGGTGGTCTTGACCATGTCTACATGCCTAAATGCATTGAGTTGCTGCCATGTGATTGGCTGATTAGATATTTGCGTTAACGAGCAGTTGAACAGGTGTACCTAATAAAGCAGCCAGTGAGTGTATGTATTCCCCAGCATTACTCAAAACCTTTTTTTTTATTACAAATGTATCAGGACGGAGGTGTGATGGAGTGACAATTAGAGAAAACTAACTCTGTTTGTTGTAAGCCAGACATAGAATTCAGCTCATTTTGCATGCTGAGTCTGGGTGAATATTGAAGTCTGGACCATGTTGTTTTCCTAACATACACACATACAGTTACTTATTGGGCTTAATGTACTGAGCTCATACTTAATACAGACACAAATGACGATCCCATTGATAAATACAAACTTACAATTATATTTTAAATATACCATTCTGAAAATAAATGGCATAATTCTTTTAACTTTAACGTCCAATAATTATGAATCATAATGTTTCGCAATTGAGGTTCCACAAAATTCTGGTACAAAAACAAACAGAACACAAACAATAACACAAAGGTTTGATTGTTCATAAATGCCCAGTATAGAGAACCAATGAGGCCACGCCCCCATTTATCTCTTGCACTACGGAAGTGTTCTGGCCATTCATTTTGTCGTCTATACTGGGGTTAAAATGGGCAGGAATGAACCATTGACAACCTCCTGATGTTGCCATGCTCTTGTCTAGCAACTCACTTTGCACTCTCCATTGATGCAGATATCCAGGGAGTCAGCCTGACAGCGTGTTCCATCAATGACTGCCGGGGAGCGCTCCGTATAGAAGTTGTAGCCTTCTGCCAGGCAGTTTAATGCACAGTGCTTCACACCTCCTGGTAACAGTTTGCACGCACAAATAAACAGAGATAAATGCAAAGTTACACACACTAGTTGCTCATTAGCCTAACTGGAGAATTAACTCATTCAATCAAGCTTGAGTTGCATTACACACTTTATAAGTCAGAAACCCATTCTGTCTAATGAAAAACAATAAATTAAAATATAGTAGCGTATCTGCAGGTCAGTTTGGACACCAGAACTCCAAGCCACTTCAAGACCATGTGTGATAACCGTAATAACACTAAGAGCTCCAAGACGTCAGCTCTAGAGCTGGTATCAGTGTAGGGCTGGGCGATGTGGCCTACAAAAATACAGTTAGGGACCATTTTCCATTATAATCTTGATTTCTCTTGTTTTTCTCTAAACAAACTTAAAAAAGACCAAATACCGTGTTTTAACTACGTATTTTCTTTATTGTTTAAATGAAAAATTAGGTTTAGGTATAAGTTAGGTAACTTATCTAGACATATGTGTGCACCAAAACACTCCTGCTAACCTATCAGTCATCGGTTTGTCATTTTTTATCATTGCAGCTAAATGGGAAAATGTAACTACCCCAAATCACTGGAAATAAAATGTATGTATAAACTATCTGGATGATTTGGGAAATGTTCGCAAGACATTGAGATAATGTAATATAAAAAATAACTGAACTATTCCTTTAACTGTGCATCTAATTGTTGTTGCGTGACGCTCACCTCTATGGCTTGTGTAGCAACAGTTGTGTTACATTTGTACAACTACTCATTTTAAGTAAACTTTAAACTGAACAGAACTAATAGATGTGTTTGACTTTATGCATCCTACATGGTGCCATTTCTTTACTTTACACTAGGCATCATGAATAAGATTGGCATTGCTCGCTAGACCCAGTTTAGCTTGTAACTTGGAGAGGGCGTGCACATCGGGTGTTTGACGGTGTGAGGCGCTAAAAGCACAACAACACAGATCAGACTTTTTTTTTACACAGTAGGGCCTACTCCTGCATGCAGCAGATTTGTTTTCTCTTTACTAAAGTAAATAAGTTCTGTTGGCGTTCATAGACTTACAATTTTTTATAAAGTTAATGTTGCTATGTCAATTGTGCCGCACACCTAGTTTAAATTGTGATTGTCTCGATTTACACTTTTTACACAACGTGCTAACTCATAATGACGTTAATCGATTAAATCGTCAAATCGCCCAGCCCTATTTCAGTGTAACAATAAAACCAAAGGAGCTAGCCAAGGATGCCAGGATAAAACCCTGGAGACATCCATAGGCCTTATGTTTAGTCTTTACACAGATGGTCATTGTCCAATACATTACTGTGAGCCAGCCAGTTGATAATGACTGAAGTCATCAGCAGGCAATGGAGCCCAGCTATAAAAGAGTTCAACCTACAGTACATGTTGGCATTTTGATTTGATTTTGTTGAGTGGTCAGGACGTCTATGAGTATTCAACTCCTTTTGAATTAATTTGGTTTATTGTTTTTATGGAATGTATTGAGGCGCGACCAGTTGGCCATCTCTGCCAGACATCGCCACGTGACCTTTCATAGTACTGTTCAATGGTTAAACCCTTTAAGGGAACAAGAGTAGCAGTCCCAACTCCTTACACTCTGGGCAAGGCTCTGGCACTATCAGCCGCTCTGCATTTGGGAATCCAATGAATTCTTCTTGCATCAAGAATAACATTTCTTCTGTTAGTGTTTTCTGGGTACGCAAAACTAGTTGGTCTTCAGAATGTGACTCACGGCCCCAACAGTACCATAGAGAATGGGAAGGTACAAAAGTCCACAAACTACATTCAAAAGAGAGAGTTGGGAGGAATCAATGGCTGTGCCACACCCAACTCACCACCAGTGAAAGGCTTCCAGTTATAGAACTTCCCACGGAAGGGCATGCTGTCGAAATCGGCACACTGCTTTTCGCGGAAGTCCCGGGACCCAGCAGAGCATGTCTGCAAAACCAAAATACTGCACTTAAAGTTGTTCTCTGGATGAATAACACGATACAGAGATGGAGCTGGCTTATAAAAAGATGAATAACACGATACAGAGATGGGGCCGGTTTACAGAAAGATGAATAACACGATACAGAGATGGAGCTGGCTTACAGAATGATGATTATTACCAGCGTAAGGAGGAACTAATCTGTCACTCATAATTACACAACACTCCATATTGAGGATAAAAATCCATATAATTATCAGAACCATTGCAACATCAGTCCAAAATCTGTCCAAATTGTCCTGTTTGTTATTAGGTGATCTCAGCATGAACAGGCACCCTCAAAGTTGTGATAGAATCAAGTTGCTACAGCAGTAGGTGAAATAGAAAAAAATAGAGGGAGGAAAGGAGGTATAATGTATTGTGAAAGAGAGAAAATAAGCTATAATGACCATGACTTAATTCTAGTCTTAGTGAACACAGTGTGTGTGTGTGTGTGTGTGTGTGTGTGTTATGAGGTGTGAAACTTATGAGGTGTGAAAAGTGCCACCCACAGGTACGCAGTGCTTTTACCGCATCATTGCTACACAGGAAGTACGTGTGCACTGTGCATGGGATTTTATATGGCACTAATTAGCCTTGCAGTAAGCAGACGCAAACAATTCGTTGAGGAAAGACAAAGGTTGAGGCGGACAGGTGCACATGCACTTCAGGCATAGCGATGCACACGTTGCTGTGCACACTTACTTCACGCGTAGCAGTGATACGGTGAAGGCACTGTGTGCTTGTGGGTGGTATTTTTTTATTATTATTATTATTATTATTATTATTATTATTATTATTATTATTATTATTAATAATAATAATAATAATAATAATAATAATAATAATAATAATAATAATAATAATAATGATAATAATAATTAGAGATGCACCGACTGTGAAATTCTGGGCCAATACCGATGTATAAAATAACAATTTGGTCGACAGCCAATGCCGATGTTTTTAGGTCTATTTTTTTTTGTTATTTACCCCACCCTTTTGTGCCAGGGAAACAGAAATCTACATAATAAAAAAATAATTGAACTGTTTTGAATAGGTATGCTAATTTGCATTAAGAATTTAATCGATCAATAGATTCAAATTAAACAGTTAAATTGAACAGTTTCGGATCTTGTCTTTTAGTTCAGATTCACGGCGTGTGTTCGTATCCCGTATGTGTTCTGTGCCTTTAAGAAGCATTTGTTTATGAGTGACGTCATTACATTGCTGCTAGGAGACGTTAGTTTGTCCTTAACGCCGAAGACAATTCTCTGCCTGATTTACATTGTGTTGATTAGTGTATTGGAAGTAGTGATGGGAAGATCGGTTCATTTTAGTGACTTGGTTCTTTAACTCAGAAAAATTAACCACTCTTTTTTCGAGTCTTTTCGTTCATTGGAAAGGGGGGGGGGGGGCTTTTTAATGCGAACTGACATGTAATAATCCAAAAATCTATAACGTTCACTCATGAACGCTGTCATA